>JACXIT010000133.1:183651-274639 GCA_014737525.1 Bombus difficillimus
AAAAAAAAAAAAAAAAAAAAAAAAAAAAAAAAAAAAAAAAAAAAAAAAAAAAAAAAAAAACGGATGGCTTTGCTCCGGTGCAATTCGCTATTGTCTCCGTCCTCTTTGGGCGATACAAAGTATTATCCACTATTATTATCCGGCATTTCTATCGAAAACTTTCAAGTTCATTTTCGTAATTTATAGAAAATTTGTTGAAACCAGTTTCTGAATTTTGTTTGGTTCGCTTTATAGTGCCATTCGCAACTTCTTTTTGACCAGGAAACCTCGTCAGCAAAACCAACGTGTTCCTACCAACATTTGCGTTAATTAAACGTTTATATACTAAAAGTCCTTTTTATTTCTGTAAAGAGAAAGAAAAAAAAACAGTTAACAACGATTCTCTGAAATATATCACACACGTTTTTCTACATTTTTCTTTTTCCCATCTATTACTTTCGCATTGATCAAACATTGTTCAAATGTTCAATATACATACATCGACAACATTATATATGCTTAATTTTATAATAACCGACGTTATTGTTGTTGTTGTTGTTGTTGTTGTTGTTGTTGTTGTTGTCGTCCTTGTTGTTATTGTTACTGTTGTTATTATTATTACTAATAATTTGCTAGGAAACATATACAACGTATAGAATAGGATACACCGGTTTCATTCACTTTCATATGTAAAATCCTGACAATACTTTACGCAGATGCAGGATGTTTCTTACTCGTATTCTATGTAATAGAAAGGTATGGACACTGGGATGCCTGCGCCGTATGTTTCAACAGTCGTATCTTTAGCAAAGACATGTACTCTGTGTTTAAGCAGCTTTTTCAGAAATTTATAATTTGAAAATTCTAAAATCAATAATAACGTGAATACAAGGGAAGAAAATAAAATAGAGTCTTTTTTGTTTGTATCATATTTCCCAATATTTTTTAGCTCGATATCAAAGTTAAGCTGTCGCGTATCTTACGCAGAAAACTTTCGACCGAGTTTTACAGTCTTGCATCCATGTTCATATGCCGTGAAGTTGTTTCGATGAACGATATTATTGGATTAGACAGACGTCTCGTATTTCTTAACTTATAGAGGAAATCGATTGAAATTGAACGAATACATTTCTTTTTTATTTGATTCCTTCTGACTTGTAAATTATAATTTCCCGATACAATTGTACGTACCCTAATTTTTGTATCGGTCGTTACAAAACGTTGTAAACTTTACTACGGACGAGAATATGAACATTTGGAAAACGTTAATCTAATTATGTAACTTGTAAAACCTCGATCCTCCGCCAGTAATTTGCTGCACTCTGTACTTAAGCACCGTTTGAGGTGGAAGTACAACTCTGGCTTCGAATTATCCGCATCGCGAAATTTCAGTCGACAGCAAGCGATGCTTGCTATCCAAGCTTTACATTTTCCATCGTGTTCCAGATATACATTAAATATTTTCGTTTCACGTTTTGTCACACGTTTTGTCACACGTTTTGTCACGTTATGATCACAATCACGGTCACAATCCCAATCCCAATCCCAGCAAATGTAGAATATTTTATTACTGTTATATCTAAATAATAATCTGAATTATTATTGACGACAAAGACAAGAGAAATATTGTCGATTGAACGACGAATTACAGCCTTAAAATAAACGTTTTAATATTTGACGTCTTGCTACTATTACGTTACTGTAACACCAAAGTGATGAATTTCGTATATATCGAGGTAATTGTAATTTGCAAAAAAATAATGTTAACTTTAATTAATCTTTCGGACTAAACGATTATATAGATTCGATCGAATTTCTTCTCGTAGCGTTCGCAACGTTCGCTTTTCTGTAAATGCTATTGATAAAAATATTATTCTCGAATGATTTTTGAGGAAAATAGTCAAGAAGACTAGGTAAAAGTAGCAAAGGAAGTAAAACGGATATTAACTTATGGGTTGTATCCACTGTCGGAGTTAGTATACGTTCCGCTTTAAAAATTCTTTTAAAGTTCCTTTTCAGACGTTTCCATTTCACTTCGTCGCTGTTACCGTGTACTTTTCTCGTCGAATCCGACTGAATAATGCAACCATTACCGGGTATTCTTTTCCCTGATACACCGTGCGCTCTGCAAGCTCTCTAAACATCCACAAACGAGCAGCATTCGTAACGGTTGATTCCATCTTCGTGCAAAGACAGACGCTCGCTAGCAAATGACAAGTGCACGCGTCGACAGACGGATTAACCCCGGCCTTTTTTTTTTTTTTTTTTTTTTTTTTTTTTTTTTATTATAAAAAGCAGACGCTCGGTCTCGGCAACTCGATGTAGAAGATGTAAGAGGTTGTAAACGAAGGGGCTGGGACGCGATCACGAGATGGTGGGTGGCCGGCAATGAGAAAGAGGGGGTGGATCGAGGGGTGCTCTAGACTCGATAATGAAATGGATGCCCTCGGGTGCAAACGGGCGAAGCAGCGCGTAGTGTGAAACCCATTCGCAAATTAACCTTACTTATTCATTAACGCTAACGACCTACCCAGCATTGCCTTCGACCATCCCCCACCTTTAATAATTCCCCGCGCTCTTCACCTATCCTCCGTTTTTCCTCTTTCTTGGGGGAAGAACTCGGTAGGCAGAAAATCCACCGCTCGTTAATTTTTTGCCGTGTCATCTGCAATTGATATTTTTTCAGTTGACTTTTTAACCGTACAGTCGGTATTCATAGAACTGTTAAGAGAACGTTAAGAAAGTGTTTACTCTTAGATTTAATCCTTCGGTCGTTAACAATCGACTATCCGATACGCAGAGATACGCAAATAGCTTGTAACGAAGTTCTCGAAGCTATCGTAAAGTTATACGTGGCAAATAAAACGTCTCTTCGCGGAATACATCGGACATATTTACTAAGATGTTATATTTGCTTGAAACAGAATTTCAACGAAATATCTGCTATAAAATATCGCGATGTAAGAAAAGATAACAATTATGAGACCGTCGTATAACGTAACGATAAAATTTCCTTGCTAACTTATTCAAAAGATTCCACTGTGTAGTGGTACCTATTTGTACGGCTTGAATGTCACGATCATTTGTATTCCTTGTAAAGCGTCCACCGAATAGCAAAGAGTTTAAAGAAAAATGGTCATCCATTGAGCTGGATGACGAGGAAACGTGACGAGGAAAATACTCGAGAGGACCAATAGGCTAGTTAGAAACGCCGTGTTTTATTCCGTAGCTTTTATTTTAAATTTGCCAGGGACCCTGTGAAACATTAATTTCACATACGATAACGCAACTTTGTTCGTCCCATAATTACAAACGTTCTCTAAAAACGATCGAACCGACTCTAAGCGATAAACCATCGGAATAGTTGATTACCGATAAAGGTGTGGTAAAATAAAATTACCGTCAAATTTATAAATCAACTGAAAGCGAATGAATAAGAAAAATTGATTAAAATTATGAGAAGAAAGGGATAAATTTCCACCAACAGACGATTATCGTTACTGTCGGATGGCAATCGCGATTTGTTAGGGATGATAAAGAAGGTGAATAAATGTAATTAATCGACCAGATTAAGGAAATAAACGTCGTCCTCTGGTCTAGAAGGAAAGGGTAGAAGGAAAGGGGATGAAATCTTAAACAATTATCGCGAAATCCGGTAACAGACGAAATACTGGAACGATAACTGTGGCAGAAACGGAGAAACGGAAAGGTTTAGGTGGGCCAAAGGGGCAGAAAAATTACTTTAAACGGAAAAAATGTGGCAAGAGACCGCAGACTTGGCCTCGACGTCGTTCCAGTCTTTTTCACGGACTTTTCTCTCCCTCTCTTTCTATTCCTCTTCCCTAGCGCGAAACCTTTCTCCGCTGCACTCGTTTCTCATGGCTGGGGGAAGTCAGCGAGGGAAATACGCTGCCCGTCTCCGCTGGTAATTTTTCAACTCTCCGTTTGACTCACCTCGTCCCTTCGAACTAGCAGTTCTCGTGTCTACCGCCTTTCCTCCGCTTTTCTTCTCCTTCCGAGCAGTGTTTCGCGACCTCCGACCTCCGATCCGACAACGATCTTCGTCCCTTGTGCGTATAATTTCTCAAGCTCGCAAGACCGATTTTCCTTAGCCACCTGTCTCGATTGTTTCTCGCAACGAGCATCGCGACATTGACAACCTCTACCTATCGTTCGGCGCTATTCGGTCGTATTTGTTTAACGCGTCTACCGATAGACAGACGTAACAACGATTTACCATCATCTACGGATTCTACGTGTCTTGATTCCTCGAGTTGGTTAGATTAAACAGACTGGCCTTTCGTTGCGACACGTTCCAATAACGACAAGTAAGAAAGAGCGAGGCAATACTCGAACGTACGTGATACGTACGTTCGACCGCGGCAACGTCGTGCTCCATTTTCTCAAATTATTTTCAGTTTACCCTCTGACAGATGCTAGCCGACGATCAGTTTAAGACCAGCTAAATGTAAGACTAATTTTTCTTTTGCAACCTTATCAAATACGAGTATATCGCGTAACGAAGAATTTGGTACATTCGACGAACACGATTTCAATCACTTTGATATGCACCGAAACTATACGTATCAGCGTATGCGATAGCTAAGCCAGCGTCCAGCTTTCAATGCACGTTACAAACTATACGTTATACATGATTTCGTTTCAATACATATCGGCTAACAATGCTTTTATCAATTGAAAACCAAGTTATATTATTAACCGATCTTGTACTATATCGTTACGCATACTGGCGCTTTATTCTACTCGATTACGTAATTACCAATTCATACGGTGCAAATGTATGTCGAGAACGCTATGTAATTGGCTATAAGTGCGATACACCTCCTACTGGATTTTATTCAGTCGTAATGCTAGAACGTGGACAGCCAATCGTCCGCGTCGCGTCGATGGTTCTACTTTCTAAATCAGATTTTCTCAAGCAATTAGAACAATTTACGATAACGCGCTATTATTCAATTTGATCGAATCGTTATCGACAATTGATATTATCGTAGCGTAAATGTTCCAGAAAATAATTAAATAATCGCCCTAACCCGAAGTACTTGTTAAATAATTCTGTTAGATGGCACAAATAAATATACGACGATTATACTTGATTAATAGATAATATTTTGCAGTTATATTATAAATAAGCTAAACTAACGCGCGAAAACGATCGCTAGAAACTTTAATAGAAAAGGCTACACCGATGAAGCTTTAATTGCGTGATAAACTTTAAAAATGTACGTTACTTTACCATTGTCATGTTATATGTGTTACTTTGACACTCTGCTCTCGGACCAATCAGTTTCCTGACTGCCATTTTTAAATTAACGAATAAAAAAGCTACTTCAAGAATATTTCTTTCCTCGATACTGTTCATTTTCGCGACACGATTTTCCTAAAATTCTCATAATACGTGGTATTATACATACGTATACACATATTGTATAAAAAAAAAAGAAGAAGAAAAAAGAAAATAGCAAGAAAAACGCATATGTTATGACTTCCTTGTTACGTATATAGGAAGTTCGTTCTTGTTAATCGTTAAGCATCGTATAAGAATGATATAGAATATGCATAATTTATTGACGTAGTTCGTTCTATGGCGGACAATTCAATGACTCGCTCCAATTTAACTGGCCTGACCGTACACACCTGTAGGCTTCTAATATATTTGCACGTACGTCTAGTACGCTGTCATGGAGAATAGACATTGGAAATAGCGTTAAACAGCGAGACGCGTGTTGCTTCCTCGCTACTGCTATACAGGTACGAACAATAATTAGGTATTCCGATAACAATTATCGTTGAATTCGAGATCGATATGAATTTAGAATCGACAAACCGTACTACGAATTAATACGCCCGATGTGGAATTGGCGCTGGTGCAAGAGGAAACATTTAGATGAACCATTTTGCGCGTTGATTGTGCGAGATAGTACGTAGATATTTTCAACTGTCTACAAAGCGATTCGTAATAAACATCGGATATCGTTTCGGCGACGACGAATCCATTCTACAAATTATTCTATCGATATACGTGTAACAACAATTACTTTTGTCAAAGTTACCGTGTAATCTACAACGTGGACAATCTACAACCGTAGAATCTACACATGACGTATATCGTTTAAGTATCGTAATAAACAAATAAATATCCTCTGTTTCAAATGGAGCAGGTACTTACTACAGCTACGCGCAATTCAAATTATTTCTGTTTGAACAGGAAAATACATTTCGCGATCCTGATATAAGATGATTAAATTTTGATTCGAATAAACGACGCGATGATGTTGACACGTGCGTGTGATACATATCGTTCGATTGTTTTGTAATTCTAAATTATTCCGAGTAGATCGAACAAATGTGTCGAGAAACCAATAAATTCATTGTAATTGATAGATCTCTATTTGCAAATAATTAAAGAAGCCAGCTTTCAAGATTAGTTAATGCAAATTTGAACGTTGCAAATATGTAGCGAATCGAGAGATATGCAGATGGGATGACGTGCTAGCGGTAGGAAACTTGTAGAACGCGGGAAAATACTCGAGTGTTTCTGTTGTCGTAAACACGCGTAATATATATATATATATATATATGATGCTCTATTATACACAAAGTGCTAATGAAATGTTATCGTCGGAAATTTCGGTGGCAATGTCTTCTACGGAGAGTAATTCGCCGGATTATAATCCTTAATTGCTTTCCGCTGCTATCATCCGCTTGTAAAGATGGCGATACTTGGTTGTTTTGCAATTTCAACTACCAGTTGAAATACGATGTAGATTAAAATTAATAAAAATTTCAATGATATAATTTTTCTAGTTTACAAATATTACAATTAATGTATAACAAAATCATAGAAAAACAAACGAACATTGGATCTCTATATCTTTTCTGCTACATTCTCGAAAATATTCTTACCGGCAACACAGAAAGAATAATGATATTTGTATTTTGCAAATTTTACTTACGATCAAAATCTTCGAGTGTCCTTTAAACATTTTCTTCGCAATTTGCGGTTGTTTTAAAATCGTGACGTTAACAATCTAGAAGAATATGTAGATCGATTCGACCGCTGATTAAGATTCTCGAAAGATTATTTTCATGCTGGTAATGTAATTTTTAGTAGCGCGGCCCGTTATTTCGTCACAAAATCGACAATTCGACGATTTATGCAGTAACGATCCTTAAAAATAACGAGAGCTTGCCATTCGCATTATAAAGCCTGTTCGTAATGAGATTTGCAGAAATGCGATTATTACGACCCGTAAATTATTACAACTTGTACGAGCCATAATATTTAGTTTATTAATTAAGGAATTGTTGAAGCTGTTGCTCTCGTTGTTGCGTTACACAGCTGTAGCTGTCTGATTATGAACGGATGTAGCCTCGCTAACGTATTTCGTCTCTTTACGTCTTCAAATCCATAATTACATAATATTTTCCACTAATTGATTATGATTTTTAATATAACTTTGCTATAACTGTATAACGTATTTCAAAAATTAATTTTCTCGAAATCCTCCGTGTATAGGTATGATAAACAGGTGTATATCGTACAGATGTACGATAAAACCACTGCCGTTCACGGTTCAGGTTCTCCGCGCGGCTTTGTCCCCATCTGCGCTATTCATCCAGAATCTAGACTCTAGACCACTTACATGTATAATAACCTACCCCACAGCGGGCTAGAGTAGCTTACACGTCCCTTTCTGCCACACATTTTCTCATTTCATAATCATCTTATAGAACACGTACCGGTTTTACACAACATCTTATTCAGACGAAAAAATAAAAATCAGTCGTTTTATCCTTTATTTCGATATGTAAATGTAACGAATAAACGCTATAGAGAAAGTCCGACGATACACGCGGTATCAAAGACGATTTCAATTTCTAACAAAAATATGTTTGTTCCCGCGGGAATGGCACGTTCGTTCTGCTCACGATGAAATATTTTATTTAGAAGAAAACATCGTTCTTAAACTCTAAAAAAAACCTCACGTTCGAAGGAAATTCGAAGATAAGCATGTCAAGTATGTGATACTTTGCCGCTGTTTCTTGATTCGTTACGGCGAAGACGCGAAATCTCTTCGGTTATACGGCCAAATATCGTCAAATGAAAGAAACCTAGTGTTGTTGAAACTTGAAATTTTTCAAATTCTAACATACGGGACATCGTAATAAATCGGTCAACCGCTTTCAGCTGATCTCCATCATCGTCCTCTCTTTTCCAAAGTTTTTCCTACATCCCTCTAGTTTGCATAGCTTTTTCACGTGTCGCATTTTCCGTTCATATAAATTTCGTACGCCATCCAATCGTATATCTTGATTTCTAACGTTTCCTCTCTGTTTCCCTCTCCTTCGAATAATGACCACTTAGCGGCAATTACATACGAGTACGTTACATCGTAGCTCGAGCGCGACAGAATTCGGTTCGACTTACGATTAGTTGTAGCGGAGAAACACGTTCAGTTTTAACTTTTAACGCTCGACGTATTGTATCACATTTGCAAAAAAATACGGTACCTCGAAACGTAAAATATTCAGCTATTCATCGCCATAGCATTTTAACTGACAAAGCGTTCTCGCGGTATTAAATAGTCGCGAAAACATTCGGAGATTCGCGTGAGTGTTCAACGTAAAAAAAAAAAAAAAAAAAAAAAAAAAAAAAAAAAAAAAAAAAAAAAAAAAAAAAAAAAAAAAAGAAAAAAAAAGAAAGAAAGAAAGAAAGAAAAAAAAACGAGACGCGAGTTACGAGTACAACATTACTCTTACGTAGTATTCGTGTAAATCGTGTCACAATGAAACTGTTGAGAACGATACCAAATTATCAGATATCCTCTTACCATGGATTAAAAAGTGTTATATTTTTACGTATTACGAAATTACCAAGATTACAATGTAGTAGCTGTCATATGCGAGTAATCGTCTGTTTGTAGGTGGAAATCTTTCGAAGATTTTAAAGATTATATTTTCTATTTCGAATAGATTGTCAGTTCGCGCCAACGCAACGTTACTATTGCCAGATTTATAAAGTCTGGCAATTTTCATCATTTCCGAATCGACGTGTTACGTATAACAACAACGAGCATTTACGTTATACGTATTACGTTATCGGATCATTTTTCCGATACGCAACGTCTTCTAATTTTGCACGATGAAAAATCCGTTACCATACTAATAAAAAGAAATCTAACGTTTTCCAGCAATGTTGATTAGCCGAATTTACTATTTACCATTATCGTTTATCGCTCGCATGCTTTGCTTTATACCGGAAATTAGCAGTAAAATTACGTACAACGATTAATACGGGGACAACGCCACAGGTCGAGCGATGGCAACTAACGGACCCCGTTAACCGCGTAGGCTCCTGGCACCCCTTTGATCCTTTGCTATCCTTCCTGTAGAGGATGTCACTCTTACGTACCTCGCGACTGCTGGTGGTTGGAAACCCTAAACACGGCTGACCAAGAACCGTTCCAAAGCAAACGATCGGCTACTCGTACCGGCGTTCTCTTAATCCGCGTTAATATTTCGGACAAGCGTTAAACTCGTAGACAGAATAGGAGAATTAAAGTACGAGTACACGTATCCAGAAGATTAAAATTTCGTTGATCTTTTGGAGTAAATTGCGCTATTCGCTCAACGTGCGTTTTATTACCCTTGTAATTAGCATTGCTCGTCCTTTTCCGACAAACAAACTAGAATAACGCGTATAATTTGCAATAAAGTAATGGATATAGGCGTCATTAGCAACGGAATAACGGATTATGCGAGATATTCGGAATAATGTTCGTGTTTTATCAATTTATGGAGATGGGGAGTACGAACGCACGACTGTGCGACAGTGCCCGTTAATCCTCCGTACATAACGACACCCTCAGACTTGTATTTCAAAGGGTAATAGACTTTTGGGACCACGGATGTTACAGTTCGCGCGCACAGAAACATGCTTCAGTTCTATACATTAAGAATGCTTATATTTTAGCTTAGCTATTTTTCACGCATTAGTGTCACATTAGAAATTAGTGACACTATCCGATAAATCTAGAGCGTCAACAGACTCTAAACGCATTGGCTTTGCGCGCTAATTGCGTTGCTTTTCTCGATACAAAGAGAATGCTCTCTCTCTTTATAGGAATTGCGTAGCTGAGATCTTTCGTATCTAAATTTCGTCAAATTATCACTGTTGTTTAATATAACTATAATCTGTCGGAGGCAGTCCTAATACGATATCACATACCTTTTGTATTAAAAACGGATAATAAATTAACGTGGATAATATAAAAAAAAAAAAAAAAAAAAGAAGCAAATTTCAAACCTACGCGCTAACTAGAAATCATATTCACTCGAAAACTTAGTTGAAAAAGACATTTTTCGATCGAAATCAATGATCTTGCTGGTTCTCTTGTAAAATTGAAGTACACGTTGGTGTTGATCTTGTTTCGCTAACAAAACATGGGACCGGTAATACCGATTTGCTTGGAAGCTTTGCGCGTTTCCGTCAATGTCGACCATTCGTTCGAAATTTTTCAACGCATTGTATTATCCGTAGTAACATGTAAACGGCCGGCAATCTAGCCGCAATAATTTGCCAACGTTTGTTCCGGTTCCGTGTTCAACGATCGTTACACTATCAATGCGTACAACGTCAGATGTATTTGTGGAGCAGCTAACTCATGAATCGAGCGAACCAATCAGCAGTACCCTATTAACTATTTCAGTTTCACCGTGCTCGTAACGCTGGAATTCGCGCATTCCTTCTTGTTCCACGAATTTACCGTAATTTTGTTTCGCGAAAGAATTTATTTCGTCGATTCGTTTACTTTTTATTTCGTTCGCCTTTTCCTTCGACTAAGCAGCTTTCGTACATCCGAAGTTCATTTTGACAGTATCGCGCGCAAATCAAGCAGTTGAATTATTCGCAAAGTCACTATAATTCGATTATACTTCGTTAAAAGTATTATAAACTAAAGCTGTTAATAGGACCATGTATTATATGCGTGTTCAACTTTGTTGAGACGTGGCAATCGTATTTGTCGCCGCTTCACAAATTCACATGGATGAACCGTTCCAATTCCGCGAGGATTCTCTTTGGAAATTGAATTTCATGTAGGATTCAACGGCGCTACTTGATGGCGGTGTACAGTAGTAGGTAGAAGGCTTTTACCGATGTCACGGTCGTACGTTGAAACTCACAAATTTAAATTGTTCGTGCATTTAAAGGAATCTATCGTTTCCCATAGATTACAAATATTTTCTCGTGCAAATGCTTTCTTGTTGCATGATCGAATGATCGAGCACAACGATAGGTAAGTAGGTAGAACATTAGAGGAAAAAGGACAATTTCCCAGGTAAAGGTATCCATCTTTTTGTCACATTAGGAAGATATCTAATAATCTATTACTCCTGAGCATTTTGGAACAATCGCTTCGTAAGCAATTAGGAAAATTAGCTTTCGCGTCCAGCTTTTCCAGATTAATCGATACGAACCTTTTATTAAAGAACTCCGTTCGAAATCATACGAAATTATCCGGGACGGTTTGATTTTAATTTTATGCGCAAGTTCGCAAGTGGGTCATCGATTCCAATTGTTAATTTTTCCGCTAGTCTACAAAAGTCAAACGGAGAAGAAAAATTCGCGTTCGATGGAATATTTGCGAAACTATTACGTTTTATCGAACCAAGATTTAACTTTCTCTTTTAATCGTAATGCGAATTACGGCAAAAAATCGTAGTAAAGTAAAATTCATAACGCTTTTACTTCCTCGCCGCTTGATTCGAAGCAATTTACCATCCTCTTGCTCGATATCACGCGCATTAAAATTTATCTAACGTATTGACCGGTTGTAACAGCGAAATTTACTCGTTAAATGGATAACTAAGATAACTCGTTTGTCCTGATTTTACTTTCTATCTCGTTATCTTTTAGAAGGTACTCATTGTTGTATCTTACGGTTTCTAAATGCGTTATATTTTTAATGACATTTTCTCGTATTACTTGTCTCGTTACCTTTTTATCGATCGAAGAATTAAGCAATCGCGTCGATCGTTGTTCGGTCGATATTTGAAATTGTTCGCTCTTCGAGAACATAACTTTATCTCGATTGCACGATTCAATGAAAATAAAGCATACGAGCACGAGGTGTAATATCACCTTTCTCCAAATATCCGGGATAATATCGATGGTCACGTCGAAAAGATCAGTGGAAGACTGCGAGTTATGGGGTCTTTTGCGGATCAGAGGTTCGCATGAACAGAAAGGAAAGAGAGGAAGAAAAGCAAGGAAGAGGGAGTGGATGGATTTGTCGCGGCGCGAGATATATCCTATCTCTCGTTTCTCATAAAAAATGATCGATCTTTCCAGTCAGTGCTGCCACAGTGGACGATTGAGTTCGACTCGAGTCGCTGGATATTAAGACCCGTATCGATTTATAAGACGGCCGGCTCTCCGTTAAAAGATTTAAGCTGGTGTCTCTCGTCGTTTTCAGCTTCCCGTTTTATCTCGCCTTGCGCGATACTACTTTCGTTTCAAATTTATAAGTTCGAATATATTTGACAAATTTTCAAACTCGATTTTTCTCGAAAATCAAGCCTCCAACGAAAAATTCGATATTTTCGGTTGATTAGGTTACGCGCAACACCCTGTATATGTATACGTTTTCTCACGCGACAATCGTTTGTTCGTCGAACTATCTACTGCGTGTTTGCATAAATCAACGTCCGCCGAATTTCTATACCTAAGATATTAGATATACACTTACGTATCACGACGACTGAAATAAACCTTGTGCGACGAGTGATTAGTTTAATATATCCGCGTATGATTTACGTCGCACGAATGATCGATAAATTTGTATTACTATCGTCTTCTTCCACAATTTTACTCGAAAAAGCAACGCGAAACTCGTGTTATACGAATGACACTGCGTTATTTTATTCCTTGCTATCTCTTGGGAAAGAAAAGGTTTCGTTTGACCGTTTCCTTTGTAAAGCGACTCTCGAGAAACCCGAAGGTATTCTTACAGAAATGAAATTCAATCAATGAAATGGAATAAATACTTTCTCTAGCTGGAAGCTTGGAAGCTGTTCGATAACGCGGTTGTTCTATCCCTGTTGATAATCGTAACATGGAAATGATATATTTATTTAATAAATATTTCTTTAACCGGCATGAACTGGTACAGTTTCGTTAAAGTTTCCGAACTAACACGTTTGTTACGTTTAAATAATACGACGCGTAAAATAAAAACGCGCGAGAGTTTGTTGTCTTTTAAAAGCAAACAAACAAGAAAACCGGAAAACTGTTCCGATTGTAAGTTAGACACGATTAACATGTAACTCGGTATAGGAAGAGAAAACATCTGGAGTCGGTAAGTTGGCAGGTTAATCTAAAGATATTCGGTCATTTGCAAAGTGACGAGCTCGTTCGATCGCAACTCACGTACATGAAGTAATTTGTTCCGATTAAACCAACCAGTAGAAACGACCGCAGGAGAGTCTGCTCAGTTTAGTTACAGCTGCACTTTCTAAGGGAGGAGCCAGAGTACTGGATATCGATCGCTTGGCATAGAGAATCGAAAAATGATAGAAATTCGCTACATGCCACTTTTTCACCTAACAATTCAACGTTGCAAGCGTATTAACGGTTCGATGTAGAGCGTATATGTATAATTGTCACACAGCTATCCGCCAATACAAGTGTATGCGTACACGTTCGCGTGTAACTTAAAAATGCTAAAACTGTTTTCTTAAATACCAAGAAACAAATGATGATTTTAATCATAATTCGACAAGTCTTGTAAATCTAATAGCGCTAAATATCGTTGATCGTTCGCGTTTATCCAGATAAATATAATTGGAAATTTCACGCATTCGCGCGTGAAGCATTTTATTTTTGAATTTTTCGATAATCGTAAAAACGTAGTTCTAATGTACGCGACGTCGGTTGCTCGACGGAATATAAGTCGGAATATGGACGCGATGTTTCTGGAATTATCCAGCCACGCATCGCGCGTACGTCCAAAGGTTTGAAACTAAATAACAACAGAAATGGAAAAAGACAAAGGGCAGGATGAAGTAGAAGCGAAATAGAGGGGTAGGGAAGGATAAAGAGAAGGACAGATAGAGTGCTTAGAAGGGATGGAGAGAATAGCTGGACGAGAAACGAGTTAAATTTCGTCGGGGATGTTACGCCGAACTCGTACCTCGAGGCTTCCTCGTGGCGATAAGAGGTCCAAACGTGATATAAATTCGCGAGGGGTTTAAGCCACGATCGGTCTAACGAGCGTACACAGCTCCGAACTCAGGGTCAGAAGTTTACCGAATGGCGAAACCGCACGGTAATTTTCTCGAGTAATCGTCGCCCGTAGTCCACGAGGCTGTGCCACCCTTCACCCCAGTTCGTCTTTCCGCGTTAGCCAACGGTTCGTTCCTTCTTTCTCCCTATCCTCCGCCCTTTTTCCAAACACCGCATCGTGCTTCCGACCTTCCACAGCCGTTTTCTTCGCTTCCTCTTACACCCCTCTTACTCTATTCCCTCCTTCTAACGTATCATTGCCACTCTTTGCGCGCCGCTTTTCTCTTAGCTAGGCGTGATAGCGATAAATAATACTTACGCTGCGCTGTTATAACCTCGATGACGTAACAGAGTCGTAAAATCGGTCAAACGTCCTAGGCACCGACTAACAGAAACTGAAATCTTAGTTCACAACCACCTGAAATATGTATAACGTATACCTCGGCCTCTGTTAACGTCGTATAAGACCCTTATAATGTCCGTGCATCGATCGGTCACGTTATTCATTTAATAATTTAATTTAAGGGTCGGTTATATCGCGTGGGCTACTCTAACTCCGTCGCGATTCATATGCTTCGCGTTACAGCATTTCGTATCTCCTCTGTTATATATCCATTTTCACGACACGTATATTCGTTTATCATCATCGTTATCCTTCATCTTTATTACCTTCGTTTACTTCTGATATCCTTCGAACTTATATGTATCATGAAAAGTAAATATACGTAGTGCCCCCAGCGGGATTACATGTCAGAACTAATAAATTGTTGATACTATTTGTTCTGTACTAACCTAACCTAGCCTAACCTAACCTAACCTAAAAATGCTCCTTTTACTTATTTTACTATGTAATTTTAGCCACGGGCCAGGAAAATATAGCGGGCAAACTAACCTAACTAATTTCAACGTGAATACGCTGGTTAGGGTTTACGATACTGCGAAAATCATTATCGTTGAAATGAAAAATACGTAATATTGAAAATGCGCTACGCTAACAAAATCGTAGATATTTAGATCAACGCATCGTTCGAAGAAATATTTTATGCTGGATTTTCTAAAGGAAATATCCGGTACATATAGGAGTATATATATATAGCCGTAGTAAATGTAGGGGACACGTTAATATTATCTAGTAATATATTATTTCTGTAGCGCTAAGAAAATATTTCAAAGTGTTTTAATCATTTTCCTACGCATCGTGGAATGTTTAAGGAATGATTGAAATGAGACGGAGAGTGAAATCGAACTTTATCGAAAATTAGAAGTTTCACAGACGCTGCATACTTTTCATATTGGTCCGCGTTGTTTATTAATAAATTTACGTAAACACGAAATTGGAAAACTTGGAAAAAAGCGAGTATTTTTTAAAGAAATCTTATCCTACTGGATATAGCCTGGTTTATATGCTCCCCGACAATTATATTTATAAATGAAATTTAAAAAGATCATTTTTATTGATTATTCTACGCCAGAAAAGGCGCAAATCTATGTCCCAACTTGAAGGGAAAGAATAAAGGATCGATATATAATTCTAGTCAGGAAATGTTTTTTACTCAGTCTGCAGCATGTTTTCCACGCCTATGATGATGCGTAATAAACAAATTTACTTCAACACCTTGTTAAAAAGTACTTGAGAAAATTCTCCTACTAAATTAACTTTTTATGGTAGCGGTCGTGAAACACTTGGTTCACTTGCAATTATTTCATCGAAATAGGGCACCGTTACTGTGATAGATATCCTATGATAAAAAGGGAAATCGTATTATATCGAGAGTAAAATCAGGAAATGGCGATACAATTTCGTTGAACCGAATATAAACGACGGAGAATTTTTAATCGTTTGTTGTATCGTTTGAGAAATCTTCTAAGAAAGACGATGTACGTGAATTGAAAAACGTTCTGTTGCTTCGTTCGGTTTCGTTCTTGCGGCATCTTGCGGCAATTTTGCAGATTTTTCTGCGCAAATTGTTTCAAATTATTTGATAGCACGGTAGATAGCGTCGAGTGACATCCTCAACTTCGTTAGAGGGCAATAAACTGCGATCCGCTGGTACCGTTGGTTGTCGCGGTCAGGTAGACCGAGCACATCTCCAAATCTAGAGCTACAACCTCGCCAATAAGACGTCGACAATACCGGTTACTTGAATCTAATTGGTTTAGCGCAGCTTCCCGAACGTAGTATTTGTACGAACGGTAGTTTACGTCAAATGTTTATTTTTACGATATCTATACGCTTTTGTGTCGGTTTTCGACTTTTAAAATTATGACTGTATCGCTAAATGCACGGTTCTCTATATATTATTACGTATAGAGGACAGTAATTTTTACGCAGAGATTTGTAAGAAAAAACAAAGAAACTCTGTTAGTTGAGTAGTATCGACACCTTACTCGGTAGTCGTCATGTTAGGGCCTAAAGAGTTATTCGTATAGCGTCATAAAAAGAAATTTGGAGCCTTGCAATGGCGATGTCGCTCAAAAATCATATGTCATGTGCATTGAGAGCTTCGCATTGGCAACTGTAGAAACAAAATGCTGCTTGGAACGATAATAACACTTTCGAATTACACTTTGTGCGAACAGCGCGCAAAAACGTAAAACGATACGTCCATAGACGGGCTATTACGGTTTGGTAAAAATCACTTTCTCCGTTTCTAGTCTAATCGTAAGCATAATAAAACTCTGTGGGGTTGTTGGTGTTTAATTTTGTATGTTTTTCGCGTGTCTATAAATCGTATGTATGTTTATGGGTTGGTATATAAGTTCTGTCCTTACGAACATCGCGAATCTAATTGTATCGACGCTGCGCCCATTAAATCATCTCCCTTATCTAGACTAATTACTAACGAGTAATCTTCAGCTTTGCAAATGGGAGCTATGCTGCGTGTGAAGCTTTACCAGTGGACAGAATTAGATCTTCGAGAATCTATAATTTCCTATAGATTACCGACGGTTACTCGATGCGTGTGTGTCCTAATATGACGATGTCATACGCGGAATACGATTTAACGATATGGAAATTTGAATTGCTTATTTTTATCGCAGAAACCGGCACAATCCGGTAGTAATAATTTTATAAAAATCTAGTAAACGATATGAAAATATTTAGGTAAAGTCGTTGAAACCTCAATATCTTTCGATGTTCAATTTTTTTCGCAAGTTGTTTCAAATACACAAATCTTCGTTGCTGTTTCAGACTTCTGAGTATAAGTCGCCTCCAATAGGAATTTTATCCCAACGTTTCGCTAGCACCGCAGCTAGCTTCCTCTGGGATCAAAAGATTTGTGATTGGCGATCAGTGATCCGTGATCTGAACACGGTCGATACATATAGTCCCGAACTACCAGAAATACGACATTATCAGTGTGTCACCTGGCCCTTGAGAAAGCTAGCCGCGTTGCTTACGAAATATTGGAGTAAAATTCGTGAACGCGGATCGCAACCTCAACTAGTAAGAATATAGACCAATACTCGTTCAAATGCTGCGTCTCAACAGTATTCAGTCTCATATTTCAGTCTTGATAGCGCGGCTCGTTTACGCTTTGCTACTCGTGTAATAATTAAACCCGCACATCTTTAAATCATCCTCTGGTCTTTGATCGCGGTTCACAACGCAAAGCGAGATTACAGATTTAAAATGCAAGCATAATAATTTCTCGGAAATTTCCATTCCAATTTATTAGACACTTACGAGCTTGTGAAATACATAGCTTGTATTTTTAATGAAAAAATCAGAAAGCCAGGATTAAAAGAAGTAAAACGAAAGTCAAGGAAAGATACAGTAAAATAATATCCGTGATTGGAAAATATGTCTGGGGCAAAAATTTAAATTGCGATTGGCTTTGAATTCAAACGCAACGAAGGAACAAAGGTTATCTCGAGGATATGACGGTTGTTCCGAGTTTCAAGGAATTGGCCCCGATTCGGAGAAGGTCTGATTTCCTGCGGCAAGTAACGGCAAACCGCAGCGAAGTAGTTCGTCGCAGATGTTACGAAATGAAAAATTTTACAATCAGATTAGTAAAAGCAATGTGATATGAAACATAGGTAGAAGATAACCTATCGTTAATAACTGGCTTGCCATTCGATATATAAGACGAAAGTCGAAGCGATAAATTTCATGCTCGAATTTTCTTCTTGATTTCTGCTTTACAGTTATTCGGTCTTATTATTATACGCTATATCGTTCTTTAACACTTTCGATCTTGCTAACGTAAGAGCGCCCCTATTCGTATATAATATATCTTTTTATAAAGTAAACTTTAATCCGACTTTAAGCGATCCGCTTTTAACATCTTAAACGTATTCGTATATTAAATCGATCGAAGCATTTTTTAATCTTTCGATGTTGATGACCGGCTTTAATTACTTAAATATAAAAAGGGATTGGAAATAAAATAACCGAATATATCGAGTGATATCGCGAGTGATATCGACAAGCAAAAGCAAAACGTTTTTCTTGTTACGAGTTGAATTCTATCTCGTCGCACCGTACATTCTCGTATTCGTTGCCTCGCCACTACATTCGCGCGTCATTGCACTCGTACAAAATAGATGTAACTAATTAATAGTATAATACGATATGTTATTTTTCTCATTACTATATCGTTAATATCGATATAAACTTCAACCAAAAGTTAAACCGACAATTGATATTGGTAATATTTTAATCGCTGTTGCCGTTCATATTGTTACGATCTTCAAAACTAATATTAACGCACATTTCGTATATCGTGAACGTTATGTATGGTGAAATGTCTATTAACCGCGTCGCAAACTTTATTATTTTTATTCCGATATTACATACATATTTCTAGCAAGAATTGTGTAACTTAATATGTATATCGGTAATTCGCTTCTGCATTGTTCTGCCTGATGTTTAACTTTGTTATAGCACAATACAACTTCGTTAAACTATCATCCCTCGAGATAGTAGAGGGAAGTTATACGTGAACCTTTAATAGTTTAATAAGTCGTACTTCGCAAGAGTAAGGTATTGTACCGATGATGATACGATACGATATGATACGAATTATAAATTGATGTTTATCTACATATTTACATCGAACTTGGTCATCTGGCGTCGCAATAATAAGAGCAAGTGATATTTTTCAATGAAATAAAATATAGTATAACGAAAAAGATAGCAAATAGAATACGATTTCTAGATTTCCCTTATTTCAGGATTCCTTTGGCTGCATTTACGCCTTATAATTACGACATTTTATAACAATCGTCCATACGTGTATAGGAGTACTAGCGTAAATTATAACTTTATCCTATATTACTCCGGATAAGTAAATTTATAAGAAAGAACTAACAATTTCAAACAATGACGATACGTGTTTGAAAATAATGGCAACATCGATCGATTAATCCTATACGTACAACGTGAAAATGATTAACAGTCGATCGACAATTTGCTACTCGTGACAAGAATGTGTTGAAGTTTACCGACGGATGAGCGGAATGAAGCGGACTGAAGCGGACTGAAGCGGACTGAAGCGGACTGAAGCGGAATGAAGCGGAATGAAGCGGAATGAAGCGGAATGAAATGGATCGAAGCGGAAATTATTTTTGAACGATTGTACGTTTTATTTGATATGCACGGTTGAGGTTAGAACGGCGCGTTGAACAGTATCTTTCTTGGACGAGAAACAAGGGTGGCACGTGGGTACCTGACGTTCGCTCTGTCTGTCTGGAGTTGAGGACCCAGACCAACGAGCAATATAGATGGGATAATTGCAGATAATTTGCGGCGTCGATTGCTACGCGTTCTCCACTTCAGCCACCCTTCTCTCGTCAGCCACGTCCGTCCCCTCGTTCTCCAATTATCGTCCCCCTTGCTTCCTACCTCGTCTTCTCGCCACTCGAGTTTGCCTCATTTTGCTCGTCGAGAAGGAACAGCTTTTTGCTCGCAACTCCGAAACCTAGCGATCGCGCGAATCATTTACATGCAGCTATAACTTATAATCTACGGACCTGAAGCGCCATTGTTTTTACGTGCTGCACGTTCAGGAACTCTCATTGCAGTTATACTTCTTTGCTTTTTGCTTTTTCGTGCCAGCGATTTTTGCGCTTGAGTAATTTACTGGTTTTTATCTGCAATTTGAATAAATACACTTGTTCCATGTTACACGTTCAAAACTACTCTAAAATTAATATTCCAACATATACTCTTATCTTTTAAAATATTGTTCTATACATTATTATACGAAGATAACGTATATAAAGTGGAAATTATGAGAATTTAAGATACATTTCATTTATTGACGGATAATTCGTATTAAATAGGAAATAAAATCGTCCCGTAAAATATTCAATTTCAATAAGCAAGTAAATGTAAAAGATTAGATAAATATTCGTTTCGATACGATGTATATACGTAATAAGTTACCACGATAAGAGAAACTTGTCGTATTTGTAAAGGAATATAACACAGGGTGTTTGAAAGCAATCCTCTCGATGCGAAATCAACTTGTATTATTTTAAGCGGATCTCTTCCCAACGCTTTCACGAATGTATCGCAGCTATAGGTATGTAATTACTTGTAGATGAGCGAAGCGAAATGGCGTCCTAGCAGAAATCGAACGTGAAAAAACGTGCGTTCCGTGTGTGAAAATAGCAACTCGAGTCGAGAATTTCGACACGCGACACGCGCGTTTCTTCGTGTTTGAGTGGATCTGCGATGACGCTGTCTCGCTTCCATCGACCGTATACGTTCAATGTTATATACGTTATCTTTGTATAATAATACTAATGAACAATAAAACTTTTTACATCCTGCATAGTATACGTAATTATTAAATTTATCGACGGGCAAAAATATGAAGAATATCGCGCGTGTGATCACAGTTATTCTATTTATATATAGAAATAATTGTTACTTTAAATACGAATTTTTACATGTAGTCGGTAGTGGATATCGATATACGATCGACGAAGCAAGCAACCGACAGTATCGTGAGTTGTGAGATGGAATGAAAATTACGAGCTATCCTGAGTTTGCGAGAAAAATAATGCTAAATGAAACAGCGGTGAATGTATCAAAGTTCTAAAAAGAGAAATCGGTGAGCGTACAATCTGTCGCGGTTTCCTTAAGAAGGAAAACTTCACTACTCGGATTTGATCTTGGAAATGGTTGGATGAAATTGCCCATAAGCACACCGAAGTCTCTCCCAGCGGTGGACGAGCAAGAGTGCGACTTATCGAAACTCTTCCGAAACTTTTGCAGAGGTCTTTTCCTCGGCTCATCGCTTCTGGTTCCCTCCCTTATTGACTTTAAGTCTGCCATTTGGAAACTCTTCGTTGCCTTTCGAGCTTACAACTTACAACAATCTGACCCCCTGACACGTTCCTTTACCCGTTTCACTCGATCGTTCTAATAACTTGATTTACTAATGCTCCGATTCTCCTCCTAACATTTACATTGTTTCAACTAGACAAATTTATAGTTTATTCGATCTTTTTCCTACTCTAATTCTTCGTACGGTTATCAAATGTGTTATTCTTTGGTCAACTCTTTCCAAGTAACCATCGAACGGTCGTCTCGTTAACACGATCTTCTCCTAAGGCTAAATTAATATTTCCGCGTGTTTCAGCTGCACTACGGCATAACTTAAATTCATATAAGATAGTATTCTAGATTCCTCCGAAGATACTATACCACTTGCTTAGACAAAATAGTTAAATAACTATGAGAAACAGCTTAAAAGACGAAAGAAACAAAAAGATATAATACAACCGATCTAACGTGCAAATAATCGTCCAAGTTATGCAAAAGTTTGACATATATCGTTCAAGATACATAAATTACTATACTTTCCTTAAGAGTAATTTATCTGTATCTCTGACACAAAACTCACGACGTGTCTATCCGATTTCAGAATCATGCTGTGTACCACATTCTGCGATCTGGATGCCGAAGTATAGATTCGTCGATCTATGCAGAAAGGTGAGCACGATTTTGAGTGGGGATATCTCGGAATACCGTGATACCGTGTTTTATACATCATTATATATGGTTAAATTTTGAGAGGGAAGCGATGAACATTTCCATGATACTCGTCTTTACCCTTCGACGATGAAAAGTCGTACTTTACACCGTCCTCCCCTCTTCACCGGTCCATCCCTTTTTCTAGAATCCCGCTTATATCCTCAGGGTTATTTTTATAAATTAAATTGGATCGATGTAATTCTCGACATCTACGCATATCTTGCAAAAAAATGTCCTAGTAACTCAATGTCGCGTTATCTCAGGGTTTCTCAATCCTGTGACCTTAACGTGCGAGCCGTTCAACTCCATAAATTGGAAAGTCCGAGAAAGTGATAATTTTACAGACGCTGTATTTTTAAGGTTACTTAAAAATTTACCACTATTTACGTCAACTTTTTGCGGTAAATGAATTTATAGAAGTAAGATACCTATTTGTCTTTTGCGAATTAATCATTGATCGTGTACCGACGAGACGGAGAAACGAAGAATAGGTGGAGTATTGATCAGTTTGACTTCTGAGAGTTTCGTGTATGACGTAGGTTACAGGTAACTGTGTTTACTGTCTCTTTAATTCCTAGTTCAAGCAAAGTTGAAGCTTAAATAAACATCGTTATTATTTGCTAATTTAGAAGTGTATATTTTTAATTAGTATTTTTAATTTTTATTTTTAATTATTTATTTGTCATATATTTCAAGAGCTACCACTATTATTTATTTATATTTATAATGTATTTACATACGTATAACGTAGTATCGACTGGTTTTCCGTTGGGAGTCACTGCGTTACAGGGAAAATGGAGAGGATGCGTGAGATAGATACGCGTACAGGTAAATGTATCAGTCCCCCTCGTAGTGAATTAAATAGACCATGCGTGGTCCAATCCCTAGCTTATTGGATCTCTCTCTCTCTCTCTCTCTCTCTCTCTCTCTCTCCCTCCCTCTCCCTCTCTCGAAAGTGGCCAGAGTTTCACTTACTGCCCTCCTAGCCTCTCTCGAGGGCATTGCGTTGATAGCCACATCACTATCCCTCGTCATGCTCATGGTAACGTCCCTATTACATAGGCGTGATCGCTTCTTAATTAACGTAATAACTTCTTTGAACTTACGTAGATAATAACAAATGTTTACCAATACCTGGCAAGTCTTTCGACATCTTATATTCGACGCGAGATGATCGATGAAATTCGACACATATGAAACCGTATTTAAAGTAAAGACGATTACAAAAAGGTGCACAAAAAGAAATTGTACAAGTATCATTAAGCAATTACAGCTGCATAACGCTCAATCGAAAGACTGTTTTACGCTATACGCAATAAATGACCGATATAGAAGTAATAAAAGATCTCCGAGCAAAATAGTTTTCTACTATCTTTGTATACTTGTTACATATTATACGTGCTATATTATTAAGTACTATAATACGTAGAGAAAGAAAGAGAGAGAGGAAGAGTGTGTGTGTTTTTCATACAAACGAAACACGTTTCTATTTACCATTCCGCAGATTTATTTATTTCTCTGGATTTATATTGTCTTTATTGTAGATACCTGTATGTAAATAATTTTTAAGCAAAGGTTTTGTGTTATCTTACGTTTCAACGAACGTTGCTTTCAATTCGCTATGTCAGATAATATAAAATTCTATTATATTTATATCCGTTGGAAACCATTTTCCCGTTATAAATGTAGAAAAATTGGTTGAATAAACGAACAAACTTAATGATTTCCTTAAAACTATTTGCTCATTCACTGTGTTTCTTACAAGATAATTTTCGCTAAAACCTGAAAAGAGCATAAGCCGTAGCGTTGTATCAAAGTCTTATTTATTCATCGCCCTACTTCTGTGGAAGAAGAAGGATAGTAGGGAGGTAAAAAAGAAAGATATACATATGAAAAAGAAACCTGAGAAAAAGTAAAATGGTGCTAGATTAAAGCTGCTTCGTGCCTTAAACGAGGATGCGTTTATAAGTCGTTACTTTGACTATACCTGATAAAAGATCGACACATTGCACTGCCTTTCGACCTTTTCACTTTTAAAGAGAACTCTTTTTTTATTTGCCTCGACTTGAAATCCAAAGAAAATTCTTTGGCCTATCGCACCATCGATCAAAACGATTGAAAACGAGACGATACAAATCATTCTATGAAAGATGAAATTTAATTTTTGATTCGCTACACATTGGAAGAGGGTGATTTTCTGTATCGTTAAAATAGTAATCTGACCACCGATTTTTAAGTAAATTTAATCATTACGTCGAAATTGAAGTTCATGAACAAGCGATTCCTTCCAAATTATATATAATCATTGCTTGGTATTGTTTGAAAGCGTAGACTATATACGATGAATTCTCTACTATCTAAATAAACAAAGGAACAGGATTGTTCGGACCGATTGTGGATCCGTATCGGTGAAATTAGCGAAGAATAAAGTGACGCATAAATGCATTGTTCTTTCGTTTGCGAATCCTATATCCTTTTCTGCTGATCTACATAAATCTTGTACGAATCTAACACTTTAAGTCGAGTTGCGCTTTTACCCCGATACCTATACAAATAAACATATAGTTATATCCTTGTAACTATAGATACTTCGTAACGCACGTACAACCGACGCGTTCCAAAAACGTTTGCTTCTTATCGTTGACATTAACACGATAATACGTCACCGTCCTGATATGTATATATGTATATCGCGCAGGAAATAATTAACGTTTGTCAATTTGGCATTAAAGATGAAAGAAATTTTTTAACGAGCATATTATAGATTCATGGTTTAAAAAATTGTTGGCGAACGTGTCTTTAGTATGGAAATTGCGGAAATCTATCTGTGCTCCTTCTGAAATCGACTAAATTCAGAAAGAAAAAGTTACCGCGGGGACGAAGAAAATGGCTATGACGAAGCAAAGAAAAAAGCGAAAGGCAATATTAGGGCGAGGAGCGAAGATAGAAGATAGAAGATAGGGGATGGAAGATAGGGGATAGAAGATAGAAGATAGACGGAACAGCGACGGAACACTAGAGATAGAAGAGTAGGAAAAAACAGAAGGAAGAAAAGCCAGTCGATTCTAGGAGGCTGATAATTTACGAACTTGCTGGATCAGAATCATCTTCCCATTCCTTCGCAACCCCTCCACTTCTCATTCTCCCTTCCCGCCTATCTGCGATTTAGTAGCCAATTTCCAAAGTGCGAGGCGTTGCTAGTACTTAGACGTTACTCCCTTTTAGGAGATCGAATGGCATGACGGAATACGAGGCAAGAGAAGAAGGAAGAGACTACGAGGTTACAGTTGAGAGTTAGAAAATGGAAGCTTCAATTTCAATTTAAATAGTTCTTACCTCACCTTCAGACAGCAGAATCTTTCCCTTTAGTCAATACGTCCGTTTCTTCGTTTCTAACTGGCACGCGCTTACGCTTACGTACGTATACCTATACGGGAATGGAAGAAAGCGACGAAAAAGGAAATAGGAAATAAAAAGGGATATTCTGTGAGAGAGGGTAGTTTCTTGCCACAGCTGAAATCCAATATTCGGACAACGACGGAGAATCTCGGGAGTTCCATCTACCATTTACTTTCTTGAAATTTATATCGCGCTGCAATCTATCTCGTGTTACACATCCGAATTTTTTTTATACAAATAAGATAACGCAGCCAAAAATAAGTGTAAATTTTATTCGTAACATTTTTAACTTTTACTTTGCGTCTTTTTGCGATCTTTGCGATTTCGGCAACTTTTAATAATCGATAATCAAACATGAAGATAACGTTTAACAACGGTAAAATAACTACGTGTATAGGAAAATTTAAAAAATTAGAAAAAAGTTAAATTCGACTCTACATATACCGCAGCGTTTAGAGATAGGTATATCAAGTTGTGTCGCTTTTTACAAAAGTTAAAGTCGTACGATATATACCATAACACTAACTTATGTAAAGAGGGATAACGCAAGAAGTTAAGTGAATAAGAGAGAAAAGTGGGCGGGGTTTGCCGTTCGCGTCAATTAAATCTAATTACTCCAATTCTCGTTACCCGCGAGGGTAACGTCCATCTAATTATCGTTTGACCGAAGCAAGTATTAATAGCAGGCCTGTGGACCGGCTTATATCCAGCCGTCGCTTCAGTCCCAGCCCCGTACCAATCCTATTCTCTTATCCACTGCCGTACGATTGCACTTGTACGTGAGTGCACGTGTACGCGCACGTACGAGTAAACGTGCATGCCACGTGCATACGTGCATTTACGTGGCGTAACCTAATGATCAAGAAAGGAGGAAAGAGCAAAAGAGCGAAAGAAAGAAGGAAAGAAGGAGAGAAAGAAAGAAAGAAAGAAAGAAAGCGGTCGGAGTCACGGAGTCACGGGGTCAACAGGGTTAAATCGTTCCTCTGACCAGCCAGCCGGCTATTACTAGCCTATTACACGGACCTACGGCCCCGTAATTCTTGACGCAAACCGTAAACGCTGTCCCCTGCCCTGTCGGTTTACTTATGAACGATGAATCGTAAGCGAATTCCATGCCTCGTTGCCACATAATTATTCCGTCTCTACGAAGCAACGGAGAGAGAACGTTTCTTCGAGGTTAACGAAGAACTTAAACTTTAATGCGACTGTAACGGTAAGCGCGACTTTCAAAGTATGTAACGTACTTTTAAATGAGTCGAAAAACATAATACGATTAACATAATATACCAACTAATATAATATAATACCATCTATAGCTATGTGACAGGAAATGAGATTCTTTGCTTAAAGGTGTATATACGCTTGATTTTACGGTTTTCTTAACGTAACGTTTTGAAGTAACTTTGGCGAGTAAAAACTTATAATCCCAATGGAGTGTATCGTGATACCAATGGTTTCATTGTTTATTAAAAATAGCTGGAGTTACAAAGTTTTCTCGTGAAACCGCTGTAGTTCTAATTGCGGTGGCGTCGCAGCCACTGTGAGTAGGGTGTTCATACAGCGTATTCACGCAACTTTCAACGCTGCTGCACTTGCAAACGGCAGCTTTGCATACGTATATGGACCAACTTTGAGGAACTCGAAGATTGAAAAACTAAGTCTCCTTACATAACTCGACTCCCAACCTCCAAGCGCAATAACGTTTCGTAGGATTTTCAAGTGATAACGAAAATGAGATCAGGAAGCGACTGTCAGCGTTCTTGTTAAATTTCCATTAAGTCATCGAAGCGAAGATCGTAAAACATAACGAGAAACCTTGCAATATGAAATATCTACGAAAATTACAAGAATTTTCGGCAACCATGTTAAACGAGTAAATTAATATTGAAATATTTCAGGATTTCATTAATCGTTCGTTAATTTCCGTATTTTTCGCAATTTTCTCCAATACTATTTTCAAATATCATTATAAATCTTTATTTTTCCTTCCCCTATATTACCGTAATATTAATACCGTCGTAATATTACAATTACTCGATTACTAATATTCGAATTACAAAATTTGTCTTACAAAAAATCATAATAAATCGTATCATACACGATGAACAGTATGTAGATCGCATTTGACACTCAATTATATTTTTTAATTTTAATTTAACACGAATATCTGTACGATTAAATAAGTTAAAAGAGCTTCTGTTCGACTTTAGTGTCGGGGATCGCGCGAAATAAAAGACGTAAATGTCAAAACCAAAAAATAGTCGCTAGGAGTAGCTCGCTAGTTTAAGCTTACAACTTGCAATCGAGTGGGCGTGGATAAGAGAGATGCGAAACGTCGAGAATTCTCATTAACACAGAGTAATGATCAGTCGTTACCCTTTAAGATAAGTAGATATTTATTAACGGCATACTTAATAGTTAAATTCAGGTAGTATACAGATCATATCGACAAGTTCACTTCGATCGACAATTTTTTTTTTCTTTTTTTTTTTTTTCGTTGCCGTAAAACGGATAAATTGCTCGATATCGATCACAGCGGAGAATTTAATCAATTTCTAGACTTCTTAAGATTCGTTTATTCACTTGACCCTGCATCAACAAATATTTCAGTCTCAGAGCGGAGAAAAGCATCGGAGCCGCGCTTGATAAAGATGCCTAATGGCGCCTTTCAATTTGTACGTTAATGCATTTTTCAGCGAGCATACCTCTCTCTCCCTTTCGATTCGTCGAATAAACAGGCACGCTTCGGTCTCGTAATAACAAGCCATCGTTCGCCCTCTGCTAACCGGCATGATATAATAACGCGAACTTCTGCTCGAACACAAATTACAACCACACCCACGGCCCCGAGAGGTTAAACGTCGCGTGTTTCATCGTGACATTTCGGGGGAAAGTTTTCCACAATTTGGAAAATTGTTCCTCTTTCATCGGGTGCTTGGTCTTTCATTAACAAATATGCATTCGTAGATCGTGACTCCGTACTTGACGATACACCTAACGCCGTGTGTACTCGCGCCTATGTTGCAATACATACAGCGTAACGATCGACAAAACCGAAGAAGCATACGGAAGTTACGCGATGATGCAAACTTTATTCGCGGCAAACAAAGTTGAATTTTACTCACGTAGCTAAATTTATCTTTTATTCGCTGATACGAGCGAAGTATGCCTAAGATATTTCAGATAATATTGCCGACATATAATATATTTTACTACTTACGATATAATAGTAGAAAATATATGTATAGTTATATGGTGTCGATTAAATAACTAAAAGTATCGTATTATCGTTATTTTATCGTTATTTTATCGTTATTTTATCGTTATTGTTAAAATTACCTGCGAGTACAAAGATTCGATACGTATAATTTGTAAAGAAAATTTGATTTTATTAAAAATATTATACAGGGGGAAACGTTTGTCCTATATAAAAGGATTTGTATTTTAATTTTCATTTTTCATTACGTCCAACCGAAAACTTTCTTATTAGAAATGATATGATATCGTTATTCTTGGTATCTCATCTTATTAGCCAGTTATTACTACTATCTTTGGTCATTTTCATTTCCTTTCATTTTGACAAAACAGCTCGCGAAACGAAATATGTATCTACGTTCTAAGAAACTAGTGTTCTCAAAATCACCTAAACAGTAACAGGGTGTTTTAGTAAACTTTCGTAGATATATGTATAATACGTACACCTATCAACGGATGCAGCTTTGTTTAGGCGAAACTCCTTAGTAATTTGATATCGTTATTAAGCTTATATTTCGTTAATTTTCCTAGATGAAGTTTAACAGAACTCTGCATAGGTCTCGGCATATCCGTACTATCGGTTACGATTAGCACAAGTACACGGTTATTTTTAAATATAGATAGAGCAGCTTCGCGTTTAAGTTCCAAAAAAATTATAAAAATATCACGTAACTTTCGAGAATAACAGTGAAATATTTCTTCGTCGTTTTGATAACATCCATACTCCGTACAGAAGTAAGAATAATAACAAGAACTCCACTACTCCTCTAATAACTCTCGAAGGCTATATAAATACATTTCCGCAACTTATTTGCAACGTATAAATTGTACGCTACTAACGATCGAACTAAATACGAAGAAAATTGTCCGACATCTGCGTTTAACGTATTCATCTGTCGTTTTGCGTTATGTGTTAATTTTTAGTCATCGGTAAATAGACTATATCGATGGTATGTCGTGTGTTATATGTTTATGCGCATACTCGTATATTTTGTATATTTTATACGTATATATTATACGCAACTTAACGTACAGCGGAAACAGGAAAGACGGAAATTCTATAGAGTCGCTTAAGGTTAGAAAACGTATAACAGGAGAAAGTAACGTGATCTTCGTTTCGTGATCGCTTTATTGTACATTCTAATTATCTTTCCTCGAAACTGAATCGTCTCGGATATAGATATCTTTTCACTTTTTTCCTGCTTATTTCTTTCTGGCCAGCCTGGTCTCTTTTACAGCCACTGGACATAAATCACTCCGTCCACGGTCATTACGAACAAAACCACCGTTATCCCCTTTTCCTCATCCGCCATATTTCGAAATATTTTCTACCCTGGATCAGAAATACGAAACTTTATACATGTGCATAATTCACGTAGACGAGAAAAATCTTGGAATACGACACGGAAACACATTGTTGGCATAGAAAATTACCTTTCTAATATTCTATCTCATTTTTCTTTTCGTTTCTCCTCCTTCTCGCGGCTATCAATTACTCCTGTCTTTAATTTAATAACAGAAAGTTATCGTCCGTTTTAAAAAGAAAAAACGCCAAGTAAATTATCGAATAGATGTGAATTATCGAACAATTACGAGTCAAAACCATTACGGCCCAGTTATATTACACGACTCTTGAAAATGTCATTCTTTTATCATCAACGTCAGATTGTTAAGGTTTGCGTTCCATTATCTATCGACGAATGTTTCGTCAAACATTAATACGAAAAGTACTACGACTTTTTTTTATACGTTCTTTATACTTGTACGTGATACTTGTCAAGAATACACACACACACACGCACACGTATTTTTGCATTACTTTACGATTTCGTATTACTTTACGATCGGAAATTTTTCACTCGCTTATCGTTCTGCACTCTGTTGTTCGTCAATTTGTTTTTAGTAAAATTATTCACCGCCGTATTCCTGCTTTTTGCCAGTTTTTGCTAAGCTTTCCCCGTATTCTCTTTCTTCTAGCGCGCTGAATATAACAATATAAGTATCAAGGGTGGAATAGACTAAGCCTGCTACATATCAATATATAGTTGGAACCTCTCGCGCGCGGGAAACCGGAGCCGAGGCTTAGCCGAGTCATCTTCTACGTAGCATGTTATAGCTTCACGATTCACCACGCTTTCCACATACGTGCACACACTCACGTATACCGCCAACTCTTCTCCGTATATGTATGTACTATTTCTTTATCTTTTTTTTTTTTTTCTTTTTTTTTTTTTTTTTTTTTTTTTCTTTTTTTTTTTCTTTTATTCAGTAGATTATTTACAATCAATTCTTATACAGAATTTTAAGTAAATTAATGTACGTTCATGTTATCATACGCGTATAAACGTTAAACGCGTTACCTACGAATATAGTTTGATATTAATAAGTAACATGTTTGATATCCGCTGGTATTGTACATAGACGCTTCGTAATCATCAAGTCGTCAAATATAATTTAGTATTTCCGACAATGTGCTCATCGAATAAACAAACAGCTTACTAGTACAGGTCATAGTTGACGCTTTAGTCATTAAAACGATGTAGGTAATATTGAAATTAAGCGACTGTTTTCCACTAAATTACATCGAACGCGTCAAATAGCAGTTTTCGCATTTTGCCTTTTCGTTCGTATGCCTTTTTAAACGTGTCATCGATATAAGAGCAATTATTCTTTAATACGAAGTTTTTAATATAAAAGCTGTTCTCAAACGCGTGATAACGCGGTTTTACAGTGGAAATAAGTATATGCATAATGTACAATATTTGAGAAGGAATAATCAACACTCGAAAGGGAATACTCGACAAGATACTCTGTTCGATTAAACGAAACACGCGTATTACACAGCTAACTCGAGCCGTACATCTGTGTGATCTTTCTTGGCTGAACGCCTTAGAACGTTAAAGTTTCATGAAACTTTTACACTTGCACCGCTAGAAACTATTTTAATCTATCTAGTTACAATAATTAATGACGTGTCTACTCTGTACGCAGTTTTACTTAATTTGCGAGCAGCTCCTCGATAACTAACGGAGAAAGAGAGGAAAGTAAGAGAGAAGAGAGGGGAAAGAAGAGAGAAGAGAGGTCTGTTGGCGCACGGCGTGACGCGGAGCGACGCGGAGCGACGCGGCGCGGCGTACGGTTCAGCCGGAAGCTGAATGCCGTGCGAGCATATGCCTCCCGTGGGATAATCGAGAGAGGCCATGATGGACGATGCATTCTTTCTCTTTCCCAGCGGAGATAAAACGAAACGACGGGACAGATGAGCTGAGTTGCCGCTCTAAAAGTTTTTCAGTGCGTAATACGCGGCCGGAAAAAGCGGGAGGGAAGGGCGTTGGAAAACGAAAAGGCGGCCGCATTGTGGCGCACATAGGGTGAGCCACGGAACTAGGACAAGCTGTATTTGTGTCACTGTTTGGTCTGGAGGGAAACGCTAAGCTCCCTAACTGAAAAGGAAGGAAACGTTTCTCGTATCGAATACATACGAACCGAGATGCCGCGTATATTTTCATTTTCACTCGGTTGCCGTTTATTTTCTCAATATAATAATGAAATTTACCGCGTATTTGTCTGATCGAACAACGTTAATAAACATCACGATACGTTGCAAGCCAACGTTATAATCGCTTTATAAATTATTTGTATCGTAGACAAATTATCGATTACTTGCGTGTGATAGGTATATAATATCGCGCGCGCGTACATACATATTATTTACACAAATTATATTTTATAATATGACCATTGTGGAAACCATTAAATGGTATGTACGATAGTGATTTCAATACCAGCGTATAAAGCTGTTAGCGCGAGTTTCGTATACGTGTAAGTTATGTTCGTAAAATAATCTTTTATAAAAGTTCGAATAAAATAGTATACGTATGATACATCGATAATAATCTCGTATGTTAGAAATTAAAACGTTCGATCGGAGTAATGGGAAAGTCGTACTTGATCATACGTGTCCTTAATTGAAATATACGAAGCATGTAAGCCTTAACCTGTTTTATTTCCACCCTGTATAAGATTGTACTATATTTCCCGTTGCGAGATAGTCGGTACCGGTAGTAATACTGCTGTTGAGTCTTCTTATGGCAGCGATGGTGGTGGTGGTGGTGGTGGCGGCGGCGGCGGCGGCAGCGACGGTGGTGGTGACTCGAGAGCGGTTCGGCATCGCAACATAAAATCGCCATTACCGCAGCGGTATGGCGAGTTACGGCGCTACGAACTACGAACATCTTCCTATCTCTCTACGGTCCTGTAAATAAATACGTCGTTCCATCTTACGTACTTCAACCTCTGAACGTATATAGATTTCGGAACAGGGGAAGCGACAGACCAGCCTTGGCAGTATTCCAATAAAAATCCAACAATGTCGTGCAACCTGACGTGAAAACGGATTGAGGCGCGTGTACGCTCCGCTTACCGAAAGTTCTACCTCTGCCAAACTTGTTTACTCATAAAAGTTGTATAATTGTTCATTCTACGATAATCGAAATCAGTTTATTATTCAGTTATTATCAGTTTGTTATTTATTTTTCAAAAAATACATCAAACAGATAAAACTATGTATATCGTTTATAATAAATCAATTGTCCTTTACTAATTTTACGCAATGTTTCTACAACGAGAGAAAGTTTAAAACTCGTATATTAAACGATAGATATATCGTCGTATATCGATCTTCGGCGATCGCGATTTCGCAAAGGTTCTAGAGTAACGGCGTAAGAATCGGTCAGTCCTCTTGGCAGAAGGTTCGTCACTCTCCTCATTCCGAAAACCGTTGTCGCTTTCCACGTACCACGAGGCACCGCGACTGTGACCCCGAGTGTGCTCGAATGTGACCGAGCGCGTCCGAGTCATCGGTGCCGTGCACGTGACCCTTGACCGCGGAGAACAGAGAGCGTCGTCGAGCCCCTTGTCGCCACCACGAAACTATAACATCCGTGACTCTTGGAACCGAGTATCGCCATTCAAAGCCGGCCTCGAGCCTGACGATACATTTACGGTTCCGGCTATCGACAATGCGACACTCTCGTAGAGTAGATCGACACCGTACGACGCACGATGCACGATGCACGATGCCCACGACCTTGACACGTGCATCTCTATACAGGAGTCGACGCTAACATGTAAACTGCAAACAATTTTGGATAATATATACGGATCAACGAATATATTATATCGCATCAATGGCATATCCTTACAACGAAGAAACAGAGATAACGCTTAAATTTTCTAACACGCTATAATACACGTTATGAATAAAATGAAAATCGATGGCCACTTTAGTTAGTGGCAAAGGGCTAATTTTGTTAGACAGAATTTTTGAACGAAACTGTCACGGAACGTTATTTGTACCAGTTACTTGTACAAGGTTAAATGTAATTACAATGAATCATTCGTCGTGGTTCCCAAAGGACGGAGGGGGCGCGAATCACTTCCTTACTACTCTATGTTGTAATATACATATGTAAGTGTGCACATATAGATCATACAACTTTATCTCTCGAAATAACGTTCGCAATATGCATTTTATAAAGGAACGTATTATACAAATGTTACGTGATCTCGAAGAGGATATGTAAGATTTTTTATGCGATTTCCAATACATGCACCGAGATATTTTGAAATATTTCGTTCGAAGTTCTTCCATACAGATTTGAAAAGATAGTAAAGTTTCTATAAAGAGACGTCAAGCTTTCTCTACCTTGAATCTAACAGTTATCTTAAACTTAATAAAGATATTTTTAGAAAAATATTAGTTAACTTTGGTACGATCCGATGTCGTTTAATAAGAAGGTTTGTCAAGAAAAACATATAAATTCTAATATAGTCGGGCATGTCATTAGGCATTCCGTCAATGAATACTTTTATTCAGACGATCGAAGTTATTCTGCGATCTGGGAATAATTAAAGTTTCACGAATCCGAAGGAATTCGAGCAGAAGGGAAACTTTCAGAAAGCGAGACAATCTGCAGCATTGCCACTAAGAGATTGCTTTAATTAAGATTGCTGACGTATGAATTAATAAAATTTGGAATAAATGTTTGTACTCGATTCTTTATTCGTGTTTAACTCGTAGAAGCGGTCGTAATTTAAATTACGTTAGGACGAAAATAGAATAAGACGGATTCGATGCGTAAACAGATGTTGTTTCCCGAGAACGTATAAAACACGTTCAATTATTAGAGACAGACAGACAGACAGACAGATAGACAGACGGATCGTTTACTATCAGTAATTGATCAATGATTTAGTATTACGCGTAACTGCGAACATACGGAATACCTGTTGCATAGCCTGTACAACAAAAACTTCGATAAGCAAAATTTCCATCGAATCATTTTCAATTCTTCAATTTCCTGCTACGGTTAAAATATCTAGTAATGGAAAATACCCTGTATTTATGTACGTGTAAAATAGAATTAGATATTAATGCCCTTAAAGAGCAATTACGTATCTCGATTACGATTAAACGATTGGCCAGCAAAATAATATATGGATATTGTACTTACTTCGCTGAATATTGAAAAGAAAATTTCTTAAAGTATTTACAGCTAGTTGAAAATTGGAAAACGAAAATTATAGGGTAAAACAATTTTTCAATAAGAAATTTAGCAAATTTATAAACAGACTCATCGTTACAAACTTTTGAAAAGCTCGTATTAAATTAAGAAATTTAGAATCGAAACTTGATTATATGCGATTAACATATATTTTAAGAAAGGGTATAATATTTCAATTAAACATTCACAGCGGTAAAATCTTACAAAATCAAGTTACTATTACAAAATTTAATACAGTTGTCGAGTGATAAATATTTTGCGCATTCTGATAAATTCTGAATGTTTTCGTACTAATACTAACTTTTTATAAATCACCGCCTATGATAAATCAATCGAGAATAACGAGTAAATTGGTTAGGTTAAAAAAAAAAAAAAAAAAAAAGAAAAAAAGAAAAAACAAAGTACCACGGACAAACGAATATTTTATACATTTTATTAAAGAAAAAGCCAGCTTAGGGGAGCGTACTAATAGGCTCTGATAATACCACTGGGTGCGAAAATCTTAAAGAAGCGTCAGTAAAACCGGAAAAATCGTTCTTAAAATGTTAAGAATTAAATCCTTTGCGAATGCTATGTACGCATCACAAAAGTGTCAAGCGGAAAGTGGTTGTAAAAAGAAAAGAGCGAAACGCGGGGCTTACAGCTGTTTAGTCGTCTCATAAAAACGTCTCCCCAGTCTGAGCGCTTACTGCATCGCTTTTTCCTTCCACCGTCGCATCGTGTCCACGTTCTTCCTGTATACTACTTCCGTTTCCAAGCAACACGTAGTGTCCATTTGTCGACGATGGCTCGGTTTCCCGGTTTCACCTAGAAATACGATATTTTTATTAGCCGTCTCAATAAATTGGTTTAGGGAAACAACAATTTTTCATAACTATGTAACAGGTTTCGTTTCTCTTTCTCGCGTTTTATTCTGCAAATTGGTAGAAAAAATATCGGAAACGCTGTTCTACGATTTTTCTTCAATTTCATATAATTAGAATTTTTGATCTTCGTACATTCGGAATTAACGATGTCGTAAGTTATTTTAATAGATCGGCAAAAGCGCATGGAACATTAAAGGAAAGATTCGATAAGCACGAACATGCATTAGACAATTAACGATGGAAAATATCAAATTTTATAAAGCGTACGACGATTTCTAAATTGGATAAATTTGAAGATAAACGTAAATTTATCTACGTCATTTACAAAGTTTTCCTTAAGCGTAAAGTCGTAATAGTTATTACCTCCTTTATAGTCCATTCGAACGAAATTAATGTTTGCAATTAATCGAATATCGCAAATACATGTAAAATTATCATCAACTTTACGCAAATTTAATGGAAGAATGCTTAATACGCGAGTATTAACTCATGAATACATTATGGGTGCAAGGATTTATGAGATAGGTTCCGAAGACATGCCTGTTATGCACACAGCCGAATAAAGAAGAGGAAACGCAAGGCGCAACCTGTAGAATTCTCGATGTTGTACCATTGAAGGAACAAGGTTTCGATACATCCGGTCCTCGAGACGCTATTCTACATCTAGTCGCTAGCTGCTGTGCCAGCCAAGTAACTATCTCAAATTATAGAACTTGGCCTTCGCAATGTGAAACCACGATCCTTGCTGATAATTAGGGACAAGCTTCATCTTCATTTCGATATTTATGGTTGTTTATTACATCCACACACACACACACACACACACACATATATATATATATTTATTTATTTATTATAGAATCTTCGTCCGCAATTAGAGATATTTCTGAAAACACTGTTTAAGAATGGTCATTGGTTTTCATTAACTTGCCTGAGAGCCGGTGGAAAATAGTGAAAGATGGTAAAGCTGATAGGAACCGAGCTGACGAGCGTTTCAGAGGCTGATGGAAGCACCGAGGGATTTGTCCCTTTTCTACCTTCCGTACTATTGCTGCTATTCCTTTTCTTGTCTTCGCCGTCGGTACACGAAGGTTTGTAATTTTAATTATTTCATTAGTGGAAATCCTTCAAATATACAAAGGAGATACAGAATAGAAGGTGAACTTCCGTTGTTCCTCTAGCTCGAGAGAATTCGTTGACGTCGTCGCCGGATTCTAAATCGGCTCTATTTTTCTTACAGAGACGTTTCCCTTCTTCGTCGCTACTTCTTACCGACTTCTTCCTTTATCTTCAGATTTGTCGACGTCTCTGCAATTTTACTTCTCCGATAGTTAGCTTCTGCGCTTTGACTCGTTCGCGATTCATAAAAATCAGTATACTCGAATATCAACGAATCGTATCGCTAATCTTTTAGAAGAAAATAAAAAATGTTTTACGTTTCGAACGATGAATTGTGTAACGTTGAATCTTCGAAGATATTGTTTATTTCATTGAGTCGTTAGTGGCTATTACGGATTACATGTATACGGGCGGCTTATATGGGGTGACAGATGATTGACAATCAACGAGATGCGATTTATTAGATTCTCTAAATTTACGACGAAGCGGAACTATGTGCTATGATGATGGTTATCATAGCGATAGCGGCAGATGCGCGGCTGCCGCGATATTAGCCCGTAATAAACCACGACGTAGATAATCAAATACACGACACGTAACAAGGGCCAAGCACCTACCTCTACGTAGAACGGGTCGCGTGGTGCGCTGGTAATTTAGGTACCATTGATTTGGTTAATAGCCAATTCCTATTTGGCTTAGATCCAAGAGGTCAAACAAACTGGTCGTACCACCGCGAAGGATAAAGATTAAAGCTGAGGAATCCGTCGTGCTCGGCCATCGTTCTTCAGCTTTCGATAATCCTTTATTCTTACGTGCCACTTCCCTATACGTAAATATTCTTCCTTCCGTTTCCCGCTCTTTAACATCGAGTGGCGCGTTCGAATTATCGTCATTTCTTCTTACGTTCCCACATTGAATGCAATAAATCGATGCGAGTTACGAAAATGTCCATACATATACTTCGTATAAGCACGTTCTACCTAAAAGTAAATGAAAGTTCCGCGCTGTATTTTATTAACCATTTATTTAAAACGTTGATTATTAGCATACATAGCATATATATATATGTTACGGCAAGCTTAAAAACAAAATTATAAAATGTAATTAATCGTTTAATAACATGAAAAATTGAATACACACGTAAGATATTACGTAATTAGTTAAGCAGTTATTAACAAATAAATTACCGTTGCACTGTTGCAGTTATTAGCCATTAATATTCGATACATACATAGGATATTAGGTAACTAGCAAGGAAGCCTTTCATCAAGTAATTCCATAGAGGAAGATACGGCGAAAGTCAAGAATCAGAAAATTGTGTTTCATTTAAGCTTCTCTTTTTTTTTTTTTTTTTTTTTTTTTTAGTTATGAACATGTAAAAAGCAGACCAAATATACGAGTGTATGCATCTGCACGCTGCAACAAATATTAATCTATCATATATTATCGCGATTATTCTGATCAAATTTTACGAAATGTTTCGATGCTGAAACATCGAAATGCTCGAACGTAGTTTTCACCAAGTAGATTACTAACCACGCCTCGTTGCTTTCTGCCGATGACTGTACATACGTACCATCGTTCCCTGACATGCCCTACAGCAGTTAATGCATAGAGTTTTGCTGGTTTCTTTAAATACCGAAATAAACCGAGAAAGGCGCAAGCCTAAAACACAGTTTCGTAATTCTGAATTTTCGACTTGTTTCGTTTATCGTATATGTATATCCTTAAAATACCTTCTTGCGTTGAAAATATTATTAAATAGTATCGTCGTTTAAAAGCTGTAATAAAAGTCATAAAAACCGAATATAAATTGTTTTGGGATTCTTTTTATCTTGATATTTGCTATAAACGTTATGAACGGTAACTATTACAAACTAATTAATTAGGTAAGAGAGAACTCGTTATATGGATTACCGATAGTTTAAACGTATTAATTTACTTGCAGAGAATTTCTCAATTTTTTTCAGTAAACTGATATAAGTATACTAAACATAGAAAATTTCTATCGAAAGATCGTTAATATCTGAACCGTTGTAATTCTCTGCGTTATAAATTACAATCAAGATAATGGACCTGAAACCTTTTTGTGATGTAAAGTATTTATTTTCGTATATGCGGAGCTGTGTGCCTTTGGAAGAACGAGCACGAGCCGAAGCTATACGTCTATTTGGGATCCGCTATCTCTTTTCGTGACAGCCACGAAATTTCATCGCGATCGCTCGGTCACCCGTATCATTCGTGGCAATACCATATTTTATCATTATCACGTTCGTTGTTATGCTCGAACATGTGAAAATTTGAAAGTCTGGAATTTGTAAGATTGAATTGAAAGAAACGCGAAAGTACGAGTGTATCAGGGTACGATCAGGGCAAGTATATCGCTCGGTTACATTCGTTCCGTGCCAGTGTTATCGTCGGGAAAGGCTCTACTTTCCGGGATGACTATCTTGTTGAGGCCCGTGGCGGCACGGATGCAAGGAAGAATCGTCTCGCGAAGAAGCGGCACATTTTTTCTTTTATTTTCCATATATCTCTCTGCAATTTGTCTGTAATTGATACGGGCAATCGAACAGCGCGAGCAGCGACGAGCAAATGTTCGACGTTCGCGTGATCGGTCAGTGACAGAGCGTCCGATCAGTCATCTACCAATGAAACTTAACGTTTTTACATTACCAATTATACCTACTACTATGAACTATCATCGTTGAATTACTAAAATCTTGTGGATAAAAAAGACGCGATCCTGCGAGATTGCCAATGTTATTAAAAATATCTGAGAGCGAACAACGATCTATATCCACGTAGACGCTATAACTGAATATAGTTTAATCCCTCTATCTAGGAATTAGATGTTTGAATTCATTTCAATCGGGGAATCTTGGCTTTTCGTCGATAACAGTTTCACGAAAATCTAACGGAACATATCGATATCGATATCGATGCAAAGACGACCAATGACTCGTAAACTTAAAAACGAACTTTCGACGTGCAGCTGGGTGATCGCGAGAGTCGCAAATTCAGTTTCGTTCATTGTGTAATTCATTGGTCCTATTAATTAAGAACATTTGGATAAAATTTGAATCAAACGACTTATTAATAAACAGTAAAGAACATAAAAGAAGTTGGCAAGAAGAGTTCTTCCGCGCTATTAGGAGATTAACCGCGGAGATTCTTCGGTTCATTGTCATATTTCGTGAGCTTCCTTCTTCAGATACTACTCTCTTACTTTCTTCTTTTATTTTATTTTTATTCCCATTAGTCATACAGATCTCTTGGTTCCAATGACGTAAGTCCTTAGCGTCCTAGTTTCCAAACTGCCAGAGAATATATTTGCAAGACTCGTACTATCGACCGTTGGTACTTGTTCTCATTTTCATCTTTGTTCTCTTCGTTTCCTGTCTTGTCTCTGGATCTCGAATCACGGGACTACGGCGCCGCGGCGCATCTACGCGACCGTAGATATACTATAATGCTCGATGACATGTTCGGAGATCTGGCAAATGGAAAACCGTTCGCGTTTCAACATCGTATCCGAACATCAGCGAGCGTTTTTCGTGTTATATCAACGGACACGATATGACTTTATAGTTCAACCTATTTGAAGCGATACGCCGGTTCGTTAGAACAGAGGCGGACCAGGCGAAGAACAGCGAAGTGCGAGAGAAATATACTATATTGTTAGTTACGATTCTTGTTTACTAGATCGTTATGGTAAAAGACGGACTACCGATCGCAAACTAACTTAATTCGCAAACTATTAATATTAATTCATATTATTCTGACTGGCGCGTAACCGTGTTTCAAACGGTAATCCGTATCCCAGCTACGAAATTTTACGGAACGTCTTGCGTAAATATTAAAAGTTTACCTTTAATCTAAAGCAACAATTATTCGTGTTATATAGTGATAAATGATCCACGGGCATAGAATAGGGTGACTTTTTGTGGGAAAGAAACGAGATAGAAGAGGAAGCTATCCTCGCCTGGTTTATAGGTAGCGAGCCGCGTTTAATTACGTCTATGGATGTATAAGAGAACTGGTAGGGGTAGGAGAACGGTAGTGGCATGATCGGCGCGGCGGCCCGAGTATACCCCGGAGACCCGTAGCTAGCTTTATAATGCACGACACAATGTCTCATTGTCAGTGGTGACTCAGCGAGCAGCTGTCTGTCCTTAGCTTATTAAAGCACACATGCTATCGCTTGTAACGTCATAAATACGAAATGCGAGCATGAACTACATACGCTACATACGCATCGAAGGAAAAATGATCAATTATTCGACGATACGCGTATAAACATTTCGAAATCATCCATAAACGACAATTTGGAATATCCCTCGTTAAAGTTATCGATCTCGTAATCGTTAGAGATGTTTGTAATTAAAACAAATTCAAAATTATACCCCTCCCCCTGCCCCCCCCAGAAGAAAATCGTAAAAGCTATTAATACATCGAAACGTTACTCCTTTCGATAGAATATGAAATTAACATCTATTTCGATGAATACATTGTATGTGAATAAATTATAAATATGTATGTATGTATGTATGTATGTATAAATTTTCAACACATTCTGAGCATCAGCATACTATTCATGAAATAGATCCGTCTTTCGTAATGCAGCATAAATTTATGTTTGCATTGCAGAAAAATGTAAATTCACCTATTCGCTCTTCTATAGCTAAGGTATGATTGAAATTCATTGAAAATCCCCTGGCGAACGCGATTTTCTTCCAAGATAGTTTCAATAGTAGGAAAGGGCGTTTGTTGCTCGGCATACAAAGCGTTTTGTCATGCTTAATGCATAGGTACATGTTACATAGAACAATGCAAAGAACAGTTGCTAAGCGATATTGAAATCAAAATTCAAAAACAAGCATCTTTCTATAACTGTGAATATCAAATGTATAATATATTCCCGTTTTGTTTAATTTGTTTTATTTACGATTAATTGCCACCATTTCGTCTACGTAAAGCATCGATCCGTGTTTCTATAATTAGCAGATTATTAGCAGCTTATTGGCACCGTCTTGTTCGTAGTTTTGAATCATCCTTGATTTCTTTACCACGATTTATAAGCTTCGACAGAAATTTCTTTTGTTCTAGTTGTATTTTTATGTCGCTTAGTTGTTGTTTATCGAAGAGTTAGGCTTTTTAATTGTTCACTTGTCCGACATCGTTTCTCTGCATAATTCGTAAGAAAAGATCAAATGCTTTCTATTTATTTGCATTATTCACTGGTAGATTATTTTATTTTCGCACTGACAAAAAAATCAATTAAGAATTTCTCGCGTATTCTTCTTACGGCGTATCATTAAATATTCCATCGCGAGGTAACGTTATCGACGTGTAGTTCTCATTTGATATTAATTCGCTATTAATATCCAATTTCATCGGTTTTGCAAAAGCACGTCCGAAAAGTGCCACGAATTAGGATTTTAATCGATAAGTGGGAATATTACGAAAAGAATGTCGGATGGCTTGGTTCGATTAAATACTTAAGGATTTTAAAATGAATGCAAATATCGGGTGGCGAAGGCGTGACGGTTAGGATTGGCGGGGAAGCACGTTCTCTATTTTGCCGGGGAATCGGTCTGATCGTAGTCTGAACCGGGCTAGGAAGCAATCTCGCGAGACGACAGGATCGCACGAGTCGTTAACGAAATTCGTTAACGACATTCGTGCGTTCGAGCGAAATAAGGTTGGGTAGTTTAATCGAACGATCTCTTCTCGGATGTTTTCCTTTTTCGTTACCTTTTTCCTTCGCCAAGATGGGAAAATCGAATGGATCGAGCGACGGTTTCCGCGATCGTCCCTTTTGGTAATTACTCTTCCTTGTCTCGTTGTTTGACTAATTAACGTTTCTCAATGTGAACTAATCCCAGAACTAAATTCACATGCCCAGCTTTACTAGTGATCATTTAATATTTTTATAACCCTAAAGACATAATATACACATATATAGTAGCCTGATACACGTATTATACAACTGCTTCAGTTGTATCGCAAATAAAAATTAATACACAAGGTATAATAATATAATTATAATAAATTACATTTAATCGACTGAACGGCCAATAAGATGATAACCAATTACATTAGAACGAATATATACGGGTATGATGACAAATTTTCTGTTCTTCGTTCGCCAACTACGATATACGTGCGTACATGTACACACAGAATATCGTTAGCTTCTTAGATTTAAAGTATAAGATTCGTTTCGATAATTTGATCGACTAACAAAATCCCTGTAATCAGCAATTACCACGTTGATCGTATCTAACGAATTTTATACAAGATTTTATATAAAATTAATTTTTATATCGTACCAGAACGATCAAATAGCAGAATTTCAAGAGGCGGTTTAACTTTTTGATCTATCAAAGCGTCTACGCGATGTCGTTCTATGATCGATCGAACGATCGAAATTTACAACTGTTTTTCGATATTTTCTTATCATACTTTCTCAACTTTCGCTTCTTTTTTCAGTTGTCCGAAATATCGGCTTTAAAAGTGCAGATTCGTAAGCCGACGATAGCTCGTTTCCGTCCTTTCCTTGAATATTTTTTACCAGAGGTCTCGTCGCTCCACTTTATTCCTACCAGTCTTTCTATTCTACCAATCGATAAACATTCTACGTGAATACAGTCTGCGAGATTTGATATTAGAGATTCGTTAAATTTATGAAAATGTAACTAACGATACTCCCTTTCCATGTGCGTACGTCTTTCCGCGAAGAAAATCATTCGATGATCAAATAATTCGAAAGATTTAAAATTATTACAAGACAAAATTTATTACAAAAATTATCGAGCGAATATTTCTACGAAGGAAGGTTTTCTCGATCACGGTCTGGAACATTAAGTATTACCGACCCCATGGCACGAACGAACCACCTATATTATTTGCTATGAGCTAGGAACACGGTATCAAATCATAAACAAATATTCCGGTAACGAGAAGCAAACAGTGCGTTCATGGGACAGCTGAGACGATACCTACGTAGTAATGGTAGGTAACCAAGAGAGATAAAAGACGAAAAAGACCGAGAACGGTATGGCGAAGCAGTGAATGAATATAACAAGCGTTAAAAAGTGACGCAGAATACGCTCTAAACGCACAAAGATGGTGCACAACGATGAATAAAAATTAAGAATAAAATGAATAATATAATTATGAGCGAACAAGATGATAGACAATAGGCGTATAAAATTATGACAAAAGGTTGGTGAAAAAGTTGTATAATTTATTCGTAAAATGAGATTCCACGAGCGAAAACGATACCATCGTAATTCGTTGTTTCACAGAGTTACTGTCACGTAATGTATACATATATACATATATACGCGTATATAACATGTTGTAATATTAGAAATTTCATCGAGAATTATATTCAGCAAAGAAAGCTCTAAATCAGGAAAGTTTCGTATATTTTAAAGACAGGGGAAAAAAGTACGGCATCGATTTGATATTATTAAATATCTATCAACGCGCAATAAAAAATTATGAAATAATATCATTTTACTTATTTTACGTATAATAAAACTGTTGATTTTTGCTATTACGTGATAGAACACAACTACGTAATTACAACGTAAAACATAACTCTTCCTTGCATGTTTTCTGTAGTCCACGTTTCACCCTTAAATCCCTTCGTTTCCTCCGTATGTACGCGCATGTGTATGCATACACGAGTCGTATAATATACGTACGTACGCACGTACGTACATGCATAGTCGAGAAATAAACGCTCACCTTTGGCTGGAGCAAATTTTCATTAATAGACGCGATTATCGAATGCCTATGGGCAAAGAATAGTTATAGCTTAAGCGGAATTTGAGAAAGTACGAATGAAAATTCAGATTGGAATAGAAGCGGAGAAAGTACCGGAGAAAGGAAAATTTGAGGAGAAAACAGAATCCATTCGCGTTCGTACCTGCTCGTATGCATAAGCATTTTACCTGCAGGGCTGCGCAAAGACGAAAGAAATGTCCTTGAAAATAGGAAGATGAAAGAATAGAAAACTGAAAATATCTATAGAAATCTGGATAGAGGAAACTTGGGAAAAACGAAATAAAAACGACATTTCTAAGAGCACGCTGCCTGACACGTAACGTCTGGTAGCAGCGCTATAAACTACTTATTTCGCCTAACATTCTGCCACTAATTAACGTTGCACGATGCACGTTCCTTGATCTTAAGTAATATGAAATAGGTATTCGTTCAAATATAAGAACGCTTAAAAATATTCTAGATCAAAGCGCTGTTTCCTGTTTCTTGATAAAAGCCAATCGATTCTTTATACGATTATATGTCTTTGTCTAACGAAAAATTATTTCGAAGCTTCCTCCGATACGTGTAAATGTGCAATCGTCGTGGAAACAAGAATCGATGGAAGGTATATAAGGAACGAAATAAAAAGAAAATAAGCAATTTTAAAAGAGACGCGCAGATACATACCAAAGTACAGTGCAAACTGGCAGATTGCACACTCTTGCCTATCGTGTCTGTCTATGTATGTATATATATGTGTGTGTGTGTGTACACACACAGACACACACACAGACACTTATGTGCACGTGTGTGTCCATATATCTATGTACATACATAACTGCTGCATATTTTCGGCACTGCAGCTTGATATCGACATACTACATGCCACGCGTACAGCATACAGCATACAGACATACATGGTAAATACCATACCATGTACCATACCATGAAATCGCATATCAGGTGTGCATCATAGAATGGTATGTGCGTATTAGTATCCACACAAACGCGCACGTTACATACATGTACATACTCGGTGGAAACTTCTATATTCTATATATACCGGTATAGATATTCTATATGATATATTCCTCGGTAATGCTCGTATCGTTCGTAATCCACGCGTGTATATCCTGTATGATCTGAATTCATACGATGCGACTCGTATTCTTCAGATATGCGTATCAGCTTTATAATAACTCGAAAGCATTATTTTCTGTAAAGGGGTCGTCTATAAGTCTGTAAAGCAATGTTACTTACTAACTTCGCTGCGAAATTTTCTAACGCTTTACTCGAACGAAAAATGGCGTTTTCGTAGACGGTTGTGCGTAATATCTCGATGAAGAGAAAAAGAAAGGAAAAGTCAAAGTAGTCGGAACAAGTGATCGAACGCCGAGATCTTTCAACTTGCCGCCGATGTATCCGTCGATGTGTTGGCGAATAAAACGTTAGAAAACCGACTAATGACTATACGCGTATAATATATGCGAATACTAGTCTAGCGGCAGAAGCTGCCGGACGTCAGAAACAACCTCGTGCTTGCGAAAATAATGGGGGCGGGAAACGAGCGAGCGCTCGAGAACACTGGGGCAAGTACGAGAGATGCGGCCGAGCGATTAGGGCGTAGACCGTTTCTCTTACGCCGCGTTCCAGCTGCTGCAACGAACGGCACAGAATACACTCGAACCGTTTAAAAAAAGGACCCTTTTAACAGGCTCTGTCCATTAACTGTGAGAAAACGCGTGCTACGCGTAAACGAATAGACCTCGTTCTTCCTATACTCGATAATGTAATACCCGTAAATGACGATAATAATAATAATAACAACTTTGTACGCGTATAGGTTAAAATTTAGTTAAGCCATTTATATCGCAGAGCAATTCGTTCGATATATATATATATATATATATATATATATATGATATATATCTTGGATAGGATATCTTATAAGTTAGGAAAATATTTAAACGACGACCGAAGACCTATATTTTCTAGCGATATAATCGCGTCTTGTACTTTTTGTATCACGCTTCTACGAACGCTTTTCAAAGTGTCTTGCATTTTCGAATATTCCGAAGTATAACATAGAACGCTGACCACGAACCATGAACAGGCTGCTTCAACTTTCTCGTTTTATTGGACCCAGTTTTTAACTGAACGCTATTCGAGGAAACATATCAGCCCTAAGAGCTGTGCTCTTCTCTACAGGTACGTGCCTTAGGATGGCTTAGAAGGTTGGAACAACATTAGGAACACCGAGATGAAACTTGAAAAAAGTTGCATGCTAGTTCAACTGCGATGCTATTATTTCCTTCGATCCGCCGTTATAACGAATATATCTACGAAATCTGTGGATTATTCTGAGAAAACGTTAACGATACGGTGTGAATTCTTATTCATAGTTGAACGAATCGAACCAGGGATACGAAGGGCAGGTATAAAACGATAAAAGAATAACGGTAAATACGTTAGCCACTGACGTCGTTACGTCTGGCTGTGCCCAATTTTAATAGCCTTTGAACTTTCTAAACGAATACTATACCGCACGGATACAGATTCAAGTATCATACAAAAAGGCTATAACCTATAACAACCTGCGATAAATGCTTCAAGCTGGATGCACGATACAATCTAACAACTGCCACCGTATATACATACGGTATGTACGTGCTAGCAAACTAAACAAATACAGGCACAGCTTCCAACTTTGATCACTCGTTGCACGAGAAGCCAGGTTATATGGGCTTTCAAAACGTTGCGATTGTTTCACGAAAGTCTCGGCAACTAGCCATCTGGTGCTCTCATTTATTGCAATTCCCGTCGCATTATATACCGTACGTTCGAACAGCTTTAAAATTCACCAGTTACTCGCTCTATGTTAATTTAGAATTAACGTTCATTTTTTATTTGCCACGATAGATTCGTTATGTAACGAACTGTTTTTGCGGTTACGGTTTTCATTAAATCTACGAGTGGTAGGATAGCAATCGATTGTTACATTTATAGAAATATGTCAAAATATAAGTGAAAAAGTTACTGTTCGATACGCGTGTCTTTAAAACTTTCTTACCGATAGATAATATAAGATTGGACGTGCTATTATCGTAAACGAACGTCGTAATGCAATTACACTCGTGTAATTCGTGTAATACGATGTTGCAACTATATCGTACTGGCCTATGTAACTTAATTGTTTGATTGAAAAACGGAGGAACGTTAGTTGTAAACGTTAGAATAGTTATCGTTACGATCGATAAACCGATAAATGATTTATCGGACGATCGACAAACCGGTGGCACGATAAATCGTTCGCTGCTCGCAAGTATCGTAATAAGACGGGCGACATCGCATAACGGTAAAGAGTCGATCGGTTATCCAGAGGAAGACGTTTTACATTTCACTCGATAACCATGCAGCTCGGTTTTCGACTGAAAAAGGCAGTACCGAGAGTTGGCTCGTTAAATCTGGATGCTTTCATTTTGCTGCGCGGAGTAACGGCAAGGTAACTCCGAGGGCGACGAGATCCCCGAAGCAGGAAAAGAGGAAGGATCGGAAAGAGGCGTAACCTTCTGTCTCTTCTTACCTGAAGCTGTAGCCGACCTAGTTAATGCCGGTCGCGTCTACGATGGAGATTCGCTAAGAAAGAAGCTCCAACGAGCGTGACTAATGCGGGGTTATACGTATACGTTTCTCTGGATAGATACAGAAAAGCGAGTAAAAGGGAGCAACTGCAGCCACTAGTTCGCTTGACAAGATTCCTGCCTGGCTCGGTGGGGTTGGAGACGGAAAACGTATTCAGAAGGCAGGCACGAGCGACGGAGGACCCGTTGTATCCACCGACAAATACGGCGCATCCCTCTTCGCCGTTTCTCCGAAAGAAAAACTCCGATGTGATATGCTTCTAGCATAAGAGTAAGAGGACGTTCGGCTAAGGCGAAAACCGACAAAAACAATAACCCGTCGTGTCGCCTCGAACTCAACCAATCACTCTGCTCCCTTCTCTTTCGACGATATTCCCGTTTTTGTTGCTGCGCAAACAGCTTATAAGAAAAACATGTATTCCTGTACGGACGAAACGATCCCCCGCGCGAAATAAATTACACACACATTTACGGCGAAGCATTCGCCAAGGCAAATACTCGAGAGTAAGACACGACAGACTTTCCAGACGAACCAATTTCATCGTGAATGCCCTCTGATTAAACGACACCAGTCAGCTTTACCTAAGACCCAAAGCATCGCCAACTGGAACAAAATCCTAGCAACAAGTTTCGACTTATACACGTTAGACGTGTAATACGTATTACGTGCATACGCAGCAAAGTATCCACGAGAAGCTATTTGTTTCGGTTTAACGACGAATCGGTTCTTTTAATTAAAACGACATCGGTAGCACTCGACCAACTTTCTCACTTTCTGACAAATCGCGTTCTCCGACTAAACTAAACTCTCCACCGTCAAAAGCGTCAAAGAATAAAGAGTTTCGTACATCGTTTGTCCGTAGATGAATAACGTCTAATATTATAATATAAAGAAAGGTAGGAACAAACGAGCAAAAAACTAAGGCGGTGCGTAAAATATAAAACATCGCAACTTCTCTTAATCTTATAATTATCTTTTTCAATAGTGAGCGAGATCTTTACTAACGTTATATGAAAGATGTTGCATATTCTGATGAATATAATTCTGCCTTATACGTGGATATTAAAACGCTTCATTGTTTGTTAAAGGTATTATATAATAACGTAAGTGAGATTTTTTATTTTTCCGCGAATTTCAAATCTTTTCTCGCGCGATATTCAAGTATGCCATTTTACATTTATAAAGAGCTAGTCATTTTCACCGCATACGAGTATGCTACGCTATCCATCCCACTATAAAGCGATCCGTTACGCTCGCCAATTGTAGCCAATGTCCGACTACTTATTTTTCTTATCCTTTCTTCCCCGTTAATTTTTTCCCAACTTCCATCAACCGTTGTTCCAATCCAATTACGTACCGTCGATATCGAATCGGCTTCAAATCTTACGCCGGTATCAGCGTTACTTGTATTTCAATTGATAATGACGTCATATCATTCTACATTTCCACCATGCGTAATGTTACCTCGCAATTATTTAAATTCATAACAGCGGCTTTTTCAAACGATGTTAACTACAAATTACGTACCTTTTTTCACTTTTGCGTTAGACATTTCCATCGACCAACGTAAACCACGGTACATCAGCTACGCATACATCGATTATTATTATTATTATTTACCATTTACAGGAAATGAACGAAGATACGTTACATAAATATTAGTTAGGTTGGTGTTTTGTAACTCATCGACTTACCAATCCAGATTGTTATTTATTTATATCTTTATATGTATATCTTTTACAACGGCGCGTACGTATTTAAAAAAATTTAATTTGAATAAATCGTCTGTATAGAATTTGTACTCTATCATCGGATTTGTATTGTACTATTATATTCAAACAACGTAACGATATCTTTTATAATGTTTTGTGCGAACGAAGAAGAAAATCATGTTCGTTCGATGAATAGTTTTGAAAGGGAAAATTGTGTAAAATCTTGTAAAATTGAAAATTTTTTATATTTTTTTTTTAAATCGCGTTTGGAACGCAACGAGTCCACGATTATAAGAAATTACTACCAAATGACAGAAAATTTAATATAATTTCAGCTAAATAATTAGTATGTAAATGTTATAGGGAAAAATATTTTGAAAATCAACTTGTAAATAGCATTCGACAGTCGCGCGTGTTGCACGCCCGACGTTCGAGTCTGGCGCCTGTTGTATAGCGCTTTATGACGAAACCTCTTTGTTTTACATTTTTTGTTACTAAAAATTTCATTAACATATTGATGAGATTTTTCCAATTTAAAATGAGATCAAACACGAAATTGTTACAAAATTCGGTTACGTCGATCGAGCTTACGCATCTTCTTTTTCGAACCGTTGTTCGGTCGGTTATATTACCGCAATCGCCGCTATTGCCGTTATCCGGTATTCGACGACACGAATAAACGCAAATACGATACACCGTAACACGTTAGCACAGTATCGTTTCTCCTTTCCTTCTTTCTTTCTCTTATATCGTTACGTGCTATTACCTTTAACGTTAAGTAGTAACGCAAACAATACGCAGTGATGCACTGGCGGTGATACCTCGGTGGTATCTCGGAAGGAGAAGCGTGGTTCGCGAGCAGTCGATTAAGCACCATTCCGTTAAGTTATCGATCTCGCTACGTATATATATAATCCTCCTAATTTTAACTAGATCGAGATTCAGAGCGTTAATAAATTTCACTCGACGATGAAAGCAAAAATCACAAATTAGTCGCGACGTCAAATCTTGTCTGCGGTTGATTCGTTCTTCCGTTTTTTTTTTTTTTTTTTTTATCGTTTTTCTAAATGAACACGCGTGCAAAACAGATACATCGCGTTAGGAATGTCATTCGCAGCAAGTCAACTACTGAAATTACTATTAAAATGAAATTTAGGTTTTATCGTAACAAAGAAATTATCGCGACGAAAGTATATCCAGTGTTAAGTCTGAAAAGCTATTGCGTACGGAGAATATATTCAGATTATTGCATCGTTCGTTCCGTTGACCCGTTATCGTTTCAGAGAAAAGATTTTCCTCGTTCCTCTGAAAAATAGAGCGTAAACGATTAATCTCCCTTTCTTACGCGAATTCAATTTAATTATCGCGTAATTTTGTTATTCTCGTACTTTTATGTTTCGTAATACGTAAGAAAGTACGAACTTTTCCGTACAAGCGTAGGATCGAACAGGTTTCTGTATACGCCTGTGTGTACGAAAGTACGCACATACATTCTAGCGGGGAATAACTCGCTTGTGGTGAAACTAAACAGATTCTTGTCTATGCTGTTGTGGAACTCGATAGGTTCTTGTCCGTGCTGTTGTTAAACTCAATGGGTTCTTGTATACGTTAGGATCGAATCGGTGGAGCAGCTGGCCGCTTCGCGCGGCACTTATATAAAGATAGAGTACGTTAGTTAGTCGTACGTTACCGCGTAAGTCAGCGCCGTCCAACGTTGTCTCCTGGATACAGTCGTATGCACGGGATACGTGCGACTGGTCATGGAATTTACAATTCCTACTACCACGGTAAGCGCTACAATCGGTTTCTGTGTTCTGTTGGTAACGTTGCGAGCGACACGAATATGATAACGGGGCTCTAGGGACCAAGAAATTTGGGCTCGAAAAACACATCGCACGATCGATCTATTACGCGAATCTCGAAAAAGGAAAAATGTATATTTTGTTTGCGATCTAGAGCTGCCGTATCTTGGTAAGAGAAAATGCATGCATCGGGTGATCGACCTGTTCTTCGCCTCGTCCGTGCTCGTTACTGCTATTCTGTATTTAGTGGTATTAATGATATCAATGATATTTGACCGCGTTAGCCGTTTGCTACATATACCATTGGCTAATGTCACATACGTATGTAGGAAATTATAACCTACAGAAGAAAACTGTCCGGCTGTTGAAGCTTACCTTACACAGGTATCTCACAGATATCGTCGATCCCATACAATGCTGAAACACGATATCCACGGTTCTATCGTGGCTGTTTTTAACGTTGTTAGGTAAAGAAATACGTACGGGACACCAGGATATTTACAAATAATTAGCAGACGAATAAAGTAAGGTATTGGTGAGATAAAGCTTCCAATTTCCTTCCCTTCTCGTCACGCGCTCGATGAAAATTTTGTAATTTTTTACAGACGAAAAAAACACGTGAAAGATACTTAGAACCGCGTATAGTGAGTTCGCTTCTACAGCCGTTTCGCCGTTACACGAAAGTTGTTCGAGGCTTCGTTGGAAAGTTATTAAACAACAACGTATTTACTTGATTAAAACTTAAAGAATCCTGCGAATCGAGTTAAAGAATTGGTGAAAATTTCATCGAAATAGAACTTGGAAATTTCATCGCGTTAAATCTCGTTCGCGGAATCTTACGCATACTCCTATGCAGTTTGTACAAGTTGCAAACCATCGATGTATCACGCCCTCAGCGCGAGCCATTATTTTCAGAACTTCTTTAACGCGAGACCCAGCGAAGGTAAGTTGCGCAACTTCTTGAGAAGTTAGACAGTGCATCGTGCCTCTTCTAAGAGAACTCGAGGAAGGGTTTCGCGCGATGTGATACTACTTTGCCGGAATTCATCCGCGAATCCTCGTTCGAAACTTTTACCGAAGTGTTGGATAGCTTCGTTTTCTAAAACTTTTTAGCTTTCCCCAATAAGCCTGGAAACATATAAGACGTCACCGACAGTTTTTCTTTTCCTTGTAATTGCGCTTGCCGAAGCTTGCCCGATTACTAAAGTATTTACGTTTTATTACGACGGTAGAAACGAAAATGCGAGACAACAGCGTTTATCTTCAGCGAAGAAAGAAGATATTTTATCTCTAAACAGAAACGAAATACTATAAATTTGTTTACTTATCGTCGATCTTCATATTCTGATATCTTCATATCAATCGATATGCGAATAAATTGATAAACGACGATATCGTAGAACCGCGAACAGGTTTCTACTCGTGACATATAGGTCGAAACGACGATCCAGTTACAATTAGACAACGGATATAGCCGTATAAAAGAATTATTCAAAATCGTTACCCTCTATTCTTCCACTGTTTTCCGCTATTTTTCTAGGCCATGAATCACGACTCGATGCGGTCATCCGCAAAAGATATTCCGACGCGTCGATCTAGAATCTTGGTCGACAGCGATACCCACGGTATGGATATAATTATTCGTATATCAACGTCGATGTAATAGTTACAAAACATATTTACAACACACAAAAATTAACAGAACATCGTCGCTTCGTAAAGGAGCACGAAAGTTTGGATTAGATTTGATTTACATGGATTTCGACATATTTAATTCGAATTTCCGTATATTTCTCTAAGAATCCAGAGTATCGTAGAAATAAAGTGCTCTAAAATCAATCGAGTTGGTTGAGGTTGTCGTGAATTATCTACTGTGAATCCAATAGCATCGATCGAGGATTAAAAATTCTTGTTACCACCTAACGGATATTCCATCGCCGTGAAAATTGCTGTTCAAAGGATGGGACATTGGTGTTCGCGTGTCACGTAACCCGATACAACGTTAATAATTCCAGCCAATCGACCGGCTCGTCGACGGAAATGGTTGCTGTTCTCTAAAACTATATTAGCGGTAGACATAGCATCGCTAAACAGTCTGCTGAATTCTAAACACGATTTCGATTGTAATTGAGCGACGTTTCGATATCGTTATCTGCGATTAAATTGGTCCTGGAACAGAGACCATGATTTCGATGCGGTAATTTACGCGGGACCATTCGATTTAGTCTCTCATTGTCGAGATTTAAGGAGATATTCCATCGTAAATCTTTTTTTTTTTTTTTTTAGATTTTCTGAAAGTATACAACGTATACTTCATTTATAAAATTCTTTCAATTATTTTAACCCGTGTTAAAGCGAAAAGAGGATAGAAAGATCGACAGAGAATGTTCAAAGAGTCTCCATTTGCCTATCGATCTTTCTGCTTCGTTTTAGTATCCGCACGACCAAACTACGATAATTAAGAGCTTTTCTAATCCTCTTATTTCGTAAATAAGCAGAGTAAATAAGCTAGAATCACGACCATTGGAAGACATTTTTCGTAGCGAGGATATTCGAGGTTTGTCGCTAGCGGCGACTTTTTGTTATTGTTCGTTTTAAAGAAGATTCGTAAATGTTACTGAAACACGAATAAATAAAAAAAAAAAAGGAGAAAACGTCGCGTTCTTTGGTAGTATAGAAGTGGGGAAAAAAAGACGGAAGAGAAACACGTTGAACGGTAGAATACTCCTCAAAGGAGTTATCGCGACTCGATGTTATCCGATAGCACTTACTTCTCGTCGCTGTAAGATCGGCAAAAGTGAAGTTTTCTTTCGGTTACCAACAGTTTCTTCGAACTTAAACGAACCTCTTCCAAACCTCTTGGAAAGTAGCTTTCTATTCGTTAGATGATAAAAGGACATTTAGCTTCCGAGTCTACTTTAGACGGAACTCTCGAAAAGCTACGTTGTAAATATGTTTTACTCTCGTTCGCGTTACAATGGATACAGCATCGGATTGACACAGTCGTCGAGGAGAAATAAAATTTATTTAAGCAGAACATTCTCGCACACCTACGTCAGATATTATATAGTATATACACGGAGATAGGATCCGGGCAAGCGAAGAAATTCAGGCTAGCTCCTTCGGGATAATTTGGCAGTGTTTCAAGTTAAGAATATTGCGTTTGAATTCTATTCGAAAGAAATAACTTGGAATAATAGCTTGGCTTTGAGAGCCATTTCTGAAAGCCGGCGTTGACCTTGGTGATCTACCTTAATATCTTATCGAGTATTCCTCTCTTCCTTTGCGCTTTCACATAAAATACCAAATACGATTCAACGCTTTTTTTTTTTTTTTTTTGGTTGACATAAATAAGAGTCGTCCGGTGTATGTCCAGAATAATTTCACGATGGACGACGCAAGCAAATTTCTCGTAGTATTTTCTTTGGTTCTAGTTTGGTAGAAACTTTATATCTAACACTTTCGTATCTTAAATACGTTTCATACGTATAGCGAATTTCGGTACTTTTGCTGTCGCCACTGTCGTTGCCAAGAAAATTTATATTCAAATCGTTGTGTCTAAAACGAAATTTCTCAATGTTGCCAATTAAAATGCGCAATGCTAATTATACTTGCGAATACTTTACGCGTCCAAGATCGTTACTTTAGATCTTTTTTACCTAACCGTATCACGTTTTACCTATATCGATTTCCACAAATCTTGTTACGTTTGCTTGTGTCCGTTAGGTTTCACGAAAATCGAAGAGAGCGTAGTCGAGTACAGGAACGGTTCCGTCGTGTTCGATAAATCTAAGGTCGATCGACTCGCGTAATCCTGCGATCGTCTCCAACGTGTCATACGAATTTGGAAACCGTCTCAATCACGTTGCACGCTTCCGCGATCGTCCTTTTGGTTCAAAGATGAATCTCTTCGGTTACTGTATTTTCATCGATCGAACGTGGTTGTTCACGAACGAGAAACGAAACGAAGAGAAACGTACAGGCGGCTGTTACGATGTTTATAGCGACAAAAATTTTTATCGCGTTTTCTTTTCCTTTTATTTTCATGCAAAAGATGGTGAAACGAGTCACCGCAATGTGGGGCATCGTGACACAGCAAAACGCGCGGGAACAGTCCATGACTGGGTGATAAATCATAATTGATAATTAATCATTCCTCTCGTAGGAGAAACTTTATCATTTGTAGGATTAAAAGTTCCCGTTGCATAAATCATGTCGCCCTTCAAAGGGTGTTGCAAACACGCGCCAACTACACGGGAACTTAACGCGGGAACGACACTTACGCTTCCTCTTTGGGATTTTATCTACGGCTGTTTAAGGCAGTGGCGAGCCCGTCTTCCAATCTTACGGAGAAAGTTGCCCGGTAAATGCATTCGGTCAACGATCCAAAAGCGACGACACTGACCCATATTCCTGCATCGTGTTCCGGCCTTTTAGGGCTAATGGCGCTTTTACACCCACTTAGAAGAATATCTATAATATACGACAGACAGCAGAAGAAAAAACGTATAAAGCGTCTTTGCCACCGGTATCTTGCTTAACGATACTTTCAAGGTTCAACGCTCGTTGCTCTGTTCTTCGTCGAATCTTTCTGGTTAAATGTAGCGTAAGTGGTCTGGCCAACGAGCGATTTTCCAACGATCACGAAACTCTATCGATTTACGAATCGCTGATTTATGAAAAAGAAAAAGAAAGAAAGAAAAAAAAAAGAAACAGAAAGAAAACGTACAACGCTTGTACCATTTTATTCCTAACGGCTAAATCTACAAGCTTAAAGCTATAACTCTTATGCACGTAAAAAAATGTCGAAATCGTTTTAAATCCTAAATTAACGATAGGATATTCGTCTAGGAAGTAATCCCCTTGACACGTTATAAAGGGTTAATCAAATTCCAGAATCTCGGGGAGATTGTAACAAGAAATTCGCGTTAAGTTAACTTTCGATGCACGGTGTTGCCCCGTTATAAATCATTCTTTGCTGGAAAGCGCGAGCCCGTTGAAATTTTTTCAGCTGGATAAAAATGGATACACGGATACGTAATAACGAGATAACAACTGGAAATCCTAGGATGTTGTTCTTCGTTTTTCGCGACTATTTCGATTAACGCGATATATTGCTATTTTATTCGACGAAACAGAACGCTTCAACGCTTTTTAGTTACCAGCTTCGTGGATTAAAGTTTGGCAAAGGAAAAGCCACGTGCCTCGTAAATTACGTTTGCTATGTTATTGCTTTGTGAATAAAGACTAATGTGCTAATCGGCGAGTGCATCATCGACGAGATCAACTATCGCAAGAAAGGGGCGATATAAAATAGCCGTCTCCCTTTCGACGGAGGACCATTATCGGAAGAAATATTCATAGACTTTGAGAAAACGAAGGAGAAGAATAAGAATAGATAAACACGCGGTATACGCGGTGAAACGTTTTCAGCCATTGAAATATCGATTTATTCGGGAACATTTGGATAGTCGATCTATGTAAACGAGAATCTTCTTTTTAAGAGAAAGCGAAATCCTTTGAGGATATTTATTCACATTTTGCGGTGTAAAATTATTCTGCAATTTGTAAGTGATATTCTCTTCGTAAATATATATTTATTAACTAGTACTTTCAGTAACGTAAACTAACGGAAAGTTTCTTGCATTATTGCACGTGTTACTTATATCTGGAGATAAATAATCAGCGAAAGTAGCAACCGCACAGGTGAAACGTCGAATTCGTAAAATAAAAACGTTTGGAACTCGGTTCACGTTTATTGTTAACAGAATGCAACACCGTACACTCGAATTCTCGTTTTACGGCGCCGTTTCTCATTTTCCAAAATCCTCTTTATCGTAGATAGTTTTTCAATCAAAGTCCACCCTTTTCGTTCCTACCCGGAAAACCAGTTTCATAAAACCGTATTCAGCTTCGAAGGCCTTCGACCTACACCGGTCGGACTACCTTTCGAGAATCGATTAAAATTCTGCGAAACTCATTTCCATTTAAACGTTTACGAGGCTTCCTATCGATGGTTGCAAGTTCCCGTCATTTTCGTCCCCTTCCTTCTCTTTCTTTGTTTTCGTTTTCTTTGCACGTGAATTCGTCCGATTGCCTCGACTTGGATAACATGATCACCGGCTGTAAAAACTCGCGGGCAATCTACCGCTCCAAACACGCAGCTGTGCAAATTGGCTTCCGATTGCTCGTCGAGTTCTGATTTCAACAAAAGCGTTAATCGTTCGCGCGTTTCAACTGTCGTTTCTGTACTTGGTCTTTAAACTGCCAAAACAGTGTTGCAAATACCAGTAATTTTCAACGTAAGAACTTTACTTACGAATCGTTTGCGACGCGCATCTTCGTGAAACACGACCTGCTACATTGGAACATTGGAACGTGTTAGGCCGAGTAACGATTCATGGTACAACCGGAGTGCGGAAAATTCTATAATTCCAAACGTGTCGCAATGACTATACATAAGCGTAGTAACGAATGTTACGATAGCGCGGTCACTGTACGCGATTGTGTTTCTGCAGGAGAAATAATTCGCGCTGCTGCCTTCGTCCTATACATATAGCGCAGTGGAGTAAAAAGTAAAAAGGTGAGAAAAAGGAAAGAAAAGGTTATACGTTATTCGGCTGGTATCGGAATAAACAGCTCGACGTAAAAGTTTCGATCGCCGTTGGTTGGATCGGAAAAGCGCGTCCGATAATTCAATCTCGACGGTCAATCTGGACGTCGATTTACCATATATTTCGGTATAACGTTTGACGAATCGCGCGACTGAATTTTGCGATCCAGCTACTAGAACGTATATTTATTCCGACTAAATAGGTCTGGTACATCGACGAAGAGATAGCGCGGTCTCGAGGGCGCGATCGAACGTCCTGCGCCGTTCATTTGAATACGCAATGCGTAAATGCAACGCGAGCGTTGCAAATGGAACGCAGTACTTGGGAATGTTCGAAATAAAACGTTCAGCGTCGGGATGTCTTGCGCCTGTTCGTTTCGTGAATTCGGACGATAGAGAGGAATAGCAGAAGCTACGGGTCGATGCGGATATGACATTTTTCAGAGGATCGCGGGACGCGGCAAGATATTATCTTCGTTCTGATCAAGTAGAACGGTGAAAAATTCAGAGTCGTGAAATCGCTCGCGTTCGTTTCCACGTTTCAAATTAAACGCCAACGTTTGACGGCTCGTTCGCGGAAGAAATTCGCGTGAAACGCTTTCACGCGCGTCATCGAAGATGAGCGTTTAAAGACGCATCGACATACCCTGGACAAATAATATTTTTCGCGTTACAGAACGCTTCGCGTAAAACTTCGATATTATCGTTCGATGAACTTACCGCGATGGACGAACAGAGTATTTTAACGCGGTAATCTATCGAGTAGCGGATATCAGCGAATCGATAAACAACGAGTTAAAGTTATTCGATCCATTAATTATTATCCATTGATTGTCGCTGTTTCCGAATGTTCGACATTTAGAATCACGTGGTTGGTGTTTTAAATCATAGTATTACTCGCTCTGATAGCAATTTTCATGCGCGATATGTCGGATATGTGTCACAGCGTTGACACGAAAAATAGAAAAAAAAAAAAAAAAGAGATTTCAACAATTTTACCGCAGTTTTTACAGAGTTGAACCACGAGAGAAGAAGAGAACACAGCATTGAATATGAATTTTATCGACTGTCGTCGTATTCGCGCCCGTTTTACCAGATATATGTATATATCTTTAGCGGAGTGATAAACGTCACGATATTATAAAATTTAAATGTATCGATACCATAAATACGCCGAGATATCTCAATTTAAAGTGTCGCTGCAGGCCGCGAAATTCTTTCCAACACCCAATGAAACTGAATTATGCAGTTTTCCTATTCATGTTTATACGAGTTCTACGATTCAACGTCGGTAACTTTATCCTTGTTGGATCTGTTTCTATACACTGTATATAGATATTCGTAAATTTCCAGTATTATTTCGTATTCTTCCTCGTTTTATTACACGTTGCAAAGTTGTTCTCGAACTTTGCACAACTCGTGAAATTATCTCGGATAGATAGGGGGATAATAAAATGCAAAGATGTTTCCCCTAGTTGCACGAATTATGTTGCAGCCTTTGAATCGTTGTTACTAGTTTACCACATCTTGAAAGTAACGATAAAGATCGTAATTTAGTAACTAATGGACATTTTTCGAATAAACGTTTGCCCATGAAAATATTCGCGTTGTTTCGTTCATTTGCATTGTTTCTGCACGCGTTAATACTCAATGCTCGGAAACCGAACGCTTTTATACGGAAATTCGTTCTTTTCCGCCGGGAAAGATACGTAACTCTAATGCTTCGCGTAGACACGTTTCGTAGGACGAATATTATCGCATCTTCTACGGAAACAGAATCAGCTGGAAACAAGGAGCTGTGTTTACTTGTAACAAAGGAAGCCTGCAATTACTATACACCGCACCCCAGGGAGTAATTGACCTCTCTATTCCGTTTAGGCTATTCCACGTTCCCAGAATGTGTCGCAGACACGACACACCGATGTAAATAATTGGAAATCTCGGAAAGTCAATTTGCATTGTTGTTATCTCGAATTCTGAATAATCTGTCTTACATGTTGTCCGTTTGTTTGGTCGATTTATGTCTTTTAGCGAATCGAGTCGATCGTACCGTGAAAGAAGTGATATTTTGTCCTTAATATTCGAGAATGTATTCTCTTCGAACTCTTCTTTAAACTCTGAATCACTGTCCCATCGCGTTTGCTAGTGTTTGGTTATATGAAAAAAGAAACGCAAAGCGCGCTGTGCCATTCTTTAAATCCCAGCGTGTAAAACAAAAACACATCGTTCAGAAAATGTAGCGGCGGATAAAAATCAAATCCAACGTATAATCCAGCTGCAAGAGAAGACATTTTATCGAGAAAAAAGAAATGGAAGGTACGATGGAACGCGGCGGAGTTATTTCCATTGGAGTAAGAACTTGTTTCCAAAAAGAAATCCGGAAATTTGTTAAGAGATGTATCGAGTTTGTAGTTGGAAAGATACGTAAACGCGGAAGAATGATAAACGGTTGAATTATGTAAATAATTGTATACCATCGTAGCGTAAATGTGGATCATTTGATTATACACGAATAAAACCAAGCCAAACGACAAATAGAACGGATGTGGTAGACGGTTTTCCAACCGTGTCGTTCGCGTGTCTTTATTTAAGAAGAACAGCTAAAACTTTTAGTTCGATATCTAACTCGCGTATTCGCAATGGAACTATTTATAGAATAATTAGTATTAACATAAGAAGGATAAGTTCATAAAAGTTTCTACGCCGACCAAAAGATCAAAGAAATTCGTATCTTGCTACAAACAGTTGACTATTTTTAAAGTAACGGTAGGTTATTTATAAAATTTAAGGAAAATTTTAGGAATTTAAGCGAGAGATACAATCGACGATCGAGTTAAAATGTTAACGCTTTTACTCTTGAGCACAGTTTACTTAGCGGTAGGCGTTAAACCCGAGCCATAGCCATAACGATATATCAGAAACACAGGTTGAAGGACGGTTTAAAATATTCTCTCGCAGCAACATCAACGAAAGGCGAACGAACGTCTGTTAAAAGTTGACCGGACGAAGCTTTCGCGCAACCTTCGACGTCGCGAGTCAATAACTTCGATCGTAATACTTTTCACTCGATTGTCGTATCGTTGGCAGAAAGGCGTCGAAGCTCCATTGAACGAAAGAAGAAAGAATACCTTGTCCGACGAAGCGACACATGCCAACGGCGAATAACGTACATCGGTCGAAGCCGGATACGTATTTGCGGTTGGAAGAGAGACGCAGCCGCAGTCACTGAGGAATAATCAACCGATTCGCCATCCCGTGCACCAGTACGCATCAAGTGCGCTTGTAACGTATTAGGAGCTACGAATATTTGCATGCTGCGACGTAGAATTGCGACGACACGTTCCCTCTGAATTGTTACGACCCGCAATCAGCAGAAAATCCACGGCTTCAGCTTCTTAACCTTTTTCTCATTTTTGTTTGTAAAAGTAGTTGCATGCGAATTGCAATTGACGCGATTCTTATCACACGGTCGACTTATACGTATATATTTTGGGAAGAAAATGAATTTGAGAAGCAGAGGAAGATACTATCTGGTTGGACGTCCCTTTCGAGAGTTATGGAACGACTGCTTCGTACTATAGAAACGTTAGACGGATTTTATGATTCATAATCTGGATCCATTATCAGACGCACAAGGGCTCGTTTAACCGAAAACTTTGACGGTAATTACGGTCGGAGCGCGACTCGAGCGACACGGTACTGGTTGAATTTTTAATTTTTAACGATATCTCGCTGAAGCGCAGTCTGCGCAACTTAAAATTGAATTTCACGAATGACCATGCTTTATTTCTAAGCTTCGCTGCTTATTCGCTGGAGAGTGACAATCTCGTTAGGTAACAAGGAACTTGTTCGCTATTGTTACTCATTACGTACATTAGCCATGTGCTGACAAGTAATTCGTATACATATGCGTATTTAAATTAAAACAATACGGAGAGCGTCTCGAGGCTTTATAATAATATTTATATACCGTATTTTCTCTCGAATGAATTACTAGAAATATTCTTTTGGCAAATTTCATAACATTTTTCTTTCTACGGTAAAAATATCCCTGGACTAAGTAAGAATGAGTAAGAAACTAAATCCAAAAATCCGTAGCAATGAATACAGGTGCTCGAGTGTTGTAAGTTAACAAGCCAAGGGATCAGAGTTTCTCGGCAGTAGTAGGCCACGATACCACAGCCGCGTTGGGATTATCGCACGACTGCTCGGATTTTCGCTTTGGCCGCAGTTGTCAACGATTATTTTATTAATAATCACCGGGCAAAGAAATCCACGGTTACGAGCGATCGCGTCGTTTCGCGCATTTAGGTCGTTGCCGTTTTACCGACGTGCCGTTAATCGAAGCTCCGTTGCGCGATGCTCTTTGGTTAATTACGGATAATCACCGACAGGCCATTTTTCACCGATATAAATTACACGATCTCCCGACAAATTTCTCGAAAAATGTAAAATACCGTGATCGTTATTGACACGAACGGGTTACCGCGTTCTACGTTGCTTTGCCAATTTTACCGGCTATTTTTGCAAAGTTGCCGTAATAAGTATCCCTGATTGAAGCAACGTTACTAGACAGGATAACGGGTCATTTGGATATAGTTAAATCTTAATAATGACGCAAAGAAAATACTTGGTCGACTTCCAGATACGCTTTTGTTTCGAACGAAAAGAATCGTTCGTTAAAATGGAATATTATACTCGCACTTTCTTACGTTACGATCACATTGATATTATTCGCGTTCAACGAATTCCACGAAAAGATAACTATTGTAAATGCGAGTAAAGGTAAGGTAAAGCGATATAAGTGAAATCGAGAACTAGCACACTATAGTCTGAATACTCTCTGCTCGGAATTTTTGCCACCATTTGGGCCACACGAAGTTCTATGATTTCTCGTTTCCTGCTTTCCGATAGAACTTAATGTTCGCCATTGGAAACCTTATCTTCGGAATATTCTAATCGGTAGCGCAACTACGAACTACCGGAATAGCTGCCTCGAGCGCGTAACTACGTCGTTTTTATCACGTACGCTCACGACACCGCGAAATTTTCGTCCGTATGCCGTCGAATTGCCCTCAAAGGGTTTTGTCTTCCTGTTTCCTGCCGCGCACTACGCTCATCGACTATTTGCGATCTCGCGTTCCAAATATTCTAACCGAGCGAATTTACCACGCAGCACGAACTCGTCGTCGTACCAGCATAAACAAACGTTTTGCGTGCAAGATGTAATCCAAATGTTCAGACGTGATTAAAATGAGAATAAAGTGTTCGTATCGGGTATTATAGTAGCATATATTAAAAGTTGTCGAATATCGGATAGGAGTTTAATATGATATAATTTAATATAATACGTGAATGTTGGTTTAATTCGCTTTAGAGACTGTGGATTTCGTGTTTGTTGATTTCATAATAGATATCGTTAGCGACTAAAAATTTACAAACTTGTTCTCATCCATGTCTTTTTTATTAATTTTCCTCCATTTTTAATACATATAGAACAGCATAGATATTCGTCATACAGATAGATACATCGAAGAAACATTAAAAAATCGCGAAAATAGTACATATACGCGTAATACGCTTTCCGTATTCTAAATGATACGTTCTATGTTACGTTTTACCCCGTGTCTGATTCTATACGCACTTATACTACTGTCGCAAGAACCGAATAAATCTTTGCTTCGTTCTTTGACGATATTTTAATGTCGCCGACAAGTTTCACCGTACGAAGGATTTAGTGTATTTAAAACCATAGATGTACATTTCGAAAACGTACGAACAACGAAAACGTACAAAACATTTTGAAGAAGAAAAATTTCTTTTGTACATTGGAAAGAGGCTCTCGCCTTATAGTCTTACACGCCACGAGAGATAACGGATCGCTTTATCGTGCACGCCCATAGTAATCTCATACTCGTACCAAACAACAACTCTCTAATGTATTGCTGCATCCATAACCATAAAATTTACGCGGAGGTGGGACCAAGCAGCTTGGAACGTACGTACGTACGTATTTATCACGTGCCCTATTCACGGTGACGATATTTAATACGAAATAGCATTTCTACGTATGAATATTTGTTAGATTCCTGCAACGAAATTCTTCAGAATTTGATTACGTAATGTTACGTAATGTTGAAATATCAAGAAAATGTTGCTTTGTTACGAGAAGCTGTACTTTTTGTACGCCTCGTCATCATCCGGTAGTCCTCCTGACGGTAAAGTGTCGGACGATAAATCTTCAGCTGCGTTTTTGCTGTATACGTTATTTGTCTGTATAACTGTGCGACTTCAAGGATCTAACGATAAAGTACATCTTGCGCGACGCCTACCCCTGTTCCGCAACTTGACGACAGACAATTCCTTTCACTCTGACGGATGATGCAATAACAATATGCGAGGACGAATTCAAGCCAACGATACGAGTGCTTCGATCCAGCCAACGTATCACACTTAAGAGGATTTTATACCAAATTTCTTACTAATATAAACTAATATATTTCGTTTACTTTGAGTTTTCTACTTAAGTAATCAAAGGCCGATAAAATGTTTTTATAAAACTATGTAAACGTCGAGATACAGAAATGCACGGAATGCATAGAACGCATAAAAATGTATAAAATATGCAAAGTAAGGCATCTGTTGCGATATTTAGAGAATGTAACAAATCTCCACCTAGGTTTCCACTTCTTTAGTTATATTCGTAAAAATGTAAATTTGCGCAAACATTCGCGGCCCGTAATAATATGTAGAATACGCACGATATACGGATAAAAGTTTTCCAGGACAAGTATGGAAATATTTTCGCCAGCCACGCAACGATACAAATATATGAAAAATCTAGTTCGGTGTCTAATCCTGGATCGATGAACGCGACGATAATACGCGTCAGAGATAATTGGCATTATTAAAGGTCGATCGAACCCGCTAGCCCGTCGGTTCACTCTCACTTGCAGCCCCTATCAGTCCGCAAACCACGTAGCAGATGCACGTGCTGTTGCGTATAGCATATAATGCGGTAGTAATGCGGCCAGTTCGTACCATTGATTACAATATTCAAATTTTCCAATCTCCGTATGCACGCGTGTGTACGCAATCGTGCAGGTAGCACGCGTGCGTCGTCAATGAAAACGGCCAACGCCTATGGGTGGCCCGAATCTCAAATTCCCAGGCACAGCGTCGCGTCAGTTATTCGACTATCCTGTGCGCGGGTATTTTACATTCAATCTTTGAAACTCGATGCGCGAAACTCTGCGAGAAATTCGACGAATCCGCGAATCCACGAATCCACGAATCCACGAATCCACGAATCCACGAATCCGCGAATTCTCTTCGACGAAGCTCGATTTAACAATCAGCCCATCGATACGCGCTCGGATGTACGTCGATCGAACCTATCCGCGGGCTTGATTAAACGGGAATACAATCACGCGGCTAATCAAACTCTAACATCTTTCGTCGATATCGCAGCCATCGAACGCTTCGAGATAGCCTACCGTGTTTCCCCTGTTTTCTGCGATATCAACGTGACAGACACCGCTGGTTGCGCAAAGCCTTCATTCCGTATTCGCCGAGTCGACAAATCCAGATGTCGATCGTGTAGGTTCCTTGTCTCAGCTTCGCGAATTGAATTTGCATAGTCGAGCAAAATAATAATATCCCGAATGAAATATTTTGCTGTTATTCCAATTGTGACGTTGCATTTTCTACCTACTTCGAGTACGAAACAGTCTATTGCGTTGTCAGGCCAAGAAAAGGAAAACGTTCGTTAATAGAAAATACTTCTAACGCTAATATCACGAGAGCTTCGGCACGTCGTGGATTCCAGAGCCTAGAATGTCATTATTCTCAGACGCTATGATTCCCATTGACATAGATGTCGAGAATCCTTTGGATAACTCGGCTATTGTATTACGAACATAATTTCATAGAAATCGAGATGGTTCAGGTCCCTTGCTTCGGATCATCATAGATGTCAAGGCTACCACTCTGCTGAATAGTTACTTTGGGTCTCAGAATTCACGAGTCATAAGCACCACGGTCCTTGAATCCCAAGTTTATTTGGCTCAGTTTCCTCGATAATCCGCTTCTCATCCCGGGACTCGAGGATCATGGATTTTGATGTCCCATAGTTTCAAATTGTTCCCAGATAATTATCGTTTCTTCGATGTCGTGAATTTTGATGTTCCATATTCCGGTGCGAGTGGCTCGCAACGCATCCTTTGGCTTTAAGACGATTTACATTATTCCAATGATGGTAAAGGCATTCGTAGTTTGTTATACATATATGTATATATGTTTCGGTTTCCGAGATGCATCGCATGCCCTTTTGGTAATCTCAGGTGATCGCTATTAGCACGCGATAGCGCGTATACGTTCCCATGGGTTTAGTACGATGCGTTGCCTTTCCCTTAATGTCGCTATATTGCGAATATCGGGTATTTAGTCGTGTCAGTTCCATGTCGATTATAAATTGTATTTCTCTTACGTTTCTATCGTAATTATCGACCGATCTTAAAGCTACGTCGTTCAAAGGATTACGAGTTATAATACAGGTTGCGACAACGGAGGATCTTTCGTAACGCGCAAAATCTTGCGTCTATCTTTTACTTATCAGAAAGTCGACACGGACTGATTTTTCGCTCATTCGATGAGTATGCGTAACTGATCGAACGACGCTGGGGAGGAGGTGGCAGGCATTCGCGTGGGCGGAAATTGTACGAAGGGGCTGGAGAGAAACCGTTGCGCGTCCCTTCTGCAACCAGCGGTGTGCGGATGACCAGTAATTAGTCGAGATATTATCGCGATCGGTGATGTACTCCGGTAAAATTTATCTATTATCGTTAGCCTTATCGTAAACGGCTGGTCATCGTTCCATCTCTCTCAGGAGCACGTGCATTTTTCCACGTTTTTGGATTCGCAACTGCTTTTGCTATTAAATGCTGTCTATGATTTCTGATCGAGTACCTTATCTACATTACCGTCTGCCATCTTTTTCCACCAATTACAAATCTCTGCTTTACGATTCTTTTTTTTTTTTTTTTTTTTTTTTTTTTTTTTTTTTTTTTTTTTTTTTTTTTTTTTTTTTTTTTTTTTTTTTTTTTTTTTTTTTTTTTTTTTTTTTTTTTTTTTTTTTTTTTTTTTTTTTTTTTTTTTTTTTTTTTTTTATCTATAGTCGTCCTTTTAATCATTCGCGTGGCGGATTTTTTTACGTTAATTATCATAATCATCTTCCTACATAGATCTTGCTACGTATATTTTTCTATATCTTTTTAGAGGAATGCTTGATATTATATTTTATCTTTTGGCTTAAGGTTTAGTAATTCAGAGAAATTAATTTGCGTGCACCTCTTTTTGGATGCCTCCTTTTCGATTCACCGAATATTAGAAAATAAATATAAAAAAATTCACTGTGACAAATTTCTGTCAGAAAGATATTTGAATTAACGTCGATAGAATTTTAATTCGATACGTCTACGTACATTCTCTAGATCTATTCGAATTATTAAACGCGTCGTTCTCTTTATATATTCTCTTATGATATAAGAGGGCAAAGATGTCTGTTAATTTATGAATTACTTTTGAATAGTAGATTTTCTTGAACTGGCAAAGTTTATTCGAGTTATCCGTATATTATCTTGCCGTAGAATTCTTCTGACACGATCATTCGTGGACCAAAGTTTCTAATTCGCGAAACTTTGGAGCTATTTCCTAATCCTGGCCTACTATTGACCTACATGGGATAACTTTAATCAATTCTGTTTTATCCCACCAAGCTCTTTAATCCAACCGCTGCTTATCATGTGCCTAGATTAACCATTTCTCTTACAATCAATTATCGCGTTCTGTACGAAACCACCAAGCGTCCCAATAATAATGAATGGACGGGGGTGTACATATAGAGTCGTGGAAACTAATAACACAGTAAGCAAAAAAACAAACGAATATTCCAATCTTCGTTTCTTCGACCAAGAGAAGCCTCCCATTGAAGCATCCGGTTTCTGAAACCAAGCTGGTTTGTAAACAGGCAAGTGCCAGAATACCAAGGAACAGCGAAAGCGTGGACGACTACTAGACGGAAGCAAACTGCAGGCCGGAGTGGAACTGCACCGTTAAGCCCTTCTTTGCTCTCTGGAGCGTAAAGACTATTCGTTCGTTTGAACGAAGCTCGCGTGCGCGTAAGGGCTACTTATACCAATAGCGAGGACATGCAAGCGTCCGAATAGCCGTGGCTCTTTGTACCTGATCGGAAACAAAGCGCTTCTTTGACAGACCCCGTTGCACGACCGAAGCACCCCCGTGTACAAGCCGAAAGACTTCCACCGGCAGGTGTTTTCGGATGCGCTGTGCGCGTTATTAAAGTGGAAGCCTGAAAAATGACGGTTCATAAAGGTGAAGACAAAAGTCGCCGTTGGTGATTACGTCCCTTTCTCTCTCTCTCTCTCCCTCTCCCCCTCCCCCGCTCCATGGTTTGGCAAAGAGAGCGAAATTACAGAGAGGGAGCGAGGAACGAGAGAAACGGACGGCAAGACGACCACGTGGCCAGCGACGGTTGCTTGGCAGAATAAAAGTTACCGGGGGCGCTAGCTGCAAAATGGGGGTGATCTCGTTCTACCCTCTCCCCCTCGTTAAAATTGGATTTTTATTCTTATATCGCGCATACCGATTAACCTCATGTCCCTTTTTTCTACGTGTCTGTCGAACAACGCTCGTTAGTTTAAGAGGAGAAAATCTGTCTCGTGACAGGATTTTCCATTCATTGGAGTCTAGTCGATTGTTTATATATAATTGAAAATTCCGCGCAGTTAAGGTTTCACTTAAACTGTCAATATCTTGAACGTAACTGTTAATATTTATTTGTCTACGAATATTTAGCTTTTAATATATCGTATTATTTCGTTCTCACGGTACTTTATTCATGCTCAATTTTGTAGTTGAAGAAGCAGTTTCTAACGAGGAACAAATGGTCATGACAGCTATTAACAAAACGTGAAATTATCTGTTTACGATGGTTCTATCGTTCTTATCGCTAACGACTGCTACTTTCGGTGTGTACGTATAGTTAAAAATTTCGCGACAAAGGGGGCTGCTTCGTTACAAGAATCAATGGAGCCTGATTAATAAAGAGAATAATGCCGCGCAAATGAAGGCGCGTCGAGCTCCACTCGACTCTCGAGCGAGGTTCCATGGAAAGATACCGGCGTACTTGTTACAGTCGGTTTCCATCTTGATAAATTAATTTTGCTTTCGAGTTCACGAAGACCCAACCGCTTTGTTAGCCTTCGTTTGCTCCGGAAAATTACAGCGTTCGCCACGTAGTTACCGAGTATACACGCTTTAGCGGCAGTTGATGTCCCGTTAGCGGTACGACTACGTGTTTGCTGCGGCAACGGAACAGGAGCCATCAAACAGCCTCGCGCGTTACAAGTTTATTTCCTTGACCCGCGATCTCGCCTCCGTGACCGCTACAAATACTCGCAATCTTACGCGAAGTCCTCTTCGAGCCTTCTACAAGACTTTACTTGAAATTCTCCTAAGGGACGATACACGTCGATCGCTATTCTTTCTTTCGCTAACTCTTTCAAGTTTTTGCAGCAGCGATTTTTAATCGTTTTTATCTCACGATACATATAAGCTAATTACTAAAATTCTGCGGCGCATCGAAAAATAAATTATATTTGCTATTATTGGTTTACAATTGGACTAAGTAGTTAGGTATTGTACGTTTCAAAAGTTCTTACGGCAACCTTACCGGTTGAAAGCCGCGGTTATAGAGTTATAATTTGTAAGGCGAGGTTATATTCTATGACACAAGGGATATTTAACGAGATTTTAGAATCTAAACAATTCAAGCATGGAAAATAAGCCTCTCTTCGTCAAAGATTCGTACAACGAGATTTCATTGAGTGGAAAAATCACGGGAACTAAGGGATGCGAAATTTGCGCGGCAGCGAGGTTAAACTATTATCCGGAGCGAAATTCAGCGCGGATAAATTTCCTTAGATTTTCGTCTGGCACAAGATAGCATATCCGTGACACAGGGAACGTCGCAGAGACATTTTTATGGCTTGTACCCAGCAGTGTCTTCGTGGGAACGATGCGGTGGATAAAGTTGGCGAACACGATTCTACGGCCGGCCGATGTTCTTTATTGCGTGGTCATGTACTTCGGCGACGTCAGCTTCGAGGCCACGTTGTAGTTTTATCTGGTTTTGGTTGATGCATTGTGCGAAAGAGACACTGGGTGTTCTTTCTTCGTGCATCGTATGCTTGTCAAACGTACCTAACGAGGATATTCTACCCAGCTAAACGTGAAACGACCAAGTGCAGATCAGACGTACTACAGTTAATCTGTAGCGTATAAACGGAACTAGTAATAATTCATTGTAATTAATGTTACAAAATAGCGCGCGGTTTTTAACGCGAACTGGCCGATACATATTAAGGAGTGTGAACAACAGAATGCGTAACGACTCGAATTATTTCGATAGATACGTAGCACATTGGCTCGCATCAAAATCAATTTTATCTGAAGTTAATCCCTTTTGCTCATAATAATATTAATATCGATCATAGTAACAATTATACAAATAATACCAACGAAGCAAATAAAATGTAACATAGAAGCATGGAAGAAATGTATCAAGCGTTCGGAGAAGCAGAAACGTATAATAAATGTCAATTGATCAAACATGTATTAACATAATTCACTTTGGTATATGTCTAAGAAAATGAAAAAGGTAGGTTGCTTTTTATCCGATGATATTCTAAAGTTATTCGATGATATTCACAGGTAATAGAGCAAGGAACGTTGAAGGTGTCGGTCTTTGCTTCATACTTAACCAGTGGTAATTTTCTTGCACACGATCGCACGGGGAACCGACCGAAGACTATGAGAATTTTCGAGATATCGCGTATCAAAGACGTATCGACGATATCGCCGTTGCACGTTGATCTTGTTGCACTGTTCTTGCGATGACGTTGATATTGCCACCGCAATATTTCGATCGGTAGCGGCGTTTCCGAAAATTTATACGGGACACCGCTGCGTCGCGATAGGTTTCCAATTCTCAGACGCGACTATTACGTTTCCTTTCGTTTCGTTGCCCTATGGATTTGAGAATGCGTTGCACGAAGTATGGGAAAGCCCGATAAAACGGCAGCGTCGCAATAGGAAAACAATATCCTTACCGAATCTCGACGACCATCAGTCAAATTGGCACATTCATCCAAACGAGTTAACGATGCGCTTGTGTAAGCGACGGTCTTGCACCGATACATTTGCGCGTCCTGTAATTTCACTGGAACATCGGCCTTCCTATTGAACGCGATACCGAAGCGACGCAACGTGTCCGCTCTGTTGTTTGCCAATCAACGGCTACGTGCCGCTATGCCAAAAATCGAATGTAAATTTGATGATTTTGCTCGATAGACGCCAGTGGTTCGTTTCTGTCGGCGTTCGTTTTCGTCCATCGTGTCAACTTTACGCTCTTGTTACCTCGAAGATCCGCTTCGTCATACTCTACAGACTCTGTAAGCCTTCTTAGATAACCTAAGTAAATATTGCTCGGATAATTGACTGTTTTATATTAGATTAAAAAACTATGGAACGATTAATAATATTTATCATTTATCAGCTCGCAAAATTTACTACTGCTTATAATCGATCCGTCCACGGACCAAAGCGGTTAACTCTACCCTTTAAAATAGTCGAAATTTTTGCAATTCTAGTGCCAAAGTACTTGCAACTGATGCAAAGAACTTATAAGGGAATTCTTATTCTATACATACATAATTCCATTAATTTTCTCTACATTTTGTTTTGCAAAGTTAACCGATTTAGAGGCGTTAATAAAATTTTTAAATGGTTCGATAAATAATAAAATGTGTAATTATTAAAATACGCGTTGGTCGTGTACAGAACGTGATAATCGATTTCCGATGGGGGTATTGTTAGGGATACGATGAATCAATTAGAATTTCGTATAAAAGTATATTCGTATAAAACTTGCGTTGCCGAATTGGCCGAGTTTTCCTGAACATACGCGAGTCACTGTCTAGAGAAGTTAAAGGATGCGGTCGACGAACGCAGTATACTCGGGCAACGTTTTCCGCATAGCGATCGAGACGATTGAAATTACCGTGTCGCAGAAGCATCGTCAGAATGTGAATGGAAGGGACGTAGGCCGCAAATTGCGTTAGTTTAAAGGAAGATCGAACGTACTCGCTGATCGATGCATGCGTACAGATCAGTGGCACGATCGATCAGTGACATGCGTTCGATCGGCAGCGTTAATCAACGCCAGTCTGCAATTACGTTACCTAACACCATGAACGTTACACGCTTTGTCGAACATAATTCACACTACCAGGATTACAAAGTAGAAGTTGGCAGCCGTGTATGACGAGCGAACCTCACTTTTTCGCAGTCCTGCCTTTATAATTGGGGATTCGATCTTTTCAAACTGACGAAACTTCAATTTATGCAACATCGTTAGAACACAATGCGGGGGTTGGAGGGGAGCGGGGGGCGGGGGGGAGGAAGTGCGATAGCTTCAAACAGAAGACGTTCCTGCGAGTTCGATGACAAAATTTTATTATTTAGCTTAATTAGGTTCGCGTACATTAAATTGTTGTATCGTTTACAATTGATAATGTCTTTATTAGAAAAATTTGTCAACCCATAAATATGAAACCGATAAAGAAACGCTTCGTTGGAAAATAAGGTCACGTGCAAATACTTATTGTAGTCACTGTTTGCAATAGTGAAAATACTTATGCAACAGCTTCTTACGTTGTTAACGATAAATTATCGACAATGAGAGACGCGTTCTCGTCACATCCGTTTACAGTGCCGAACTGTTTCCCTTTCAGCCGGTAATTTGCATTGTGGGAATTCTGTTCGCTGAACCATAACGCGAGGATATCGATGCAACGTAAGCCATACAATGACGTTAATTAGCAGGACCGATCGACTTGCGTAAAGATAGAAGAGACGATATTTATCGTGTATCCCTGAACTAATTATTCGCTCTCCCAAATTACTAATGAAATCGATCCCGTTAGCGGAAAATGCCCGATCAACAGTATCGATCACTGATTCGATAAGTATTCTCTAATTATTTGCCCTAACAAAATTCCTTATGTTCTCGCGGGAAATTTCACCGAGTATACCCTATGAAAATGTATAAAATATCGATCTCTGTAAAGTTTCATACGCGCGAGTACTAAAGTTGCGTCAAGCTTTCCAAGTTTCAATTGTGGGATTTTAGTAAGTTGTACAATTTGTGATATAGAGTACCGAAACCAATCGTTTTCTTATTTGTCTCTCTACTTTCTTCTATTCGACAGAATTTTAATGTTTCTTCGTTCAATGTGAGATAGAGGTACAGTCTTTCGTTCAAGCATTAATACTCGCTAATATTTATCACACGTTCGTATAATAGACAGGATCTTTTGTTCATTACTGTTTGGTTATTTTGCCACTCGTGACTCTCTATAATTCTGTTCCAGAGTAACAAGATGGTTAATCTCAGCGATCAATTTCTCATGTGTCATCGGTATTGCGTATCCAACTCCAAGGATCGTCGATACCGGCGTCTCGTTATTCCATGGCCGATCACGTCACGTCTCACTACCAACCGAGTCTCGATATTGTGTTCCACTCGAGGCTCGCTACTATCCACGTCCCATCTCGCGTTACTTGAACATCCTTTATCTTTACTAAGATAAAGGTGTCCAAACTCTGATTTAAAATCCAAAATATATCGTCGTTTCGTTATATAATACAATGCTACACGCGATACGTATGATATAAAGTTTCTGACTCGTGATGTCGGTATAAAATTTAATCATTACGCGTTACAGAGTTGAAGCATGTTTTTAGTTTCATACAGTAAGTTGGATCGGGTCGGTGATTGAATTTATCGTTGCGATAAATTCCACTATTTTTCACTATTCTAGCTATACTCTGTAACACGTGCTCTGGCATTCTAAATTCGAAGAGTTGTTACCAACGATACATTAACGTTTCAATGGTCAGCTGTGTCCTATTTCACTGTTCGGGTTTCAAATAATTACTATTTAGGGTTACACGACGCTCGAACGAACAAATCGGTACTTGTAAGATATACTTCTACGTAGCTGTTAAATTTCACCATAGCGTGTTTCGCGTACATTTATCGTAAACGTAATTTAAACCATTTTTGCTACTCCCGTCAATGATGTATTTAATTATTTTGGACAACTATATATGTCTTCCTCGTTCATCGATATATCGTACAAAGTCTTACTAGAGAAAATCACTATTCTACCGCGATTTATTCTACTTTATAATTGTAATTTGCCACGAGAGACTTAAAATTTAACTATTGAAATTTATAAAATTATATTTAAAGCGATATTTGCTAGATGTAATTCTGCGCAACCTATTGCACCGTAACTTAGACAATAATATTGAAATTAAGATTACGAAGCAGGTAAAACACAAGATTCATTAACTTGAACTACAAGTGTGTCAAAATGTTAGCCTGTATTGTTCTATCCCGTGAATACCACCATCTTGAACAAAGCGATCATGAATATTTGTCGAACATTTGTTTCCATTCTGTTGTTTACAAAAATCTCGTGGATCGTTCTAAAATTGTTTAAACATCTGTTTAAACTTGCTGCCTGTCGTACTTGCTGATTTACAACTTCACGAATTCACAGTGCCAAACCGCTCGAATCTCGGATATCGCATTAAGGGTTTTCTTGATACAGATAAACAAGTTCTAGTTAGTTCGTTGCAGAGTAATTGGTACCGTAATTACACAGATAACCACGAAGACCGAATAGGTATTCGAAGTTCAATTTGCCATTTAGCGATGCGATTATTTGATGCATATTCGGAATGCACTTTTGATATTGTAGCAATTCCCTTTGGACCGTGATAAAACGTAACGGATTTCGTTACAAATGAAACTGGTCCACTACCAAGCAAATATACTCGAGTACGATAATTCTGTTGTATAAAATCACTTGCTGATTAAACGTAAATACACATTTCTATGTACGCTTATTAATTGGAAAATTTGATACAATTTATGAATAACCGTTTAGGATACAAATCTTCACACACCAATTTCGCCTGCAACGAAAACGAAAACGAAAACGGAAACGGGAACGGGAACGGAAACGGAAACGGAAACTGAAACGCGATAACGAAAATAATTGGCAACAATTCTCAAAATATGGTATACATTAATCGCTACTTATCGCTACGTTTATAAGATCAATCGAAACTGAGATTACAGGAAAATTTGTTAATTAACTGAAGCGTATGCGTCTCGTAACAGGTCTCCGTTAATGAGCTCTGGTTTTCACCATTCAATTTAAGGATTTTATAAATTGCTAGGTATGAACACGATAGGAAAGGATTATTGCGCGTCAAAGCCCACTGTAAAGTTTAATAACATTATACAGATAATACGTAGTCGATCGTGATCGTTGTTTCATAATCTACGACGAGCAATGGAATTTCAATTGAAAGACGAATTAAACGAATATCGTATTGGCACCTTTGTAACGATGGAAATACCGTCGATGGATATTTGAAATGGTGATCGCAGCCATAGAGTAATAGTTCGATGGGTAATTTATAGGTGTGTTTATTAACCACGTTCGCGGAACATCCTATTTCTATTGTGGAAATTCTCTTCAGCGTAATATGTAGTTAAGGTAGAGCAGCGTTGCGTAACCCGATCGATGACATTGATTACTGGAAGAGGTGAAACGATCCTTGGCTGGGTAAATCCGTCGAGAACGTTCATTCGGTCGCTCTGTACAAATTTATAACTCTGTCACGACAGTATCGTTCAAAAACGATGAAAGCGAAATCAAAAAATTTACAAAGAAATGAAAACATGAAAATATGTTAATTCGGATACAGATTTATTCTTTTCGTAATAAGATCGGTCTTTTCGGTAAAAGACATTATTATCTTTTTGATGGAGAACTTATGGTTCTTATTGATTGTAAACTGTTTTAGTTTGGTTCGATTACGTTTATTTACAATTTAATTAAATTACAGTTATTATGTCCATAAAGTAGTCGACGTCAGAAGAAATTATCAGTTGTCGACGATGGTGCTGGGAAAGGTAGCGTCATCGTTAAACGAGCTTTAAATCAGAATGACGAATGGATCACACGGTGACGTCCTCGTAAACGTTGATCGGCTGGACATCGTACGTGGTCCGATCAATCATGGCATAGCATCGATTAAAAGCAGAAATAAATATATACGAGTCACCACGTTACACAAAAGGACGTTTCTATATACGAATTTTTTAGCGATTTACACAATTGTTTGATTGTACGTACGTAATAGCGAAAGTAAGCCGTTCGCCATTATCGTATTATTCGTTTATTCCACTTGTCTCGCGTGTTTAAACGTATTTAATTACTACCAACTTTTTCTACGCTTTTAATCCTTTTCCTACTATTCTCTTCTTTCTTTTCAATCCATCCTGTGCCATAGTTTACTATATTTTTCATAGTTTACCGATGGTCCTTCGTGTTTTCTTCCAGTAGTTTTTATTTTCGTAATTTGTTTCTTCACTTTTGCTTGCGTTCCTCCCTTAATCTTGTTCATCTCCAACGTTTAATCGACTGATGTTCGATACGTGTAATTAAATCTCCGATCGAATCGTTTCTATTTGCGGGATAATTTTTACCTTGATAAACGCATAGCCATGCTCGGATGGAACATGGTCGACGCGGAAATTTTTCGAGAAGAGGGAAACATCGCCGGTCTATCTCGATCACTGTACAACGAGGATAAACGTTTTCATGAGTTTATCGAATTCGTTGTCGTAAAATTAGGTAGGGGCTGATATTCTGACGCGCGTTCATGCAATCGTACGTACGATCGGTCAAGTATTATCATTGGCTTTGCCCACTGTCACACGTTTTTAGAGAATATGCGAACAACGATCATTCTTCAAACTCGGGTCTTTCAATTAAAAGTTTAATTTACGTGTATTTTAGTAACCTTTGCGGATATAGCAGATTTTTACCGTGCAAGATGTGCGAATGTACGATATTTTAATAATAAAGTTCAAGGCAGTTGCTAAAGGCAACAAAATCGATATAAGTACATAGGGTAAAGTTCGATTGTCCGAACTAATCGAGGAAAGATCATTTACATCGAATTATTTCGTAAATATTAACCTTTGAATAAAAAATGTAATAATATCTTTTAACTTATTTTCTTGATTTCCAATTTTTCTCACAAGGGGAGTTTTCATTGATCGATTGTTCCGTTACACTATGTTCTACCATATTAATATTACTGTTAAGGTTTTATCTTGTAATAGAGAGAGAGAGAGAGAGAGAGCGAGAGAGAGGAAATGCTTCGAAGCCATGGGTCTATGAGTATTTATACAATTACGGAAAACTGGCCTGTCTGTACCCCGTTGCATCATCTGTGCAAGGTATGTTCCTAGAGAATTATGAGGCTGAGAGGTCCTTCAAATTGATTTAGTGCTAAGCGATACTCAATAGCTTCGAGCGCTAAGAAAACTAAACTTTAGAAAATATGTGCAGTTTTCCTTGAAGCGAGACCCACTTCGACAATTATGATTCTGCAAAAAGACAGATATAAAAATGTAACTAGCGTGAGATCAAAGTTCGATAATGAAATTATCGAAGAATATAGGAAGAAGAAGAAGAAGAAGAAGAAAATACTGAAAATTGTTTTCTAATCACCATCGTGTTTTGATGTAAAGAGACGTCTGGTGGCAGCGGGTATAAACGGACCGAGTAAATTAATTACCTATATCTAGAGAGTTCTCATTAAAGTTCCTGCAACTGTTCATGGCACGAGCTACCAACTACGGTATATGAGCGCATATGTGTGACCGTGTTAAGTTATCGGTCGTGTGCGTGGCGAACAGCGCTTTAACATGAGCGCATTTAACAGGCTCGTCATGGCTCGGCCCGGCTCGACTCGTCTAGCGAAACTATCGCGCTAGTTTTAAGCCTCGCTGCCATGGATGTTGCCGTTTTAATATCATCCTGTCAGCCTTCACACGTTACGAAAGTATAGTTGATTCTAAAATCAGAAACTTCTATAGCTGACTACACAATATTTTAGACAATAGACCGAGGTTTTACGATAGATCTGGTAAATGTGTAAAAAATTACGTATCTCCTAGTCTTCTTCTTTGGAAACAGCGTGTTTTTTTTTTTTTTTTATATTCAACGAAATTAGGAAAATGTCACCAAGCTTGAATCGAATAGCTTTTTATTAAAATATTAAGCATAATACAAGTTGCAAAGTTGTATATGACTAATCTCTCGAATGAAGAACGATTCAAAGAAACTCGTAATAGTTTCCATGAATTAAATTACCGCTACGTGTTCGTCAGATAAAGCAGCAGATCGTCAAAGTATTAAAATAGAGTCATTGGAAATAACCAGCAAAGGGAATGAATTATTCAAAGGTCCTGTTTTAAATTTCAAGAGACAAACCTCTTTGGAAACGTAATACAGTTTTGAAGGCAATTGTTTAATGTGTTTCTGGAGTTCTGCCAAAGTTTCGCAACTTGTTCTTCGAACTAAGTTTTCCTATATATGCTATATACATATGTAAGACCTAAACTATTAATCATAAGCCGTGTTAAGTTAAGATGTTGTGTTATACGGAATACCTAGATATCTATGAACAGTTTACCGTGAAATAAAGTTTGCTGCTTTGAAATAAGTTGAAGTTAAAAATAACGTTTTCTTTATTCAACGTAATCTCTACTATGTACGAGTAAATTTTCTTTCCCAAATTTAATGAAATATTATACATCGGACGACTGCAGATTATTAATTCACTTTGGCCGCTTTCTTACGCGAGAGAACTTGTTTTCTTTTATGTGGGTCATGTTTATAGGTTCGTTGACGACCTAATATTAAAATTTGCACGGCTGAGTCGTTTTTGATGAAATTTTACGGGCTAGAAACTTACAACCTTATACAACCTTACAAACTTATAGACTTGGGATATGAAATCTGAAAGTTGATGCGAGATAACTCTTCTATCGAATGAACGTGTTTTTAATGACTATTAAAATATCACGAATAAAATAAAACAAAGTTTGATATCCCTCGTTTGAATTCGATCCAGTTTTAGCTTAACGTAGGTTTGGCACGTATCTAATCTAGGACTTACTTTGCACTTAATCCAGATTTAACAGGAAGCATGGACCTAATTTAAACTTTATTCGGCTTTAACGTTTAACCAATGTACACGACGATAGAGTCTTCGTTCGCGTCTCCAATTCAAGTTTCATTAACTCGCGACTCGATCAAAATTTCCCCTGCCCTTTTTTTTTTTTTACGAACCGGGAAATTACGAGTTGTCGACTTACGGCTGTCGTGCGATATTGATCGATGCTTTCGATCGTTCCAACTCGTGCGAGTTTTCTTTTTTTAAATTTTTAATCCTGCTCGATCAATAGGCAAAGTAAATTTACTCGAACGAATAGATTTTGTTATTGACGGAGAAGTTAAGAACGAGGAAAGTTGATCTTCCGCGTGATATTCTTCTTTGTATCGAAATTGCCCCACCTTCGCGAATCAAAACGCTATCGAGATATTAAATATCGAATAAGCTGAAAGGAAATAGGCGTGTCGCAACCGTTCCGTTAATCTCGGATTCCTCGGAGCTAAAGCAAAAAATTTAATTTCTTCCATTTTTTTTTAAATTTTCCTCTGTCTCGGCAGCGTACGACGCGCGCAGGATTCACTCAAATGCACCGAACGTATTCCAATTCATCCTCTTTCACTTCGATTTCTAGCTTTCGTCCTCCGGCTGTGCCAGCAACAATCCTTTCGCCGAGCAAATCTCGCACCTGTTGTCGATCACCGACCGAATGGATTTCGCTTGCCGGTTAATCTGGCTAACTCTTTAGGCCAAGGAAAATCCAATAGCTATAGAAACCTCCCATGTAGACGCTTATCGATAGCTTTAATGTTCGTTTGTCCGGACTCGACATGACTCGCAGGCTGGTCATTCGGCCACGCCAATCCGTGGTTAGTCGCGGTTATCCTCGGTTAAACGATCCTTCTCGCGATGACCCGAATTTTGCAGGGAAGGTTTACGCGCGTTTGTCAACTCGGCGCATTGTTCCTACACATTGCCAATTTATGCTAAAAAGTATAAAGAGGTATCGGGCCGGTTTGTTATCAGGCTCGGGCAAAGGACAAACACGACGAACGAGAGGAAATAATTACAACAATGGAAATTAGGGCCTTTTGTAACCATGAATTCTGTTATCAGTTGCCTGGATTTGATGACCAAAGACAAGGAAATCGTCGTCACGCTGACCGTCCTCTCATTTAAATAAGGCATTTGAAATAAAACGATAAAAACTGTTGCAGTAAGCCGTTGAGGCTCTTATCCCACAAACTTTTATCTATTAACTCGTATATGGAGATATTTCTCGAAGCAGAAGAGCGTTGCGTTTAAAACGTAGATCTCCCAATGTTATGCGGTCATAAAGGTAGTCCTTTGTTAACAGTCTCAGAATGAAACGAGGACATTTCCTTCTGCTTGCTCCCCCTTTCCACGACCGTTCTACCTTCTTTATACAATCTCCTTTGTCCGACAAAGCTCAGCCGGTTGGAGCAGCGATCAAATTCTAATCAGCAATTCGTCTCTTTGTACGATCGAGAACATGGTTCGTCGAATGGAAATGTTTTCATTCCTTTACCTCTTATTGAGACTCTAGCTCGAAAAGACCAGAAACTAACGTCCTGTGACAAACATACCGCGCAACAGGGGGAGCACATTCGTTCTCGCTCATCTGCCTACAAATTGGCTGTCCGTAAGGAAAAGACGTCGATGTGGCCCTACAGTAGCAGCCGTGGAACTTTAGTCGATCGACAAATACGTCGGACAAACTGGCAGCGAAGAGGACGAGAATTCATACTCCTCGGAAAGAGAGGAGACACGACGACCAACGCCGCGGCAATAAGCCACGAATCTCCCGAGAGCTCACGTAATTTCGCCATAACTCCCGCGCGGTGTGCCTTATAATTAAGGTAGCGGATGGCTGCGCGATATCGAGATTTACGATCGTCGATCGAGGGAACGTCCCGTTAACGAGTTAAGGACGAACCGAAGCTGGCGTTGCAAGCTGAAAAACTCGTTATCGCGGGTTCAACAGAACCGAGCTCGACCGAAGCGACAGTGCGTGCACTAGCGTGCTGTGTGCCACGACGAAATATAATCGACGTGGATCAAATTAATAACCGAATTAGATTATAATTAATAAGGTATTATGAAAGCTTACATTTTTCTTTTTTTTTTATTACAAACTGTAGAAATTTGTAGTCTTGTAGCAAGTATTCACAGCAGATTTCCATTAATCGGAAAACAACTTCGATTAATGCTGACTGAACTTTCGCCGACTCAAATTTTGAACACGAGCTGCCGTTATGTAAACGAAAAATAATAGGTAGCAGAGAAAATTTGGTAAATTGTTACAACACAAACTCCAATTATATAAATTGTCCAGCGAAAATTTCAAATAAATGGATTTTTACCATACTGGATTCAGCAATGGAAGTTTTATTATCCGAAGGTGAGAATAATTGCAAATAATTTGTATTTCGTTCATCGAATTAACACACCTGTTGACGAGTTTCAGAATTATATGTTATTCCGTAGCAATCCACGTTATCCACTTAAATTATCGGAATTATATTTGTCAGATTACGGATCTGCGTTGCAATCAGATTAATGAAATCCTCTTTCGAGATCTAAGACACTGAACAACAGTACTATATAAATTGCTGTCGTCTTATAGGATTGTTGCTTTACAAGCCGTACTCCCGCTGAAACGACGCAAGATCGTTAAAGATGTCGCTTTACAACGATCATTTTATTCTAATTCTATTTACTAACATCCACGCTGTAATTATTCTAAACTGCTTGTATCGTATTGGCAGCTTTTGTCCACCCGCGTGTACTTCTTACTACTAACAATAAGATGACCGATCTCAATTGTGTTAACGATACGAACATTTTCAATATACATATATTACAAACGATACGAGCATCCTTAATTCGTATTAACGATATGGAGAAACACAGATCGCTTTGTATTACAAACGTAGTCGAATTTTTTCGATCTTTTCAAATTTTCCATCGTCGCTTCATGAAGCAGGGGCTTTCGAAATAATCGACTCGTCTCGAGTTTGCCTGTATCCTAGCGTGTTAACCGTTAGATGGCCACCGTGCACCGTGCTGCACAGCCTTACGAACGTAGCGCAAAAACTGAAGAGATTCTCAGATACCTCGGGTGCAACGATCTACGAGTATATTTCGTGACACGGCACCAAGATCCCTAGAAACATTCCTCTGGCAAAAAGGAAGATCCCGACGTTCCCTGCGGAAATAACGAGACTCCATGTAGCTGCCTACTCGTGGACCGATACCGAACGATCGATATAGGAATTCCATAAGGTTCGAGTGGATGCGCGGTAAAAGTACCTGGCCCGGTTTCCATGCCACGATTGGCAAAACTCGTGGCTCTATTCAAATATTCTGGAAACAGTCTGGACGCGGCGAACTAGCGTAGACGCTGTGACGAATCGGCGCAATAAGCGGATAGAGGCAAAGTTGATTCAGGCAAGTCACACGGAAAGACAAGAAAAATCCAACCAAACGCAAGGTAAGAGGGTTTCGAGATCAGTGTGCAACGTGGAACGTGGAACGTGGAACGTGCTACGCATTGGACGCTGTAATCGCGATTTAGCTTATACATTCGCGGTCAGGCGAAAAGAGCATTCCCCGGTGGGCGTAGAATTTTTTAATCTGCTTCCGAGCGAATCGTCGTCGTGGAGAACGCAGGGAACAGGTCCGAAAAGAGAGTAACGGAGACGCAAAGCGCGGGGAACAGCACGGAGAAAGGGAAGGTACACGGATCTTATCGCGGCCGGAGAAGCGCTAAGTACACATGCTTGAGTCGAACTTAATTCCGCGATACGATCTTAAACGAGTACAGGTTATCAGGGCACAAACGGGCGCGATAAAGGCACGAGCAGAAACGGCGAGGTGGTGCAGTTTAAAGCGACGCTGCGCAAAGAGAACGGAAGGGAAACTCGATGAAAAAAGAGGCGAAAGGGTAAAAGAGCGTGGCAAGAGTAGAGTTGAAAAGGGAAAAAGTCGCGGAAAAAAACACACGTACACGCACGCATACGCTGGCACGGGAAAAGAGGTGAAAATGAAGAGAGAAATCCGGGTGTAGAGCAAAAAGGCGGGCGGGAAAGAGAAAGAGAAAGAGAAAGAGGAGGAGAAAGAGAAGGAGAAAGAGATAGAGAAAGAGAAAGAAAAGGGTGCTGGCCAATGAAGACGGGATGAAACATCGTTTCGACGGACGTTTGGATTCGCCAATGATTTTTCTCAGCCACTGACCTATACAGTCTGCTGGCCCCCTCGACTCTTTCAAATTCCACGCATGCCTGAAAGAATCTGATCCGCGTGCTTGTATATCGGAGCAACGTGCTGCGACTTAATATTTATAGGGTGAAATGCATGTCTTACTTTATTCAGAAGCGTACTGTCGCCCACCGCTTTAAACGGCTGACCCCTCCGCTCGTAATTTCACTGCCGAACCCCCCACGGACGAAAGCCTCGAAACAATGGGCGTATTTCAACGCGTGGCCCGGATCGAAACTGCGCCCCACATTCCTTCGCGGATACTGTAAAATTCTGCTCAAGAGAAACCACGCTAAAATTATTACTCTAAAATACCATATCCCATAAAACACTAGCCAACGTCCTTTCAGAATTTGGATAAATAATATTTGAATATAGTCGGTCCTGATCCTGTTACACGTTTATTGTCCTTTGAATCGCTAATTAAACAAATTTACTTACAGCGTTCATTGAACTAGTCGCGAACGAAAGTAAATAATTTCCTTTCGAAGAGAATTAATAATTACATTTCTTAATGAAAAATCTCTTATCGCAATGGTTTCTTAAAATCAAATTATTAATACGCTCTTAAGTATGCCAAGCTTGTAAGCGACGCGTTTGTTACAAAATTTCACTATTTCTACAATTTCCACGTAACAACGTCTAAAATACGAGGCGATAAATATCGAATCGGCATCTATTCGATACCGATCGCAACTAAATAAAATGCCCTGTATGCGAAACAGAAAAAAAATAAATTTTTCCACATTACGTCCACCCGTCTTACCCGCGGTTAATTCTTTAATTTAGAAGAGTTAACTCTAAAGCGCTCTATTTCCTTCGAGCTTTCTCGAATCTCGAGTTAACTGTAACCGTAATTGTAACTGATGTCCTTTAATTAACTACGGCTTGAAGCCAAAGACCGAAACAAGTTGCAGCTGCTGAACGACAAAACGGAGTTACCTTTGCGCGTCGTTGTAAAACAAGATCTTTCTTGTCTCGGTAAGCACCGCCACTCTGAAACTCGTGCATGTTCCGGCAGTTGTTGTTCTTCTTTAAGGCGAGCGTCCATGCATGTCAACGTTTCCTCTACGACCCTGTATCCCCGTGAGATTTTAGACCCGATATAAAGCGAATTACAAGCCCATTGTGTCTTGATTTAAGGGTGTACAAAGGGTTCATAGGTCACGCTCGATTTATAGATCTTACGTGACAAGAGAACATAGAAGAAAGAGTTTATCAGAATTTTTCTATCTCGCACCGCGACTAGATCATATTAACAGCGAGCCTATTACGGATTGCTTACGACTCTTCCTCTTCGCCGTTGCATCCTATCGACCCACTATACCCTATCCGTACCTAGATCTACAGAATATTACAACGTCGTAATAGTAATTTTTATTTAAATATGTTATTTCCGGATTATTTGATTTCTCAGCTATAAGTGAAATAAACGGGTCCTTTACAGTAGGTTGATCACCGTGGTTTGTTTCGACGTTAGCTAGCAGAATTATCGGAATTATCAACTTTCCATTATTTCGTACGATAATCTAAGTAGTTCTCGCGAACTAATGTCCGGCTGGTGTCCGAATATTTACGACTAGACTGTAGATTTGTATGTATTTATTCGAAACTTAAAGATCCAAAATTGCATCGACCGCGTATAACGTACAAGAATGTGTACTAGACTGCAGATTTGTATGTATTTATTCGAAACTTAAATATCCAAAATTGCATCGACCGCGTATAACGTACAAGAATATATACTTAAAATACCTAAGGTAGCGTACTCGTTATAATTTTTATTTAATAGATAAAAAAATTCTATTTCCATAGAAATGTAAGTTTGCATAAACACGCGCGATAGTATATATTACCATAGTAATCAGTCGTACGATAAGTTTCACTTATTTTCTATATACATATTTGATATACACTTCAAGACTGACTCGTTCTATTCCGTTACCAGAGCCTTCGACCAGAGCAGTAAGAATGATGTAACGGATCGAACGAATAGCGGTTGAATTAGAATAATCCCTAGTAAAGTTGGCCTCTCTTTTCTGGTGTCATCGACAATATTCGTAGCGACACGCTTGCGTAAGAATAATACCGCGAGCCAAGCTTCCGAGGTTCGACCGCTGTAAATTCAATTACAGTTGAGTTCGTGCCAGAATTTGAATTGCGCAGCCCTGTTTTAAACCATGCCCTGGACGCGGCTTTCACAGCGAAATATTACGTTCTTTGGTACCGGTTAACCCGGTTATTTATTACCTGCAGAATGGAATATTGTATTGCATCAGGATACGCGTCTATCCTGTACTTACTTTTCTGGCTGCAACGTAGGTGCCATTAAATACCTAGCTTTCGCTTCCATGCGTTCCTATCGTATAATATAATCGATAATTATTCGTTGGCCTGTTATATCGATCGCACCGAACGAAGTGATCGATATAGAAAATGTAAATTGTGAAATTGAAATTTAACGCTTTAACAGTGTCAAATCTCAGAATCAATGATATCATCTTCTTCGTTTCGGTACACTTTTCTTTACGTATACATATTCGTGTTACCAGAATATTTCTTCGTTTCATCTTGTAGAATATTCTTTTACACCATATATATTTCGGTTATTTTGATTACAATAGCCTGCATACGATAGATGCCTTTTTCCACGAAAGTGTCAAAGCTGTAGGTTGTAAATTTGTACGCAACGGTTCGTTTGATTAGTAAAATTCGTACAATAAATTCTAGTTTTCTAATCTCTGATATAAAATAAATTAAATAGAACAATTTGAAATTCCCAGAACATTGATAAATCTCTGTACGTTTCTGCAGAATTGAAAGAATTCACACGCTGTATGAAGCGTGCCAACTAATTGGGCGATGGATAGGGTCGTACGAGAATTTGTAAGTTAGCGTCGAGCGAGACGTTCGAATGAAGTGGCGAATAAGAGTTCTTTAGAATGCCGGAGTGGAAATTGTGCCAAAGAGAGGAAGAGCTACAAAGAACTGCAAAGAGTGCGGAGAGCAATGGACAAAGATTTCAGGTGAACAGAGTTAGAGGGGGAAGGGAAGTTGAGAGTTAAAGAGAGCGTTGTGCTCCATTTGTGGATATTCTCGGAGTATCGCACGGTACGCGCCTCCTATATCTTCCACCATGCGCACAAAATATCGTAGGAAATTTTAAGAAAATCTAGATCATCGATTTAAAGAACTTTAAGTCGGAATGCGTTAGACCCGTTCGATATAGGTTAAGGATATGTAGAATTTGGGATCAAGGTTTAAAGGAGCTTATGAGATTAGATACTTCGCTACACACGCGTGAAACGTTTATCGTATCGTGAAATATCCCGATAGCGCCAAGGATACGCATACTGTATATTAAGATTCCCTTCCAAATACCACTTTGCGAGACTACGTGTATATACACATTTTCGTATTCAGATAAGGCAATATCGCAAGCGTAGAAAAGCTATTTACGAAGAATGGAAATATAACGTTTTCAGACAGCCTTAAATCGTAACAAATATTAGGAAAAGGGAACATTCTGCAGTTACATACGATTGAATAACGATTTATTCGTTCCGAAAAAAATTTCACCTGAATTTAACCAGACTGCGTCGACCAAGACAATATTTAATTAAACAATTCTCCACCTAGATTGTATTTTTTAATTATATTTATAAAAATATATATTTGTAAAATAATCTTAGAATTCTTGCGTAGAGATATCTTATAAATGTAGAACAAAGTACGGTACGCATTAACATTCTAAGCACCGCCCGGCCTTCGTTTCCGAAATAGTCACAAGTGGCCGCACTTTTAATACAGTCCAACACAAGCTTAATTTATCGATGCTAATCGTTTTTAATATAAATAAAAAAAGGATAAATGAATGGATTATAGAATGGACCTCACGGCGGTCGCAAATAGTAACGCTAACGTTACTTATTTTTTATGTCAGACCACTTTGTAAGCCTATCGTAAATTCGCCATTTATCATTATTTGTATATATACTTTCAAACAGTTTTTATTACTTATTTTTGCGTATAACTGAAAAACTAAAATCCTGCGTAGTTATCGTTAGACTATGTGTTGGGAGGGGGTGGGGGAGGGGTGTGTTTATACATACCCGTTGACTCTAATTGTTATTATTGGTACGTACGCGAGGAACGGACGGATAAGAAATAGTGAAATGATTTCGTATATCGATAGCTTCGTTGGAAGTTATTTCACGCTGGTCATTGCCGGTCGCCCAACGGCGATCGTATACATCCCAGACCCATAACCTAGGCAGTTCTCTTTCTTGCTTACACGATATTAAAAATTTTGAATCGGACTATATAGAAACGCGCTCTCTTACTCGAGAATGGAGTGTGATCGCGATATAGATTGAATTGCGAGTAGTTTCTTGCGAATTTCTAAGAAATTAAGGCCAAACTACGACGGTAGCGTGTATAGGAAAAAGTTGCTCGGAATGTTGACCTGGGCCTATATATACATCGAAATCGTTAAAACATGCCCTTTTCTACATAATTGCCAAAAGTACGAAAAACTGCTGTAAGCTTATTACGTTCGACAAGTGTAGAGTGTTTGAAATGCCAAGAGAAAACAATTCTATTCGTGAATTTCTCTCTGCGTCATAAAGACAAAAGCAATATTTGAACAGGAAGTAAGAGGGACCTAAAAAAGAGAACGACTCGTTGTAGACCAAAGTAACAGTTTCGTTTCGACTAGGCTGTGAGTTTAAACGATCGTTTAAACGGTACGATAGAACATTTACCGTGCGGTTGCAAAACTTCTGTCCGTTTAGGCGAATAAAGAGCGGAACTGAATTTTTTTTTTTTTTTTTGCTTTTTCGTGCTTTTAAATCACGGACGTGGCACACGTTATAAAACGCGATAAAATCAGATTATAAGAAAGAAAAAACGTTCGATCGAGAACGAGAAGAAAGGAGAGCGGACAGAACTTTTATCCCACACTTGCAGTATTTATAACGTGCCATAACACCGGAGTGTTCTGGGACGTGTCATAAATCCGACGGAACGCGTGTGAGCTCTAACGTAAACAGCTTGTATGATTGATCGTAAAGCCGCCGAGATCGACTTAATATCTTACGCGATCGTGAAACCGCACGTTTGGGACCGATTTTCTTTCCTACGTCCGCAACATGCCAGCTGAGAACGCGCACAAGTTGCCTTTATGCTCTACAACCGAGCTCTTCGAGTTTAGACGGTGATAACGAGCTCGCTATGAACGCTCCTTTCGTATCTCAAGCAGATTTGATCAGTAAAGAAATATGTACAGTAGCTATCGCCATTTTAATATTAAACATTTTTTAAAGTAATATTGTAAGACAGACTTTTACTTCGAGAATTAAGTTGAAATAATATTTAATTATATATACATACGCTGGTGTTGAAATTTGAAAACAAGTCATTCTTACTAATCAGTCACCAGCGTAAAATCGTTAAATTGAAGATAAAGAAAGGTTCGACAAACGCTTTGATTTTATCTAGTTAAGAATGGTGTGAATGTTTGTATCTGGAATAGATTCGGACTGATGCAAAACTCTGTATAATTTCGAGCCGAATTTCGGAACGTACGCGTGTTACTCGCAATACGTACGTTTACAAGTACATGTAAACTACGAAATTTGTTGAAATGTTATTTACAGTATATACTAGTATATATTTCGTATGCGCGTATACGATAGATAAATTTAGTTGCGCAACGAAGAACATAGTTGCGTTTATGTATGAAAAATGTCGACGGAAAACGAAGTCGGTAGATTTTTCAGGTTCGCAGCGACTTTCTGAAAATAAACTGTATTGTATCGAGTCTACCTATTCGTATCTATTCGTATCGTTCCATGTTCGAATGCACTGTACAGCCAAAAACCTATATGTTACGCCGCCTGAAGCGGCCGGCACACCAGCCCGCGTTACCTGCAAGTCAATGGGCCTCGGACCGTCCGTCCGACCCGCTATAGACCCAAGGACCCACCATATACTTCAACGTTAGCTTAATTGCTAACGCATTTAGCGGGGTCAAGTGGTCTATCCTGAACTTAATGGACGGAAAGTCCAAAAAGTACTTTAAGTTTACAGCGGGCAATTCAAGACGTCCTGAGGTTTATTACGTGCTGGTAACAATCACGGAGGAAGCAGGTACCGGCCGGACGAAAAGGCAAATACACCCATGAGCTATGACATCCATTGTCCACGTTGGCAGTAAAACTCCTCATGTTTTACTCATTAACGTTGGCGACAAACAATGGGCCTCGCGGATCGTTACCCTCACCTTCATGCCGAAAAGTGTGACAAACGAATCCGCACTCATAGCGCAAAAGGGCCACACCCACACCGAGCTTTCCTCCGTAGGAACACGAGACGTGTTCTTCACTGTTCTTCAGTCAACCGTCCATCACGCACGGTTCTATCAGTCACCTGGGCTTCTGCCTAGTGCCATCGTTCCGGTGAAGACATCAGTTCCGTACGAG
>JACXIT010000133.1:274645-519860 GCA_014737525.1 Bombus difficillimus
GTTCCGAAATATATATACATTAATAAGACTGTAGACTACAGTTTTATTCCAACTGAATCACCCCTATTATCCCACCAGAAATACGGGGATCGACCATTTCGTGGCGTCGATTAGTAAGATAATCGTAACGGGAATTTACGACTCCCGTTGACGCGTTTTCCTCGCGACCGCGTCTCCCCGCGACTGGCCGAATATACACTATAGATGCAATAACTTTTCGTTCCTTTCGTGGTTGTTCACCCCATCGCGCTACTCTTTCCAGCTACTGTCCAGCTCTTTCTCAAATCTTCATCGTTTTCGAATAAAAGTCTCATCGATGAGAAGTCATAACGACAGATTGCTTCTCGAAAACAATTAGTTCCCGTGTAACAAAATCGTTCGCTCGACTGTTTGTAAAAGCAATCGAACGACGCCTTTCTATTAATACCACGATGGTATTAATATAGGGAACCGTTTTTAAAAAAAAAAATCGGCCCCTCCGTACGGTCGATTATGCAAAATCTATCTTTATGATCGCTTCCCTTTCAGGTAAACATCGCTCATACGAAATCGCGAGTCGACATTTACAATTTAAAATCGCGCAATAACTATCGAGAACTTGTTCCGTCATATATTCATAAAACATAAAAATTTAATTAATAAATTGCATTCCAATGATTTTGATAAATTTAATAGATACGCACGTGTATACCATATATATAGCGTACCGTGATATTACGGACATTCGTGGAATATTATCTCGAACAATTCTTAACGATATCCCTGCATTATAATTAGTATAATGCATTCAGAAATATTGTACCGTTTCATTCCGGTAGGATACATATTAATCTTGAAATTCTATTCTAGATAACGTCAAGCGATCGAGATTACATTATGTCAGCTGATTTATGAATCTACGCGTGGTACAAGTACGCGCGTACATGTTCAATAATCATTAATTATCGTAATCGTAAACGTTCGGTTAAATATGCATACGTCGAAGAAAAACAAAATTGGTTACAGCTCAGTTTAACGCTGACAATGAGTCGGCGTACGCGGCATGCGATCTTCCCATTTATCTCGAATATTTGTCCCCTTACTTGACGCTGCTCAAAGTGCTCCTTGACAAGTGTATAGGTAGTAGCTACTATTATCGTTGAAACTGTTTTGTAATTTAGACCGTGTTAAGCTAACAGGCTTTCATAATCGATTACGTAACCACACAGTTGTTTACATTTCCGCGTACTTGCTCTACAGAGGTGAATATGTACCTAAGCTGTATAAACGCGTACGTCTTGTATAATGTGAAGCAATTAATTGGGCAAAGTTTCATTATCACCCTATCCGGGTAACTTGTTGTTGCCAAGTACCACTGTGAACCTCGTAAGCTACGATTTTCTTTGTTACCCACCGAAGAATCTTCGCGTACCTTTGAATACAAACAGGCAAAGAAACTTTCGCAGTATTGCTACGATATCCTTAAAAAAAATGCGTGTAAACTCTTTAAAATTCTTCATACGTCGATAAGAGTAGGGTAGGTAGAACTCGATGATATATCGAATGTAATAGAACGGTAATAACGTAATAGGTTAATGGACGATAAATCGAATAATAAAAGAAAATTACCGTGTCCTGTATCGAGATTTATTTCCTAGTTTATTAATGCGTTTGTTGCATCGTAAACAAAGGAGATTTAATAATGTAATCTAGACGTAGACTTCGCCTTAAGTAGATCGTTGATTATTAGACTATGGAGTCAGACAGATATAAACGATGAATGATATGGTTTAAGCAGTATGTTATCTTATAATCGGATAAACTTATTTCTCGATAATAATTCTATTTCGAACAAACGGTTATAAATTTTATGGCGTGGTTAGAAATTATTAGAAAATATCGTTACTTAAAATACGCGACTATACGAATATGATTTCTTCCGACAGTACGAAATTAATGCTTCGAAGCAGTTCGATGGTGCGAGGAAATGAACAAACAGGCCTTGGTGGATGCATCGATGTCGGAATTATAGCGAACGCTCGAGATGCAGTCGCGCGTTGAGACATATGTTTTGCGTAGAAACAAGGGACTAGTAATAATAGGATGATAGAAATGAAGCATGCTGGACGAAGAAACGAAGGAGAACTAAGGGGTTGTGGCGCGACCCAGCTGTGGCTTTGCCGTATTTCCACTCTACAGCCTAGAACAATGGCCAAGATACGCGGTCTCGTATCATGAATATTTAGCGTGCGAAACGGAATGGCTGGAGCTAAACTCGGCCACTCTCGAGACCTTACGGACTCGACTAAAAAGGATACGTTCTTGTTGAATTCGTCCTTCCATTGCGTGTGTTAAGCTAAAAGACAGATGCCAGTGACTACAGGCAACCACGATTGGTAACCTAGTTTCTCTGATGAATACGTTGAATATTTAATTTACGTACTTCAAATAAAGTAGAGATTAACGTACTCCTAGTTTTCGTTATCCTTTATCTCTAGGTATTGAGTTTGCGAAAGGATAAGAGAAACTTACTCGTCCATTTGCTTAAATACTAATATATTTTCGATATTTTTTACAGTACTTTTTTACATTGACAAAGTAGAATATTTTTCATTGTGAGAATCGAAAGGCGTACCTCAAAAATCATTCTATACTAGCATAATAATACCACATTCTTTTATACGTTATACAATTATGAGAAAGTTAAAGAAATTTGTCCACGTATTTATTTAGTCTTTCACCGTTCGTTGCACCGAAGAAAGGAGGAACTAAACGTAAAAGATGCGTCTGTTTCAGTCACGATTGTTACGTTACCTGTCTCGCATGGACGATCGCTACGTCCAGTTGTTCATCCTATTTATCTTCAATGCTTCGCGAGATACTAGAATTCGACGGCCGAAGGGACGAACGGAAACAAAGTTCCAGAAAACCTTCTTCTTATTCTTTTTATTTCGCGTTTTTTTGGGCTTGCGACTCGGAGAGGATTGTTTGGCACTTGGCCAATGTGCCTCGGCTCCTGTCACCTTTGGCTTCCTTATCCCGAGGCTTCGGTTTGTCGTTGAACGCTGCTAGCCCGTTGGCTCCGAGCGTTCCGTGCTAAAGAGGCCTCGCACAAACTCGAACATACTTAATAACCGTCGACGTTGGCGAATTTTGAGCGAGATTATCGTCGTCTTCGACGATGCGACGCCCGGTCGTCTTGTAACAACCACGTCGAGCAGTTTGCAGGAACGATTAACGTCCCTGTCTACAGAGCCTCGTTCATCCTGTATTCTCCATTCGAGAGGACGGCGCAAGAAAATTTGAAGGCGTTTTCACGTCACACGACGACACGTCACAAGTGCTTGCACGCCCAATGAGTGGTGTATGGCAAAATTTTCTCCCGTCGACGCTTTTATTATTTCACTACTATTTTATCCTTTTACTGCCCCTCTCATTGGAAAAAGCGATATCAAATGGATGTAATCGTATGGTGTCAGATGTTATTAAAAACATCTAAGAAACTGACTAAGAAAATCACTGATTATGCTAAAATATCGATGTACATTGGTATCGAAGACAGTGAAGGTTTGCACAAATTTCAGCGGTTGTTTACTTAACTCAAATATGGAACTCTCCATGTAACTCGAGTACAATGTTATACGAGGATTATATAAAGATTTCCGTACTTCGCACTTGGACCGCTCGTAAGATGTCTGTATTCTCTGACGAAATATTGTTTAATAACGCGGTAACTTTTGCTAAACATGGTAGTAAGTAGTAGTTCTACTCTCGGGTGAAACGTTAGCAATTTAAATAACGTTTGAAAACTATTTATTTAACTGAGCTTTGGCTTTCTTTAACACAAAATTGAACAGCGTTCCACGCGTTAGAGTTTCTTCGGCACCGTCTAGTTCAATTAGTTCGATGCGAAACAAATTTTATAACTTCGTCGAATCTCAGGGTCTTTCATTCTCACCTGTCTTTCTTAAAAAATGTTTAAAGAATCTCAAAGATTCAAGGATCTTGCATACCCAGAAAACAGCCTGAGCCTCTCGTAAAGAAACGAAACGAACGAGCCTTCGAAATATCGAGACGTTATTCCAAAGTTGGAAAAATTACGTATCGTTTCAAAAAAAATGTGCGAGCTAAAAATATCGATCAACCGAGAGTAACTTTCGATTGTTCAAACGATTGAAATGTTTCGACGGAGTCCATAGTTGACGTGCGTCATCAAAATTTGCGAGCTTTAATTAGCAATCATCCTGTTCATTTTCCAGTTAAGTACGCACTTGTAAGCTTGAGTTTGTTCCCGGGCAATTGTGAGATCCGGGAAAGGCACACGTAAAGGTACTAACTAGCGGCAACCTCGCGAAATTCGTTAATGAGAACGAGTCACGATTGACAGAGAGCACCGAGTGAGAGTCGTTCGCGCGAATTATTTTTCGACAATATCGTTACATTGGCAAATTGGTTCGAACGTCGCATTTCGCGCGTGTGTCGCGCACCGTTGATTAAATTAACGCCATTTAAGAGATAAAAAGTGGACAGTAAAGCAAGCTACGACGATTCTAGAACCTGGTTTTCTAGATTTCTAGAATTTAGAAAATTTGTAAGAATTGTACAACAACAGCAACGAAAGGAAAAAAAAGAAGAAGGGAATGATACTTAATTAAGTTTCGTAACATATGAAATATTTTGTGACTGTTCACGCGAAAGTCTCACTGAGAAGTTTTCGTGCTCGATACTTCAAGTTGCATGAAAATTTCCAAAGTTAAAAAAGTGGTAGAGACGTTGCTCGTGTAACCTTGTTCTAAAATAAAGTATATAGGGGTGTCGATTCATGAACTTTTTGCGGAGACGATATTTTCGACGCGCGATGTATCTTCGACAGAGTAGAATATTTCTTTCTTTTTCGCTGTTTTATGTATTGAAGAAACTTCCATTACTTTCACATCGACCCTGTACATTATACTGGTTCGCAAACTCGCTGTATTTCCACCTTTCTATTCGATGTCCCATTTCACCGCAACACGCTCCATCTACCGCGACAAGAAACGAAAAACCGGATGTAGGAACTCGAATCCCCGATGTCTTTGTACCGGAAAAAAGATTACTCGTCGTATTGAAAAAGTCTTAGCGACGATATTATCCAAATGTTTCTATATAACGAAACGATTCAATGGCTAAAATTTGATTTCTTTAGAAATATGTATTTGTATTACGATTTTCAAATATTTTAATTAACGTAATTCCAAGTTTCTTTGTAGTTGCTTAAAAAATATTTCATCCTTTTAAGAGATGCGCGAAAAGAAGTATACGCGAGAAACATTACGGAAATGATACTTGTGAAAAATTCGTTTCCACCGGTGGCATGATTCCTCGTATATATTCCACACTCGCGTGAGAAACGCGTCGTTAAAGTTCGTCGAACTGAACGTAACGTAGGTGGTGAAACTGGAAGTCGTAAAAAGGAAACGTCAGCCACTTGAATGAAATTTTTGTGCTGCTAATCTCAGATTGTCGCGACACGGTAAAAGAAAGAGTGTCTGCGCTGGAAATAGTCCCCCTGGTACACCGGTACACCGTATTAATTCGCGTAGAATCGCCTCCGAAACTTTCATCAAGACGTTCCATAATCCGGGATTCTGCTCGAATCGCTGCAGCATTAATGGATAATAATTAACGCGACTTCTTCTCGGAGAGTCTCTCGAACGAAAGCTAAAGGGAGCTCGAAACTCCTCGGCCATTTTAGCGATCCGCCTCTTGAAAAAATTCGTCGAGAGCTTAACGTCATACCTATTCAGCTGACTCGTTGACCGTGCAAGATGCGTTATACAGCGTGTATCGTCAATTGCGTTCTTTCACTGGTTAATTTTAATTCGTGCGGGTGAAATTGAAAGGATAACGGGTATGTATATGTTGAAATACAGCGATATATCGACATATGATTCGACGACGGCGCGGATCCGATAAGAGTAACGTGTAAAGGGACGGCTCGATCATTCGGTGATGTCATCCAGTGTACACTATGGAAAACGCGTACTCAGCTTATCGTTTAAGAGGTTAAACGATCGACAATTTTCACGCGGATATGCATTTTAACCTCTTAAACAAGCATAAGGAAAAGTTGCAACGGTTTGAAAACATTCGACAAACAAACAAAGCTATACCGATAGCTTTCATAGTCGAAATTGCTGGTAATCGGTAACTCGACCGAGTTGATTCGAATCACAGGTTCGATACCTCGAAATAATACAAATTATCGCTAGTTCGATAGAACGATATTATCTCGCGTAAAACGACAGAATTATAGAATGAATTAATTGTTATCGTAATCCTCGATTATCAACCTGTTCGTTAGCGATTCGTTCAAAGTGAACAAACGATAGGGAATCGATGTTCTTAAATAGTATTACACGTACGTATACCAGACCGACCTGTATGTGATGTAACTGTGCCGATTGATTTTAAAAGAGCGACGGCAGGAGTTTCGTAAAAAGATAAGAGAGAACTTATCGTTGGCAGGAAAATGGCAAGCATCATCGACTAACGAGCTATGGATATCTATTTTTTCAAATTTATATTTTCATAAACGAAACAGAAGGAGTATCGTATTTTGGATATTTGATTTTTTATTTGATATTTTATTTGCATCTCTAAATTTTGTAATAAATGTATAAAAGTACGCGGTTGCCTGATTAATTACCGACAGGTAACGATGTTTACGGGATAATCGATAATTACTATAGGGCAATAGACGTAACAAAGCGATCAATGAGAACAAGCGACGATATTTGCAAACCGAACACGTATCAAGGATACCGTCCGTATAACTCTGTTTTCATTTAAATAGATATACTAGACGGAGAGATGGTGCTGGCGATAGACCTTCCGACGGCGTTTCAATATTCCTCATCCCCCGGGCTATCGTTGGCTAAAGGTATCAGGTTGGAGAACGCGAAGAGGCCGTTCGTGTTCAGAGACATTCGGATACTCGGCACGAGACGCGCTCTCCTTTGCAAAATGGCTCGATTCGTGCGGTCTCGAATAGTAAAGCCGGTAAGTGGTACTAGAGCGAGGGCAAGGGATTTTTTCGAATCGCGAGGACGTCCCGTAAATTCGCGAAGCTTTCACGATGAAAGGGCGAAAGGGCGAAAGGGCGAAAGGGCGAAAGGGCGATAGGGCGAAAGGGAAAACAACGGGCCTCGTCGAAAACGTCGTCGCGAACGTCGCGTCGTTTTCGTCGAAACGAGCCGGTATACGAAGACAAGAGGTTTTCATAAACACCGCAGCTCCGCGAACGAAAGATTTCGATTTCGAGATGCTTTCGTCGACGAAAGAGACGAAAATCGGTGCAAAGTATGCGCACCTACGTGCCATAGGACATCCAAAAGTATCCTGAAATATTTAGTTAACGCTGTTGGCATCGTAATGGAAGTGGACTTAAGATCCGAAAGTTCGCGTACAACGACGATGACACGCTACATCGACGTCGTTTCTGGATCCTTTTGATTCTCGAATGGCATTCTTTTCCCCCCCTTTCCCACTCACTTTCCCACCCCTTTTTCTCACAGTCCGTTACTTTTCTCCTATATTTCGTGTTTCATTTACTTCGTTTCCGCCACTGTTTCTGTTCCCCTCCTCCGAACCATCTCCGTTTGTAAATCTCTTTCCCTTCCTTTTCTTAAGGTGTCTCGTGGTGGTTCTGTTTTCCCGAGTCGCGTCTCTCGCCTCTGTCCTCCGCTTTATTTTCTTTCATTTTCCAGCGCGCTTTTGTCCCCTTCTTTATTCTCCAAGATGTAAATATTTTTCTACCGAAACACCAGAGCCTTTCTCTACTTTCTCTTCGGCTATTCGTATCTTTGCCCGTGTATCCTTCTGAGTGCGAGTAATCGCTCTTTTTCCATCTTTTCTTGTTTCAAATCTTTGTCGATGATTTCACAGTTCGAACGTTTATACAACGATTTTTCTAATCATCTTCACTCGCTTTCTTTTCTCGCTTTAAACATAAATTAATATTAAAAACGTACGCGTTCGTAGGCCCTGAGCTTCTCGTTCTATTTATTCCGTATCTTTTTTCGTCTCCACTCGCCAATCTACCACGTCGTCTTTACCTTCCCATTGCTGTCTCGTCTTAGTTCCCCTTCAGTTTGCCTCGGTTACGTCGATATTACGTAAATTGAGCTTAAGCGGTATCAAGCTGTGGAAACGCCGGCCAAATGGGTCAGCTCTGGCCGAGCTACAACTGTGCAGTCAAGAGATTTTCGACGGAACAGCCCAAACCGTTTATCATTCCTGAGAACGATCCACGGACAAGACATTTCGTTCCATTCCTTGCAACTTTTTTTGGATGGCAGTCTGCTATAAACTTTGCAAATTTCCAAAATTTCTTACTATATATTTGATGCCGAAATATTAGACCGTTATTACAAGATAAGTCGTTTTTACTTCTCAAAGGCCGGCACTTTTAAATCGAGAATATCCTGATTGATTTATCTCTAATCGATGCAGAGAATTGAGATCGTTGTACAGTATTTAATTTTAAATTCTATTCGCGTTGTTATTCCAACGTTATTTATTTCATTAATTGTATATGTTTTGTCAGTGACTGGAAATTTTGCGAATTCTCCAGGTGCAAAATTCGTTATTTATCGAGCAATCAGCATATTAAATTTACACCGTTTCTTTTGAAACGCGATACTCGCTTCCTGAAGTAAACTGAAAAAATTCGATCGAATGAATGGAAAAGTCAATTCTTTCTGGTTGATAGAACATTAACTATTCGCGTCTCTTTATAAAGCGCTATAATTACACTCTTAGTTAGTGTTTGTTAACCTTTCTCTTCCATAACTCGTCTAGAATCATTCAACTTTGTCGCATGAAAAAATTTAGTTCGCGTTAATCGATCGTCACATCGAAGAATCGTTTCGAAATATTGAGAATTACTTCAGCCTGTAGTCAGGGCGAGGTTGCGAATCAGCACTGTAGAAGTATACATCGATCTGCACCACGAGACACGTGTTTCCAACCCTGTTGGAAAATTTGTGCGCGTAATTATCTTGCGAATTTAATGTCCAAAAGTAATTTTCTCTCGTGGAGAATTGTCTCGGGATTTATTTACATGCGTTTCGCGCGATAGCTACGGAAGAATGGTAGTTGAGAGTAGGTTTCTGGTTCGCCATTCGGTATACGCAACTAGTTTTGCACTGGTTCGCGTTCATTTCGTATTAACCTGCGGCTGTCTCTGTAATATACTCTTGTTACCAGTGAATATTAACGACAAGGTTCGTGATAATTATTAAACGTGATAATTAATGATAGGATAGACTAGATTTGTAGACTAATGTGGAAATATAGTTGGAGAAGCGTCTTGTAAAAGACTTTTAAAAGATTTCTGGATCGATCGTTTACCGACATGACCCAGGTTTGACAAAAAATATATTTATGTCCAATTTAAACACTACTTGTATCCACATTGAAAATTCATAAAAGCGTTCGCTCGCAAGACGATTTTCGCCCGTAAAATCTTAGACGAAACGATAATTATATCTGGTAACGATATATTACCGATAATTATGACTTCTGTTCCGATTAAATGCTTAATTCTCTAGGACAAACTCTCGATATAGAAGATCCTGAACTTTCAACTCTGAACTCTCTCTGATTCTTCAATTTCTTACTCTCGCCTGCTCCGCGTACTTATTTTCCATAATCATTTATCACGCACATTTCTTTTTCCTCTAGTTCTCCCTCAGGTTCTCTTTCGTTCGGTGTGGACATTGAGGCACGTACACCGCAGCCTTGAATAATCGTGCATAATCGCGAGCTCTTCAAACATTCTTCTTTCGCATCTCTAGCACTTTAGACTAAGTACCCTTCGTTCGCGCATCCATAACTCTAACTCAAACGCTTTTTGCTCTCTGCTATAGTATACTAAACAAAGTATTACTAGAACATGAATCGTTGTGCAACAATCTCGCTAATTAGAATCAAATGCCCGCTTTAGGAATCTCTCATAGAAGCAAATGCAAACATTTTTACGAAATATCTCTCGCTGCGAAAATCAATTGCACGTACACCGGTCATGCATGAAGGAATTAACCTTCTACTGTCGGATGTCACATAAAACGTCGATCATAACGGCGGTATTCAAAGTTTGTTCGCAGAATCGGACGGCATTACTATGACAGCGGTAAATATTTACTGCTTCGACTAATCGGTAGTGGCAACAAAAAAGTATGCCGTTGATCGTAAAGGGTTAATTAATTCGTAACATGCTGCCTATCGGCGGTTTATCGTAAAGGCGACACGATCCAAAGGTAAATTCATGGATGCGTGGCGAGCGAAGAATTAATCCTCTCGCGTGCCGACAGAGAATAGCGTATTCTACACGGCGAGGTTTGTCAGTGTAGCTGGATTTGGCCGGCGGGCACGGCTCGTTTAACCGCGGCCAGCCTCGTATTTCGTAGCACAAAAGCCCGATGCCGTGAATGGAAGGGTTAGAGGGTCGAAAAGCAGGTATCTTCGGGCTACTGGGTAGCCGTACGATTGAAAGCGACGCGGTTTTAGAACGGCTGCGGAACGAGGGCAGGCTACAACTAACCGGACTGGTTCGTCGAGTCTTCGGACCCGACCTCGCTTGCACCTACTGTTTGCACAGATAAGAGTAATTAATGTCTTCTCGGCTCTGGGTTCCCGGGGCGACAACCTCGCTTCGTCGCCTCGCACGACCGGCTAACAGCCACTGGCTCGACGAGCTGCCTTCTTTCTTCCTAGATGCACCGGAAGACTCGCCAAGGTGGGAAGTAACACCACGTCACCTGCTAAACGACTCTGTTAGGACACCAACGTGACCGTTACTCGCTCCATTGCTCGAGGTTGGTTTTAAAGGACAGACTCGGTGACTGCTGGCAATTCAGTTTCCGACGACATTGGTCGAGACGATCGAACCGCAAACTGAACCGAAGCTTGTATTGAGAAAATCCAAGGGATATAGAAGCGGTTAAAATGGTACTTGTATTTGAAGAAGTTGGAGATTGGAGATTGTAATAGACAATATCTGCACTTATCCTCCTTTCCCAATGAAGCGTTTTTTATTCGGTTCTATATTTCATTCTCGTAGTATCAAATTTTTTCCAATCGTACGAAAGAATACTACTTTAAACGTCCTTTTCTTTTCTTTTTTTCTTTTTTTTTTTTTTCGTCCTTCACGCATATTTTTTGACATTTCCCGCCAGTTGTTGTCGACATTTTTAAGAATAGAGGTAAGAAGGTTCGTTGACGTAATTCCTGGTATTGTGATTAAAACGTAGATCTTCCTGAAAAGTATACTCTTTCTTAAGAAAGCTAAGAAGATGAGTTCGAAAATTTAACAGCCAGCTTTATATAACGATAGAAACGAAATTTGTCGAGCTCTATCGTTCTTTAAAAGACACGATGTTTACGAAATGCACGAGAAAAATCGACGGAATAAAGTGTGAAAGCAAGATGATAGAGCGGCAGTTCTCGAACACTGACAGCTCTCTCGGCGCTATCTATAATGGATTAAACTTCAACTTGGACGGATCGTCATCGACTCGTTCGCGTAACTAGCAATTTCACGCGTCTACGGTATCGATAAGACACTCTCTTACTTAATAACAGGAACTCGAATAAAATAAAAAGCTTGAGATTCTTGGTCATCGGAGCGTCTAGCGAAACAACGAAGTTTCCAAGACCCGAAGTCGATCAAAGAACGAAAAGTTGATCCGGACGATCGTTAACGACGAAGTATACAAAACGTAGATACCGGTCCACTATAAATACGATGTTTCATAAGCGCCTGCAACCAGCAACGAAGGCAGCCAAAAAGAACGTAACTTTCGTCGCCGAAGTTGCGCAAGTTTTCTTTCGATATAAGCCAAGATATTCTGTAGTCGCGAGAGCCAGTCGCGAATAAACCGAACCGCAACGGCATCGGGATCTTAAATAAGATACTCGTTATGCGATGCCAGAACTACCGAAGCTCCCATAATCTTTCTAGGCGTGGGATTAAACTTTGACTCGGCGAGTTTGCTTCCGTAGGGATCGTGCGACGACGCGCTTTATCCAAGAGACGACAGAAGAAAAAAAGGAATGCCCTGCTTTGGCTTGCTTGTAAAAGTTTTTACAAAATGCTGTGAGAAGGAAAAAGAAAGAAAGAAAAAGAAAGGAAAAGAAAGGAAAGAATAAAAGGTAGACGATACTGTGCGTGCATACGTACGTTGTATACGAAGATTTTGTTTCACAGAAATTGCAAGGATGAATTTTATCTGTCATGTACCATAATGTATGTATAACTTTAGTCTAAAAGATGTAAAAGAACTGTTTAATTTTGCATATTTGCGTTTTTATTCGCCGGAGGATTCAGTCCAGATGTCGTTATCTCTCCTTTGCTATAAGAATACTTTTCTTAAGCGTTTGCCAAAGTTGTTCGTAACCTGCAAATAACTTGTATACGTATGAACTATACATTACAACTTATATATCTATAAACAATGTCTTATTCATCGTGAAATCGTGTGTTATATCTATTTTTAATGGTTACGTTAATTCTAAGCTATATCTCCCTATGCTCTACTTGAGACTTAGCACTCCTATAGGGACTATAGCCCAGATTTAAGTCACGCTCGACCCAAACCAAACCATAGTCTAACCTAAATCTAACAGTCCAAGAGGGTTGCGCGTTTAGTTGTTTTACAACCAAGTGGCTCTCTGTGGTACACTGGTCAATGCCCTGCAAGAAGTTGATTTGAGGATTCTATCCGCGTACATTGTGCACAAGAACAACGTTTGAATGTCAAATTTTCGTTAATTCTTATAAATAAAAGCGTTGATTTGATGCAATACTTGCGTAAAATTTACGGCGGTATCCGATAAACGATATTGCATTCCTTGTGGATAAAGAACGAGAAAATATAACTCGAATCCTCGATAACTATTTAGTAAAAGTATGAACTATATAAAAATTCTTAAAGGTAAGAAAATTCAAAGATTAACTTCTGTTATATCTTTAGTCGAAATTAAATCATATTGGGATATATATATATATATATATGTATATATACATAGGTACATGTTACTAGACTGCAAATTTTTATATTATGGTGATTATATGAAACTTGGAACCACAAAGTTGCACAGAATGCGCATAACATGGAACAATATACAAAATATCCAAAGTATAGCGCTTCGTACGAGACTCGCAAGTATGATAAGCGAGACAATTTTCTATCAAGGTTCTACCCTTTGATCATAATCTCAAGGATAGGCATTTGCATAAAAATCCGCAACCAATCTGCTGAACGTGTAGTCCGTAGTCTATCGCAGTGAAAACTTTCGCGTATACGAATTACAACGAGTCATTGTAAATTTGCTCGAACCTCGAGCGACCTCGTGAGACGCGAGTAAAGGTGAAACAATTTTATCGTCAAATTTCATCACGGCAATCGTCACAGAAGTCGAATAAGAGGTATTAGTGTCGTGTACGTGAGTTTTCAGCACCGATGGGAGACCGCGTCTAACTGCCAACAGCTATTACGATGTGCAGAAACCACCACGGATCTACCACTGACCTTTCCATGATCCTTTCAAAGGATTAAACTTTAACGTGTCCGCGGTAAGCGCTTTCTCAAACAACAACCAGCAACAGTGTTTCCATTAACAAAGTACCAAGCTGACTATGCTCTATAATTGCGTTTCGGCAAGAAAGAACATAAATTCGTCAAGTGCATAGAATTGCATTATCCAAGGATAATTATTCAGCGATAACTTTAATGCCCAGTGTAATTAATTCTCTAAAATAATTCTTAGCGGGAAGTTTAGTAAGGGAAGTTTAATAAGGAAATATTTTTCTGGTGGATGTCGGTGGTCGCGCGAGACAGTCGCGGAGAGAGAGAAACATTTGGAGAAGATAAACCGACTTAAAAGTTGGATAGACGAAGCCCTTGAATTGCTTTCATTAAACATGTGCACGTATTAGGACTTTGTGGAAATATATGCTGTACCTTAACGGTTTATAGTAAATATTGTTGAACGTTAACGCACATTTACATAGAAAATTCCTTAGGCTACTTATATCCCATAAAAAGACTAATTCGTTTCGACGATAATTTTGTATAATAAAGACTGTCTTAGCGGTGAAATTTAGGTAAGCTTGACAAATCCCTGAAATAATTACAAAGAATTGAAGTTAGAACTATTATATAAGTCAATGTTTCGCTATTGAGAGAAAATACGATTTGTTGGGTCTGCAATAAGGTTTCTATCGAAATTTCGAATCCGATAACGATAATAAAAATAAGTATAGATGAAAGTTTGCCGTAAATCTTAGCTGATGGAAGTGGTTATAAAACGAAATCAAGATTTATTTACGTCGAAGAAGAAGTTCCAAGAATCCTAAGTCGAATCCTAATTCGCGAATAAGACTTGCCCGTGAAACCGAAGATTTATCGAGGTATAGGGCGGAGTTTCTGAAACTTTAGGTCAAAGCCTATTTTACGTAGAAATTTGTTTCTCTGCTAAATGTATTATACTTGGATGTTCGCCGTTATGTATAGTACAATTCCACATGGTAAACGCTCGTCTTCGATTAATTCGTGCACGGGATATTAAAACGTCAGAAATCCATCGGGCAAAGTGTCCTCGATGTTATTACAGATATCCATTAATTTCGCAACGACCTTAAAACTAATGCAATTAAAATCCGCGGATATTCTATCGTAAATTTAATTAATGAATCTCTTTAAACTCCGCCAAAGGTCACCTCGGCGATGCTTCCATATTACAAATAGAATCTCTGCTAAAATGTACAATGGTGGCATCCTTTTTTCTTTTTTTTTTTTTTTTTTTTTTTTTTTTTTTTTTTTTTTTTTTTTTTTTTTTTTTTTTTCTTTATTTGACATAATTACTAAAGTTTAATATATAAATACAGCAAAATATACAAAATATTATACATTCTCTCTCGTTGAAATCTCTTGCCTCGCCTTTTTGCTAATCATTTTGACGACGTGTTTGATTTACACGACGACACGAGTACACGAAACAAGTTTCGATGCGTATTTTCGTTCGCACGGGGGCGAACTAACGAAAGGTGAGATGAAAAAATGGCAAAAGTCTCCGAAAAGATTGCGGAAATAATTATCACATTAAATTGTAAACATTGGATTAAGAAGTTTTGCGAGAATTTTAATTAAGAAACTTTTCTGGAACTCGAAGGAATTAAAGGAGTTAAAAGTTGAAAGATTTAAAAGCTGACATCCCAATTTAAGAAATTTGTAGGATTCAACGCTTTTATGAAATTGAATAGTCAACTTTTGGAACCGTTCGAGTTAAAACATTCGATTCTTCTTTCGATTCTGTTTGTCCATAAAAATATATTCTTATATCAGGAACGTATCCACATAAATTATAAACATTTCGATGTTAAGCCGAATTACTATCGTCTTCTTACGTGGGAATGTATTCCGTATTCGTGGAACTTTAAAGATTTTAGCAAGACTGGAATTGTACGATCGGTATTCCGATTACGCCATTGGCGAATTCGAGTTTACCCTCGATCCAGATCGTACGGACCGTAGTTTATCTTAACCATCCGAAAGATCGACGATAGAACCGAAACTAGGCACCTGGTGCATTATCGATTTCCCAACAGACAAATACACTCAATATCGGCGTGTCTTCCTTCTAGCCATCCAAAGTAAACTTGGAGGATAACTAGATAGCGGAGCGTAATGATATTTCAGAATTCGATTGATTACAGCATCGGAAGATCACGCGAGTACATAATAGATACGTTGATATTTGATATTTGTTGAAAAACGTATAGTTGATAGAATATCAGAGTTGCTCTTTGATGTTATAAAAGAATCGGTGAATGTAGAGAGAATTAACATGGCACAGTGAATTAAACGAATGAATCTTAACGTTAAAAAAATCATATAATATTCAAATATTTAAGAATTCAATAGCTGGACACAGCATACGATCGTTTAAAATTAATGCACATATAGTATCGTTACTGACGTCCGATAATAACGTTCGTTTCTCGGATATTCGACTGAATACTGCGTGTACTACTGCTACGGACCACGTCGCCGCGCCCGTCTGATCGTATATTTGGTCGTTCTACTGGCGATAGAAAATTCTCACGTATAATATTTATTGGAAGAATACCGCGCAATTCTAAATGAAATATCGGTTAAGGAGACCCTTTACAACTCGTTACATTTTGCCTAACGTTATTATGTTATATACTATAAAATAAACTATTTAAGGGTAGAAGGGGAGACGCGTTTGCGACACATTTTGCAGTTGCTGCTTCCTTCGATACAGTCGTGTATCGTTGTATCGTAATTACGCGCAACGACGTGGAAAGTAGTCGTAAATAAATAAACGTAAAGTCGTGTCGAGACATACCACAGAAACACGGTTATCGCCACCTCTGGAGCAATTATTAGCATTGAACGCATTGCCCCTAATAGATTGGTATGGCCATAAACATCACCCGAAGGGTTGTCAAGCTCACCCCAGCCGACGCGTTGCTCTCTCGCGCTGGCTCGCGAGTTAATAGCTCGTACTTTCAGCTCGTAACTCCGAGGGCGATCTAGATAAAGCTGCTTTATGAAGCCAGAGTGAGCACACAGTTTCTCTTCTGTAGTCGCTCGCCGCGTGTCGTCGAGCCGGGTCGAGTCGTAGGCCAACGATAGCCACGCGTCGTCTAGACGCGTACCTAGCCGTGTTCAGCTCCGGCGAACTCGTTCTACCCATCGAGAACCAACTTTAGGTATTTTCTCATACACCGTGCGCAAATTTGTCCCCGTCATAGTTTCTCTAACATTAACAGACTGTTTCTAGTAGTACGCGGCTACGGAATGTCATGATTTACGAGAATTACGCTGTCTACACGCGAAACTTCGTTACAGCGTAACCACATGAAATTTCTTCGGTCTGATTTCACACGGGTTTCTTCCACGGGTTGCTTCGACGCTGCGTTAATTTGCAGCGTAACGATGCTTTACCGCTCGATGATTTCCTATTATTTTCCTGCACGTTGCAATGACGTGGAAATAAAAGTGGAAACGTCGGTAGTGAACGCGCAGTCTCGGTTTATACGCCTCACGCGCTTTTGCTTTTTATAAAGTAATAAAGTATCTTTAGACGCAAAAAGAGCACAGTATCCTTACGCGAAGTTGTCACATTATTATAGAAACGGAGAGGTACTTTCGCACGTTCCTTTTATTAGACTGATCGGAAAGTGATACTTTCTTCTAACGTAGAATATCAAATATCGTATAGGTTATATCGAAAAGATCAAATGGAATTTTGTATTAAACCGTTGAAACACTAGCACCGGCTATAACTTGTAAACGGTGTCTAGAGAGGCAGAGGTAACCTACTTATGTACAAGCATTTTTTCTCGCTAAAACCTATTTGTACTTACGTTTCATTAAATACGTTAAATACTGTTTAGCGTGAAACGCGAAATATAAAGTTTGACATGGTAAAATGTTGCCCGCTAATGAAGCGCATTCACCGTACCGCGCTATGACAAAAAATTCAGTTTTCAAAATATGAACAGTTACGGCCTTTATATCTGCGTGGTCGTACAACGTGATGGTGCAACGTGAAAGGATACGCGAAAGGATACGTGAAAGGGGGAGGAGAAGAAGGAGAAGCAGCGTATAAATCTGTCGTTTTCACACGATGTCCTATTTAATTGGTACGAGTGGCGTGTACAAGTTTTATACAATCACTTACAGGCCTGTACCGCGTTGCCCACGCTAGTGGACTCGATTCTCGTAATATCAACGATACCGTACCATTTTTTAAACTTTTTCCCGTGGTCTGTTTTAAACGGGACGCGAGAATAGCCGCGCTCGTTTTCATATTTGCGAAGGGACGGTTTTTCAGGCAAGGCGGTCGAAATATTTCGTCGCTTCCGCTCCCTACTTCCGATATTTCATCCCGGCGACGATAAACGAAGCTTTCTCGAGTAGCAACGCAAACGCGACCGCGCTTTTATAATTTCACCGGTCCTATATTGATCCGAGTGGCGCACGATCCCGACAAAATTGGTCATCGAACGTGGGAAGATCGCCGAATCCTGTTAACCGCTGCCATTTACGATCCCGATGCGTGCATAAACTCGCGAATCTAACGACCGAACATTCAGGATCAAACGTTTTGTCGGATCGTGAAGTATTATCGTATTGTTACTCTCTTTATTATTGTATTATAAATTTGTCTATGGATTTTTGCACTCGCGGATATCTGTGACAGCTGAAGAATATTTTCAAATAAACGCGTATAGATATACGAACGAAACCTTTTTGATCAAAATTTGTCAGGTTTGACACTCCTGAGACCTGCTAAACAATTTTTGACATGCCTTCGTATCTAGAATAAATGCGAATAAATCGAATTAACATTTTCTCAAACAATGTATGACTGATTTAACGAATGCGTAGGAAATATGGGATAAGAATACGTTGCAAAGAACCGAAAGATAATTTTCTGTAGAACTTGTACGTTATAAAAAAGTAAGTCTTTTACTTTATCTCTTGAAGCATTCTCTCAAAAGCGGCGAATACAAGCGCGAAAAGCCTAACGCCGTTCTTCTGTCGGACAACGAGCGGCTCTTTCAAAACGTGCCTGACGTTTTCTACCTGAACGTCGAGCGTTTTGCAAAACGATTCGACGGTACTCACGTCGTCGAAATCGCACAGGAGTCAGTTGCAGTTAAACGTTACCCTTTGCTCGTTTATTCGTCCGGTTCCTTTTCGTCCGGTTTTCATCCCCCTTCCTTATCCGAGTGGAGTACGAACACTTGGAATTATTTGCATAGCTGGTCGCGGTTTACACAACGGCCGCGTAACAGCGCGGGCTATCAAAATATTTTGTCGGTGGCTCTTCAACCTTCCATAAATTCAGGTTACACCCCTGTTTCGCTTCGTGAGTCGAGAAATCGGTCAAACTTTTTCCATTCCCTCCTGTTCCCGATCGATACTTGGCTACTGGTCGATAAAGTACATTTTTACAAAAATATCCATTCCTGTTTCATTCAAAGATTATCGACAAAGTCGCCGCGTGAAAGTATTCTAACTGAATATGACTTATAAATGTAGCGCTGTATATCGACTGTTGGAATATATTTCTTTATATTTATATATATATATAATACATTTTCAAAACCGTTTCAAATTTTATCAATAAAATCGCGATAGCGCGTCCCTTAGCGCTAGTGAGGTTTCAAAATGTTGTCCACGATATATACGTAAATAATTTCTATCGTTCGTTCCTTCTCACAATCGCGACGTTTGCCGACGTTTATTTGAAATCAGCGGTAATCTTAATTTAATTTAATCAATTTGAAAGCGGTATAAATATCTGTGTATAATCGTTCGTTCGTATTGCAAACCTTTTGATTTTCAATTAATCTTTTCTTAAACGTGCCACGAATCCTACGCGAAACAATGGAACGCTTCGAATCAAAACGAAGATAATAACGCGCGATGCTGTTTACCAAATAAACGTCAATTCGAACGAAACGACGTAAAATGCAATTTCATTGCGTTCTCTAATTGAGTAATTTCCAATAATTATCGCTCGTTCCCGCCTAGCAACGAGCAACGCTTTGTTTAAATAACTTACATACCCGTGGATTCTAAATGGTATTTTATTTAATCCCTGGTGCGATTGAATGTCAGAAAAATAAAGTTCCAAAATTAATGTAACGCGGTACGTCGATTCGATGACGGAAAGTAGCTGTTTTCAATGCTAATTAAATTTCGTGCTTTTGTTACGCGTAATATATTCGATACGCATTAAATTTTCGTTTTTATCATAACGTTACTTCGGTTTAATGGATATTTTAATCAATTTTCTGCTATAATATCAAAAATATTTTTCCTCGATTTAGCCTCGTCTCAGTTACCATTCTTGACGTATCCGATATTCAAATTCTAATTTATACATTAATCCTTCGGTCGGAGACGAAATCAATGACTGGATTAAGAATTTTTCGACGGTCGATTCGACATCGTGTCGGTTAACGCGTTTGTCTTTTCTAATATTGGAACTGTAGCTCATAAATTCGCAAAGAACTCACTAATAAAAAGAAAATTTCGTCTAAGAATTTTCTATTCCTGATTTACAAAGACAGCTTGGACCTACCGCGTCTATTTTTAGGACCTGCCTCGGGCCTTCGTCTCCTTACACGGCCCCGTGATTCGTACGAGGATCTCCGATAATCCAAACGTCTGTCGACCGAAGCCGATGATACAGTCCGTTTGACGAATTAACAACAGTTACGAAGCCTTATTAGGCGAAGACGAGAACAAACGATTATTGTAAAAACTCGCTGTCGTTTCGAACAGCGCCTGTTCATTGTCGCCTTTACCGTCGTTAAAACGGTGCACGGTATCGCGAATAGCTGTGTCGGTGTTTCCTTGTATCGAAAACAGACGGAAATCGCAACCGAATATAAATTGCGTAGCTAAGAACGGTGAAACGTCGCGACAAAGCGCCGTTTTCTTCCATATTCGTGCGTTCTCTCCTTCTTGGCGAAATCGTGGCGAAATAAGCTGTAGAAAGGGATTGGTAACACGAAAACTAGAATACTTAGGCTACAAGGTTTTCGTCGCCGAGGCGCATTAACTGGTAACAGATTTTGTACGCCTTTTTGGAGATTTTGCAATCTTTGTTTTATATTTAAATGTTTTTCTTTTTAATTTGATCGAATATCTGACCGAATATCGGACAAGAATCGCGATCGATTGAGAAACTTACGAACTAAGAATATCTCTAAATTTGTGAAAGATATCGCTAATAATACGAAAAATTCGTCCACCTTTCGATTTAATACCGCGAAAAGTTACGATAGCCGCGCCATTGTATCCATCCGCCTTCTGACTGCTATCCAGAGTGAAGGATCCTTAAAAAGAGGGGGCACACGATTGTAAGTTTCTGCGCTACGTGAAAAGATCTCGCAAAGTTTAACCAATAAAAAGGCAAACTTACCGCAGGAGAGTCTGCCGCCTGAACAAGAAAACGTGATTTCGTTGTAGTACGCTACGGGCTCTCATTGCAATAATATCTCATCGAGTACTTACATAGCTGTTTCGTGTCTACGATCGTTTATTAATAAAGATAGACAACAGGTTTTTAACGAGAAATAGCGAAGGCGAATTATTACGAAAGAAAATTATAAACGCAACTATAAGATAAGATTATAAACGCCAGGGTTACGTGTCGTTTGTTTAATTATTTAATTTCTGGAACGAGCTTTTATCCATCTATGTATCGAATATTAAAATTGAAACGTGCTATTTATTTATTTATTTATTTTCATTACATATGGCAAATGGTTTTCAATAAAACGAAAATGCGGTCCGGAATACGGTCAAAAGTATTGAAATAGCATGTTACCAGGAGGTGATCGTGAAAAATAGCAAAAGTTCTCGCACTCAGCGTGTTCGGAAGAATAACATTTTGAGAAGCGACGGATTTGTTCAGGTTTTTCGTGACAGACACAATTGATTCTCGCTTCGCCGCCATCTGGAAATATATCGAATTTTTCATGCTTGGTGCGTGGTTAGAAAAATAAAATCTCAGCCAAGTGGCAAATTTGTCCGCGCAGTTGTCTTGAGAAATGGCAGATTCCTCGTACGAATACCATCGAGGGACAAGAATTTCTTATATCCAGAAACACGATAGACAAGAAGTATAAGGTATTGCGAGATCTTGAAACAAGCAAATTTTGTTCTTTTTTTCTTTTTTCGTCTCGTTCTTTAAATTACGATAACTTCTTTTTATTATAATTGCGTAATAATCAATAAAGATTCCGAGGAGGTAGTATCGCATTGTTCCGAGTCAAATCTAATTTTCTTCGTTCAAACTTTACTCTTATTGATTAAACGTTATAGAGGGAAATCTCGCAGTTTAAAATTATGTTTTCGTTGTTTCGTTAAAAAGTAGAAATAACGGAGAAAATGCAATTGCCAGTCTCGTTTTCCTTTCGAATCGATATGCTCTATTAAGTTTTCCATTCCGAGCTTCGGATCTCCAGCTTTTATTTTCCGATATTTCTTATTTGTTGCGAATCGTGTAACGTTATTTAACAATAACGAATAATTCCTGTATTATACTCGCTGTAAAATATGTTGTTAGTACTTGTCAATGAAATAAATTAATGGTCTTAAGTAGTCCTTTATGCTGTAGATTATAGATTATAATAAAATACCGACAAACGTTGTAATATATATATATATAAAATTAATAGATTAACGTAGGTACTGCTGTTTATACGATCAATATGCTTCTTTCGCTATGCATTTCGTCTTTCCACTATGTTACCAGGATTAAAAATTGATCGTCGAGAGTCGCGAATCACGTAACGGTGTTTCACGAGGAGTTAAAACACGGATCGCAACAATCTAAGGGTGTAAACTCCTCGAACGCATCCCTTCCACGAACAGTCGTCATAAAACGAAACCACAATTTTATTCGTCCCGATTAACTCGAACGAGATAGCAAGATCCCTTTGACAGCGTTTCCTTTAGATATTATTCCCAAGACGGCTGAACAAATTGGGGAAAGTCAGTGGAAACGATACGAAATCAAGGAGATCCTAATCCTCTATTTTACGAGATATTTGCGTTTATTTACGGACTGAGCGCCGCGTCCGTGCGGAGTGCGGAGAACTTTATTCGAAAGTTGCCCTAACACACACGCTACACCGAGTTATTACTGTCTGAAAATTTCCAAAGTGCATCGAATGGATTCGGCGAACGTACTTTAAGGGACTTACTACTCCCAGGTGAAAAAGACGCGAAAGCCGAAAGTTTCGCTAGCACCGCGGCGCTGCATAATTAATCGGTAAAAGTCGCTGTGCAACTTGTTCGAATCATCGCGCTACGCTATATCTTATGCATCGCCGCAAATCGGCAAAATTCGCGATACTTGCAGCGAAAAACTTGCAAGATCCGCTCGGCAAACGGGAATAAACGTTTCGACGGATGTCAAGCGGGGATGTTCGGCCGGATGCGTTGTTTCGCGATAGAATCGCTTTCGAAAGGCAAGGAAATGAAAATGAAGTAAACGGGTTCTGGACGAAACGGAGCGATTTAACGAGCTCCTACTCGTCCGTGGTTAACGGGCGATGCTCTGTGAACGTTCGACGGTTGGCTACCAATCTGTTTTCCTAGGTATTCGTTCATCCATCGACTCGCCTCTAATTATCAGCCTCGATGATATGAACGTCGAACGAACGAAAGTACTTGAACAACCGTTGTAGAAAACTTTTATGCGTATAACCGAGTTACGTAAAATATTTAGAAACGCTTCGTTAGTACCGCGATAAGACACGATTATTACAACTATGTTGGTCGATTTCAAACTGATCTGAAAATGCATGTACACATCGAAGTAAGTATCAGAGTGCTGATGAAATTTCAAAATGTTTCGTATAACTCGTAAAATATATTCATAGATAGTTTCTGGAAATCCTGTTTGAAAGTCTGTTTCAAATTTAACACGTTGAAACCGGCATTGACCCCACGGTGGTGCACGATCCGCGCTTCTTTCTGGCGGTGTGGTTCTTTTTTTTTTTTTTTTTACCATAAGGCGGCGTAACCTAATTCACGCTATTTATGTCTTCGATTTTTATTTATAAAACTGTAATTCAACGAAACGACATGTAGCGTTGGCCCTTAAAGATGGTCTTATTTATTTAAATAAGTTTGATTGTACAAGAGATAAGCGGCTTATTCGATAAGCTGCCGAAAGTACGTTCCGCGCAGAGTACAGAGAGGCGCGCCGGCTTGAACGTGTTAAACATTTTCCTTTGTTTATTTATTTGCCTTTGTTCTTTTTAATTGCGAATTGAATATAACGCGACGCGTAGGTTCTCTCGTAGTTTTAAGAGGAACGGGAAGAGGGTTGTAAATGTAAACCGTATTTCGACAGGAGCAAGTCAGGCTGTTCGTACGTCATGACCATACGTAGTAAAAAGCCGAAATAGCCTGCATATGGCGGAAGGGAGGAAGACAAGGCGAAAGCTTTTCTTTAGGGAAGATTTATCCAAGTTGAAATCATCTTATCGTCGGTGTCGCGACAGTTGTTTGCGGCGATGCTGTTTCAGATAATGTTTGCATGTTCTACCGACTTACCTAATAAACTGACTTACATTAATCACCGATATATTTAAAATAATTATTAATGTTTTATTTACATTGCTGATTTTGACAATTTAATCAGGCTATTGACGATATTTCTAGCGTGCTATGACAAATTACGAAATGCACGGTCGAGATATCGCAGGTTTACATAGGGAATTTACGTCATCCAATTTACCATTTCGAGTGAACAATAAAGTAAATTCAGTATTTTGAAATTTTTGTCGGAACCGGGGAGAAACAGAAATTAAAAAGTGCCGGCGTACAGGCTTATTAACCGTTAGATAAAAATGCAACGGTGGCACGCGTGACGTTGAAGCTTCTCCTCGTTTGCATCCCACTATATATTTCCTCAATTTGCATTTTAGTCGCATTATCCGAGTTTGTCGAGTGAATTTTCCATTTCGCTGGAAACTCATCATAGTCGCCCTTCGCGCGACGTTGTTATTTAGTAATGGAGAAAGATGACGCACGCCTGATAAGATAAAGAACCAAATAATAATTAGGAACGAACACGTTTAACAGCTTTATTAAAGGTTTTTAACTAATTTAATTTTCGATATTTCATAAACATAAAATTCAATTCACCTGAGAGATAATACGGCTTTATGACGAGAAAATTTCACCGTTCAGCCTGTATTCGTTTTACTATAGCCGAGTACAGAAGAGAACAACGTAATTAGTATCGTATTTTGCATTATGTGTAAAATAAGTTAAATTCGACGAGCGAAACGTTATTCATTTCTTTAATTTCTTTTTATTTCAACGTGGCTGACGTATTTGCATAATTTTCCTCCGATAACGATACAGGCTATATTATATGGTTATCTCGTTCGGCGTTACAAAGGAGAACTCGTGACGGTACTATAGACACTTTTATTCACAGCCGTTGAATAAAAATCACACCTTAATCTCGAGTAATTACTTTGGAATCGTAAACGCGCGATAAGTAAAAAGCCGCGATACTCGATCTTTATCCATTTTTCTTGCCTACAGGTCCGATATATCGTGCGACGATTATTCTTTCAGCTCGCGCATCGTGTTCGTATCGATAACCGTGTCATCGAACACGGTGGACAAATTGTAAATCAAATATCTGCGGTCACTCGTTTCGTCGATTTTGTTGGAACGCGCAAGACCCAAGACCGCGAGCTGAAAAAGCGACGATTCGAATGGAAGAACCGTCGTGGAGCGAAAAAATGGGCAAAAGGTAACGTTGAAAATCGCTGGTTCGACGGTCGATTATCGAGATTGCTTTCGTCTACCGAGCATGCCGGGCCGGGCCGGGCCGGGCCGGGCCGGGTACGAAAGGTCGAGCTCGATCATCCAAACCGAACACATAAATCTGACGCGGTTGCGTTTAAACAGGGCCGACTGAATCTTTTATTTTCTTTCGGCGTTTCTCGTTTATACGATACTGTTCCGAGATACGTCCGATACTCCGAGCGTTGCATTATTCTTCGAGCTATAAGAAGTTATGGGAGAACGTACGCAGGTGTAGAAACCTTGTTATTAGCGTCGCGAAGCTTCGACCCTCGTTCTATCACGAAACTAGAAATCATATCGGTCGAATCGTGTCTCCCGTTCGCGTTTCGATCGTCTCGATCCTGTATATCCGTATCTTGTTTTTCACTATCGACGAATACGACGACACGTTCGATTCTCACGGATTCTCTTTCGTTTTTGCGACACCGTGGTTGCGATGATTTTTTTAACCGCGTCGCCCGTCGCCAATATCGTCCGCGTTCGTCTCTTGTCTTGCAATTCTTTCATCGAAATTCGTCGCACGCGTCTCCTTCGGACGAATCCGATCGAAAATACGAACGAAGCGAAACGAATTGAAAATATTTTCTTTCTAAGAGTTGCCTGTATCAACGGAAACGTCTTTAATCGATCGATCTTTGGGAACGCATTTGATCGTGATACTTGTAATGTTTGCATTTTTTCGGTTAGATTCGGGCGAGGATACGTTCTTCGTAAATGTCGCCTACACCGATACACATCGAAACATCTTTCGTTAAACTGTCGTAACTGTCCTAACTTGTTGCAACTGTTGCGTCATACTTTGCCTAACCGTACAATAGACGATACGTTCGTCTTTGTCTTTTTCTGCGTCCTCTTATTTCATTGAATCGAGGGAACAAATTTCCGTAAGGGCAAAACGTGCTCGAAGCATCGGCGGACTCGATCTCCTAAGGGATATACAGCGCGAATCTTGCTGCATTTCTCTCTTTGCCGTCACCATCATCGCCGCTTTTGAAATATCTGTGGCGTACAATTGCTTTCTGCAAATATTATTTGTATGTTCGACGTTGAAAACGTTGTAAACATTTTGTTGTATAAGCGATGCTTCGTCGTAAAATCATTTTCCTTATCGATATAACGAACGAATGAAAAACTGGATGTTCCGTTGTACTTTTTAATTTTACTGACTCGTCGTATTCGCATCGTGTTAACGTTTACCCAGATATTCGTTATACGAACGAAATATAATCGTCAGCGAAATCGTGAAATCGATACGATCGAATTAATCGAATACGGCAGATTATCGCGTTTTCGTGATACGCGGTGCAACAAATAACACGTACCATTTTCCTTTGTTTCTTGTATGCCTACGTATAACTAAGAGATGGTCTTCTACTTTTACATTTCCATACGTAATACCGAGAAATGCGATCAAACAGTTGGTAGCGTAAAATATTCAGCCGGTGCAACTGTGTATTTTAGAGATCAAAATATTACGGTAACGTAACAGATCGATTAATCTCTGTCCATACTAATTTCCTACCTACGCTGCTGTCGTTCGAGCTTTCAAACTTTTTTCGATACAGCAACCGTTTTATTTGTTCCGATTTAATGAAACGGCATTTAATACGAAAAATTCTCTGCCAAGTTCGAAACATTAAATAACATGAAAATCAAATACTAAGAAATTGTTTAGTAGAAAACGTGTATTTGTAGCTGCATTCGTCCGGCTGTTGTCGACGGTATGCACCTCGACAAGGTTGTTTCAAGAGCATCGTTGTCATCGTATCGCCGACTCGGTTCGTTCACTCGGTCGTTCGAAACCGAACTCGATCAAGCGCTCTAGAGACTCGTTGAATTTCCGAGCGCCTCTCCGGGTTCCTCTTTCCGAAAAAAGAAATCGACTGCCTGCCAGTTTCTCTTCTATGCTCCCCTTCCATCTCGTCCTTCCAATTCCGTGTCCTTCGAATCCTCTTTTTCACTCCTGTTCGTTAACCACGAACGGCTGTCGGTATCTTCCGACACTTTTTCCAGTTGGCAACGAGTGGCGATGCGAGCAACTTGCTACAACACCGAACAGTCGAGAACGGGACCGTAGGAACGATTTTACAGCGTCTTCGCATCGATATCGTATCGTGAAGATAAAAAAACTGGAAGATGCAAGCGATCGGCGAGACGCAGCTTCTACACCTGCCAAGTTAAGCGTTTATTCGTAGATCGGCAAGGTAAGAGAAGAACGGAACTTCGAGACGTTCAAAAGACTCGAACGATACTCGTAATTAGACTGTGACTTAAAACGTATAATATAATATAAATAATATGGAAAAATGGAATATAAATATGGGTTAAAATATAAAATATTCATGGTACGATACTTTTAGTTATATTTTTAGTAAATGAAACGATTTTCTGCTTAGGTTGCGGTGTATTTGTAAAAATATGAATTTTCACTGGTCTGCTGCATTTCAGTGTGCTCGTAATAATTGGAACATCGCGATAATTGTAACGCAACGCCGACAAAGTTCATTTTTCTCGCATTTGATTCGTCGCTTTGCGATCGATATAGAGATCTGCTCTAATTTGCAAATAACCGCGTTGCTAAATTACGTCAAAGGATTTGGAATTGAAATTGCGTTGCAACTTGGTGAAATAAAGCGGGGGACAATGAAAGATGACAGGAACGTTTTCCACGTCTGAATCGTTTCTCGCAGAGCGCGTGTAGCGAGGATACTGACACGAGCGGAAAGTGGATCGGTACACAGCGATAGATTCGAACGTAAAAACGAGCCATCCTCGCAGTTACATGGATATTAATCAAGCGATCGATCGTAGATTCGCGTCGAATTGCTTTCTAAAACGGATTTGCTGTTAATATCGTGAAACGCATCAGCGAATAGCGTGACGCGGCTCGTTGGTTCGATTCTATTCGACCGTATATTGACAGAGGATTTGAAATCAGGCCGCAGCGGATCAGCGCGTTCGGTAACGACATTCCTACGACGACTACGTTGCACGCGAAAACTCGTTTCATTTTACACGATGGTAACGATATAGGTAAAAACGAAGGCAAGCGTTATTCGTGCGCGCACGAGGTACCAAGGATAGACAATGCTAGCGCCAAATAGAACACGCTCGTTTACGTGTAACCCATCTATACGATACGGCGAAAGTACACGAAGAAAATAAAACAACCTTGAGAACAATGCGCCGGAACTGTCACATTTTAAACGTAAACAAGAAAACCGCTACGTTCTTTGCCAAAACCAACTACGAGGTCCGGCACGATATCCGCTAGAAACAAACAATTAACAGATAAAGAAACTACGGTGGAAGAGTGAAAAACCGGCTAAGTAGGCAAAGGAACAAAAGAGAACGCGAGATGGAAAATATTCTGGCCGGTCTTTACAGTCGACTCGCATTCTTCCTCGCGGTCTCGAACACGAATACGAATGACAAACAATTTATGACGAACGAATCGTAGGATAGAATTGAATTTAATCGAAACATTTCAGATTGAACGCCAGAACGGAAGAAGACGATACGACTTGTCGTCCACTTGTGCCCTATTTTTTCATCTACATCCTCGTTCTACGTTGTGTGAAATATTAATGGCAATATCGCTGGAAACGTTATTTCAAACACCGTTTAAAACATTGTTCGAAACATTAGCGATATTTTACAAATCGGTGTATAATTCTGTTTGCTTAATAACGGACTTACGAAAGTATTCGAACAATCTTAGAAACATTTTATTTATATTATTTATGTATATCGTGTAAAATATTTTCCAATTCCATTAGCATCGTAACAAGACACGACCATCGTGATTACACTTCGCAAGGATCATCAAAGTATTTGAACGGTCAAATATTCGCTGTATTAACAAGCCACGGACAAGTATACTAATTATTAATTAACTTTATCTTTGCAATAAAACCCTTGTAACTTTGTATGTGATTTGAAATTTTACAAGAATAAATATAAGAAGATCCTGCGGTTAGTGTCCCAATAATTTCGTCAGCCACTGTATACTAAGCTGTAGATACTACTAACGGATTAGAACATAGTATCATGAACCAAAGTGGGAACGGAGTGTAGTACGTAAGGATACTCGGTTGTTTCTTGCAAGCGTGTAACTTTAGGAACGGCGATAAACATTTTCACGAGGAAAAGTAATTGCTTCGTCCTGATATCCCGTCGTGTCGAGTGGCACGAGTCTCGAGGAAGGTTCCGTTGATGCGACATTAGCGAATGGATTAATCCGCTTTACGTCAGCTTGGCATCGCGCCGATGTAACTATACGAAGAAGAAGCTGGCGCTCGCTCCATGCATATATAACTTGCAGCGTAATTGTTATGCCTGGTAGACATTTGCGAGACGTTGCTTATCAAAACACATACTTTCGCCGTTCGCAGTTCCATGGTAATGAGATATCAACGCTACAGACGCTTTGCCAGCCACTCGAGGCAATGCCTGCAAGTTTTCGTTGTTGCGCACACGAGTGCGCCACGATGACTTTAAAACCCATGAGACGACTTTTCCAACTTTCACTGATAATGAAAAGTAATAATCCGTTTTGTTACTGTTTGGTTCGTTTGAAAGTTCCGTCGCAAGGTTTTCTAGGGATACCCGCTAAACTTTTACTGTCATCTCCGCGACATAAATGATAAAAAGGCGATCTAATATCGTTGGAGAAATAATCTTTCGTTGGATCGATGCCCCGTGAAGTAACGATTAGTCGCGTTTCGTAAATTCCACAAAAACAGAAAGATTCATAAAACACCTAGAACGAGTCAGAATGAAAAATTGGAATCTTCCATTTCTTCCATTTCTTCCATTTCTTATGCTTGAAAAATTCGCTTTACCTCGGCGATCATTCCTATAATTTATTCTTCCGTTTAACTTGGTTGTTCCACTAAAAGCAATCTGCAGAAGTGCTACTGCGCGTTGCAAATGATTGCCAACTTTGTAGACGCCAAAACTATTACCGAATCTACCCTTTTTATTAATCTAACCCTAATTTACGTTTCTTTGCTGTATCGCCTATTATTTCTTTCGATTAATCTAAAGTAACGATCGCGTCCACGTCGTGTAAGAATATTTTTCTTAAACCGATTAAAACGGACGAGACTCGTTCCTTCAAACCATTTACCATCAAATATTAATCTCCGTTCCTAAGGTAATGCGATAATAATTATGAATTTCTCCATCGATATCAACAAAATGCCAGGTTCGTTTATAGTAGACAATTACGTTGATCGACGAGTATTCGCGCAATATCGACAAAGATTCTCGTCGGAAGATGTATACCTGTTTGCAAGCTTTATTTTCCTCCCTCCTTTTCCTCTGGCAGACTAACAGTTAGCGATTCGATTTAACTTCCGCTGATCGCAATATCTTTTACGTTCAAGTTATTTATTAACTCGATCGCGCCACGCTGGATCGCGAATCGCTGACGTTTAACACCGTTCTTCATTCCTCCGTGTAAAAGTCTCGTTTTCCGTGTAAAAACTTTATTATTTCGCTCTACTCGAACACCTTTGATTCTCGTATATTCCATTAACATCGAAATATTTTTCCATCTTGTCTCTTACCTTGTATGGGTCGTAAAATCGTTCGTGAAATGTAATCGCGTCAAACTCGCACGCAATTGGATCCTTTATTTATCGACGTTTATGCAAATAAGCTTCGTACAAGGTAAATTTTTCCTCCAGGCCATAAATCTTGGTACTACGTAAATTAAAGTACGAAACCATTTCGCAGTACTTTATTTCACAACCTTAAAGCCGTACCGGTGAATTTACGCGCGCAATACACATTAACGCTAAGTGCATATACCTAATTTTCACCGCGTAAAACTCTCTGCAACTTTATTCCTTGTTTCAACTAAAATTTCGATGAAATTGAAATATTTATGCGCGTTACACAGCCTTGGAATTTACAAACTTTATAATCCTTACTTTTCTCGTGTTTCACGCACGAAAGTTAACAAGTCCCTAAGTAACCCATTTCCGCTATTCTCAACTATTTCATATCGAAATTGTACTTGCTTTTACTCACAAAATGACATAAAAATCGGAAAATAGACGTACTAGTCGTATCTTTTGTGTACGGTATTTCACGTTCCTTTACATGTATATCGCGTGCATCCTGTGCATTTACGCATTTGTCTTTATATTATCCATAAATGCATAAAAATCCACGATCTAATTAGAATTTTACTAGTTAACGAACCTTTCCCTCGCTTCCCATCCCTCACTCCTTTTTCCGCGGACAACAACCTAACAGGAATTTTTACGATATTTTTCCGACCCGATATCCTGTTTCACATTCCTTCTGGAACGTCGTTAACGCTTGTACTCGACGAAACCGCCTCGACATTTTCCCCTGGAACCATTCTGTCATCGGAAGCTGAAACCGAGAAGAGAACGCGAAGCGACGTTTAAACCGTTATTCTCGGAATAGACGACGCTCTCAATTAGAAGCATGTTCTCGTCGTGCACTGTTCGCGTCGGTGGCTTTCCAACGTACTCGTCGCTAACTAGTAATTCTTTTACTCTCTTTCGGCTCGTCTGCGATCGCCTTGGGCGCTGCTCGCTGAAACGTCGTTCATTCGAGACGCGTAAAACACGGCCGGAGACGCGTTCGAGGGGTCACCGAGGATCAGCTGTTCGCTGATAGCGAAGACACGCTCGAAGAAAGCGAGAAATTACGTGCAGGATGAAGCGAAACTTTCGAAGGTGGTTGCAACGCAACCAGATTTCGCCACGACACTGTCCCTGTGCATCTACGGATTAACCGGAAAATACTGGATCGCGATAGCGATAAATAGTGGTAGTTGTTTGCGTGGTCTCTGTAATGAGAACGAGCGGAAAGGTTCGGAGAGAGATTCGTTTGTTAGAGAGTTACGACCACGATCTGGAACCTAAAACGCATTTTCAGAAATATAATAATTTGAAAAACGTGATAAACATTGGCTATCTAAACAGGTCTATTATAAAGTATTTGTAAAGCTTAGTTGCGTTCAGCGATTAAAATTCGTCTCGATCGTACTATCTTCTTGATAATTTTAAAGGCTAAGGTTAAGATAAACGAACGAACGTCATATCGGTATGGCTTTTATTCCACGATTAGTAACGACAAATGATTTATTCGAAGAAAACTGAGCTGCGCGAGAATGATTTTTATAAGCCATCTAGAGAATTGTTCGGCGAAATGGGTAAAGTAGAAAAGCACGGTCGTTAGTCAGACGTCGCGGAATAGCGTCCTCGGGGAGAAGATCTACTTAGAGAAAAGATCCAGAAAATCCGTGATCGCAGAATTCACCAACGATTTTATAATACTGAAAAAAGGGTGAAACTTTTTAAGTGATAATCACGATTCCAGTCGCTAGATTTATGGGGAAATATTAATCAATTCGGATTATGTGTAAAATCGATCGATTCGTTTAACTCGATACATATTAGAAGGTTTCGCGAAATCGAATCGCAAAGAACGAATATCTATCTACTCGAAAACGATTCTGACCCACTTTTCCACCCATTGATTAACGCATTATTTACATGATTTTTCCAAGCGCGAAAAAAAGAAGAAATTATCAAAACAAATACTACATAATAAAATAATAATAATTACTAAAATAATGAGATAATAATATTTAATTAATAAGATAAGATTCGATTACTTAATTTATTCGTGAATTACAGCTTTCTTCTTTCAAACGTATATTCATTTGAAATCTCTCGTGGCGAACGTTTTTAGAAAGTATTCGATCAATTTTGTAATAAATTTTCATCGTTTCATCGGCTGTCGCAAATACCCAATAGATTACGTACGTAATCACGTGTACGCCTTAGGACTCGATAGAGCGTGGAATAAAATATCAGCCGAAATTCCAGTTTAAAACAAATTTCCCTTCGACGAGGGCGCGAAATTAAACTGTAGGTACTCGTTTAATTGATTTTAACCGCGACTTGTAAATCTTCGTTTAACGACGAAACTTGGAGAAGACGGCTGTGAGGCGTGATCGCAGGAAAGGCAGAACGGAAACCACGGAAAAAGGGAAGCATTTGTTACATGTCGCTGAACAATGTCCCTTAAGAGCATCGTTTCTCGCCGATATCAGTGGGGGAAGAAGAAAATTGTCGCTGCGACATCGTTAAGCCTCCACGGTTCATCCCTTCTGAATGAATAATGATTCGTCTAAGTCGTCCGCTGGCGATAGTCCTTTTGTTACTTAATTAATTACTCCGTGGCCAACTGGGACGCATTGATTCCACGACTACAATCGTTTTTTTTTTTTCCCCTCGCCCATACATTTATCTGTAGCTCGGTGAATTTGTGATTTATACAAATTTGCTCCTCTGCGTAACAAACGCTCCTTCTTATTGTGAATGTTTTGCATTTCCGTACTTTAAGACCTACTTGAGATTATTATTTCGCCTCGGTTACTTGCTAAAAGTTTCAAAATGTACGGTTTATCCCAATTATTTTCTTTCAAATATTTTGTATATAATCAGGATTTAAAAAAGAAGCAAAGGATTAAAAACAAATGTACTTAAGCTAATATAATTCGCATCGCATGAAAATTCGTTCGTTTATAAAGTAAAAAATTTAACAAACTTCGTCATGTGCGACGTTCGTGAAATATTTGGTAAAAAATTAAGCATTAATTTGATCCCACGATGTCGTATGTCGATATGACGTGTTCCGAGAACCGCTGGAATCGTTCTATCATTCTCCGTTACGCGTAACAATATATATCATATTATGTAACGGTTGAAAATTTGAAACTTGGGCTGTGAATAACGACCGCTTCTTTAAACGGCGGTAGCGAAAGAGTTAATATGGAAACGTCGGAAAGCAACAAATGTATTTACCTTTTTCAAACTACCTTGGGAGAAAGAGGGCAAATTCCGAATTCATAACGGCGAGAACGCTGTCTACCTACTTAGTTTAGTCTAAAATACTATTTCAATTAAAACGCTCATAACAGAGTAACATAGCGTCGCGTCGCATAAATTCCCTGACACTTTCGCTGCTCAACCTCATTTCCCCATACACTGTGAAACGTATTCCGTAATGGATAAAGTAAACGCAATACACATCGTTCAACCATGGGAGAAATATCGTTGTCAAACGAAGCAGCAATTTCATTTCCATTCTCATCTCGTCGTATGGTAGTTACATTTTAATCCGCGGAGAAACCCAATTTTTCCTAATCCGGTAATATCTTTCGCCTTATTCCTTCGCCCTGATACTCCTCTCCTCCTTGACCATTTACATTTCTACGCTTAAGTACGAGTGTACGTAGGTATAAAGTGTCCATATAGGTATGGCAGATTCGCAGACGAGCGACGGGTACGGCTATATCGGGAACACTGGTCCATGTCGTAGATCCTACCTAGCAACCTATATACGTACCTGTTACGTCCAATATCCGCACAGGAACGACATTAAGGTAGGTGCAATGTCGGAAATTTGAGGCAAACCGACCAGCCTCTCTCAAACCGCATCCATTCCGGCTTCCAACCTTCCTACTACCTGCAACGTCTCGTTCGAACTCGAACGATTTTCCAGCACCCTGTCGCGTAGAATTTAACGAACACATCGTGGGACAAGGAATTTCGCTATTTCATGGAATAATATCGTGATAACGTTCTTTTCGTTTCACGATTGGTGAAACGATTGAAACCAAATTCCGAGGCAAGAAGATACTTAACGCGAATTCCCCGCCCTTTTACTTTTATGACATTTAACGAGGTTTTAATTAAGTCGCTTAAAACGCGCACCGATCAATCGCATATTCTACCAAAATGCAGAGACAAAATTATTACAATCGTTGTATTGTACAATTTATCTAGAAATTTACGATTCTTTGTGCGATCTTCTTGAAAATATGCTTCCGACGAACTCGAATCTCGAGGCTTCCTTGTCAAATTTAGCCGATAATTTCTATATAAAATTTTAAATCATAATACCGAGAATGATTTAAAAGGAAATACTCCGATTTGTTGATAAATGTACGGCTTTATACGTATGAAACGAACGCGTAGTCCAATCTCGATCGACCTCAATTTATCTTCACGATAAACGTCTGGATCCTCGCGAATATTTCATCTTTCTTTTGAGTGAAAACACGAGACAGTTATTCTTTCTGATCCCTTTAGAGTTCTACTCCTTATTTCATAGTAAAAGTAAATATCAAACTGCCGCGATCCCGGTTACGTGATTCGAAAAATTATACGGAGAAATTATTAACTGGATCGGGAACGTAATGTTTAAAATCAGCCATAAAATCAGTCGTAAAGTCAAAGTTAATAATATCAGCGATTAATAGAGACATCTTACGCGGTTGCCGATAATCGTTGCTTGTCTTGATATAATATTCGAAGAAAACGTATTCAGCATCGCTGACAAAAGGAACATCGACATTGAACGTTAACGTTAGCGCAACATTGCACAGAAACGGAAACAAACGAGTCGCGAAATATCTTCCGAGAAGATAAATTCCTATTTAACGAATGCCTTTTTCGATTTATAAATATATATCTCTCCACAGACAAGGAATTTCTGGTCACTGTATCTTCTTATTACAGTTGGAGGAGAGCGTTTCTGAGGTATCGTCAGAAAGTAGATCATTTACCCGCTCGTTGTCGTCTTTCTTCCTCGGTTCTCTCTACTCACCTTTGAAACCGTGCTGTACCGTACCATAAAGGAGTAGTCTTTCCGCCCTTCTCCTTGCAAAGAGAATGATTTACTACTTCCACGGTCAAGACGAGAAAATAAAGCGCGGCTTTTAAACACGAACCTCTTAATCGTATAGTCATTCTATTAATATTGATTCGGATACGTCGAACTGTATAGATTAATTCTTGTATAGTCGTGTACGTCGGTATATAACGGTAATATCAATATAATATTCTAGCCGTTAATCACAATTAAATCACGAATTTTTATGTAGTTATGACGAAATACTTTTCGAGCTCTCTATATATAATTTAGACATAGAAAAGTACACAGTACGTACTAATATTAATTAAAGAAAAATAAATCTCATAAATCGTAAAACTACAAGGTTTAGATTAAGAATCGAGGAAAATATATTTTGAGAGATAACGGGCATCGAAGGGAAAGTAGATTTTTAGACAAAATATAAACGACTTTAAAGAATATTTACGATTATCGGCGCACCAGTTAGTTTATATCGTGAGATGCACACATGGTCAGAGTTATCCTCTAATGGCCACAGTTTGACTTGTACGAACATGCCACTTGCAACGCCACAAGAAATATCTGTCTATTGACAACCTGTCAACAATACCAGAGCTCTTATGTCACGTCACATTCCGGAAGCTTAAATATTTTCTGCCGCCGTAGTTAAATCGATGATTCCGGGGCGAAGCTGTCAGCGTGTCCGAAAGAATTCGAAAAATCTCGATATACGACAAGTTACGCAAAACGGAACGAATCTTTCGTTTCGTTCGATTCGAACTACGAACATTTGTAGCAACGATAACTAGAAACGTATCTCTGGACGTGGTGAATATTCTTAAACTGAAAGTAACGTTTCGCATAAACGTTTCAAACGATTTGTTAAAACGGAAGTTTGTTAAAACGCGATCGAAACTGAGAACGATATAAACGATGACGTTACCGATCTCGAAGCTCTCTTACAGCCCTTACCCTCGATTCTCTCAAAAATTCCTTCTTTCAACGCTCGATTCACTCTCGACACCTGACTTCTAATTAACACGCGCACGCATTTTCTTCGACCATTTATTCTTATATACGCACACTCTCTCTTTTCCCACGTCCTCGCGTTTCTTTTTGCAAATACACGCCATTAAGTCTAGCGGTCAATCGACGTTCCAATACTTACCTTACGCTCTAGGGTCTAGAGCAAGCATTTTTCACATAGCACACCTATCGCTCTATTTTACAAAATTGTACAATTTAATCGTATAATCCATTTAACTGACAAATACTTTCCAACAAGTGGAGAACCATCGATATGCATTTTGTGTCGTTGCCTCGTAACGAAAAACGAAAAAAAGTATAATATTTTATTAAACCAAACAACGAAACTAACGGTGATCGATTTGTACACGATATCTATATTAGTTTGAAAAGCATCTGGCATCGCAATTCTCCACAGCCATTAGCGCACATCCTCGGGCATGTTCGATGAAAAGAGACGACACGTAAATACGAAATTTACGATGCGAACCCTGGATGGTGCGCACGCCGATCTCCCTTGTCGTTCGACCGCATAAAATATTTATATAGGCGCACCTATTGCGGCGTGATGAAATTTGAAATTTTACCAAGCTTTCTGTGGCTTCCCTCTACCGTGCGACTCGGATATTTGCTTCTCGCCAGACGTAGCAGATTGCGCTCGACGCTCCACGGCAAAAGAATCAGGGTCCCTACGTGGCAGAAATTTCGCGTTTTTCACGTTCTATGGATATTATTTGGAAGACATTTACAAACGTTTCGACAAACGTTGGTCGACCGATCGCGCTATCGAGATTTCTTATTTCGAATATAAGAGTCACCGAGATACAGATTTAAAGCGTTCGTTTCTCGTATACTATTTCTTCGTGTATATACTTCTCGCATACCAGGTTCTTCTACGTTGTTATGAATTTTTCAGTTATGCGTGGAGGAGAGAAGGTAGCGCCGACCGGCACATACAAACAGCAAGACAAGCGGAAAGACAGAACAAAATTAGTTGTGGCTTCTTTCAGCAGATATTAACGCTCTATTCGAATAAATAAACAAGTATAACGATTCATTTCCGAGCAATATTATTTACTCCACTGTTCTCGCTGTTATGACACGTTAAACGTATACGTTGATATTCAAAGTGTTAAAGTTTACAGTTATTTTCTATTACGTATACTATATCTAGACTATTAATTTACTATTACTAATTTATTATCAGCCCTAGGTTTGCAAGTTTTTTTTTCACTTTCATGCACATAGTAATCTAAAACGTTTCAGCGTGTTTGTCGTCTAGTACCGACCGATCGAACGAACAGTACGGAACAAATTTTTGTTATTCGTAAGTTCGATCTGTCGACAACTGGAATTGAATTAAAAGATGTTCGTTTAATCTTTCTTCTACCGCGAAATAATGTCTGAAATTTCAAAGCGGACAAAGGTTTTCAAGTTTTTCGATCGATGTAAATTGAAATGGAGATGTTGGTCGCGAGTCGAGTTAACCAGCGAGAGGATCGGCCGTTATTTGTTGCATTGATTAAACATCGGACGACGGTAGCGGATTCTTTCGTTTCTTTCTTATCTGCTCATTATAGATTCTGTCATATATCGAAAGTATTCATATCGAACGACACAAAAATAATGAAACTTCTGCATCGCTTTTATTCGTAGAAAAATCTTGCAACATCCTATAGCTTGGTCCGTAGGTTGGCCCCTGTCAAATGTATCTATGTATAGTCTTTCCATCGAATCGTTGAAAAGCTAACCATTAACCGTGGCTGGACGCGAACGTGGATAGGCTTGAAAAGCGTTGAGTAATCTGAATGTAGAACCGACAAGAGGAAGGGGGGAGGGACGGTGCAATGAAAATGGGCCGTGATTGAACCTTTAACGTAAATCAAGCCTCGCCATTACATGCTGTCGAAGCTATAATCGTTGTATAAGGTGTTATGCGGCGCACTTTAGCCGTTACAGGAGGAGTAGTATCGCGGTACCAGCGTAATCGGCGGCGATTTAAGCCAAGCGGCACTCGATCATTCGATGGTATATCCAGGTGGAAGCAAGCGACCGCCGGTCGGGGCTAATCTGATTCTCGTGAAATTAATTCCCGAACTCGGCGGACGGCACGGCAGAGACTAAGTTTTTCACTCCCATAGGCATTACCGGTCGATCGATCAACGAGTCGTCTCTTTGATCGTCGCCGCCGCCGAGCCACCGATAAAACAAAATACCACGAACAGTTAGCTTTTATCGAAATCGTCGTAAGCATCGTTCTAGAACGACGATGCTTGCTGTTCCGAAGCGAAAACGATACGTACGTTTCAACTTTTTTCCAATGTCGCTGCGAGCACGGTGCTCGTCGTACGTGACAAACTTTGAACCTATCGTTCGTCGAAAAATTTACGGGAAACAGAGCGATAGATTTGAAATTCGATAGACTAGTCGCAAAAATGTTTCTGCTTACCCAGAGTGCTTTGGTAGATTAATATCAATTACGGTTTTCACGCGTGATGTAATATATTTTTGTTTCGGAATATCTATTTATAGTTTGGAATTATTTGGAATATTGTTCGAATCAGAAACGAATATGTATCTGTGAATAGTTCAAATATACACCGTATTATCTTTCGTCGATACGTTTCAACCCAAACGGTGTATGTAATTCAACGGAAAAGTGCTTATCGTCGAATGCGACAAGAAATCTGTAAAGATATAGTGAAAATGATTATCACAAAATTGTTTAATAGATTTCGAGAAAAATTACAATTAGCGATAAAGTCCTAAAAAATATATTATTAATATTTATTAGATATCGAGAAAAAGTTATGGAAAGGGAAAGAAGCATTTTAAACCGAGGAACGAAAAAATGAAAATAAAGTTATATAATTATAAGTTATAACACAATATACAAAGAAAGAAACTCGACAGAGATTCGAAGAGTTACAGCGATGAAATTTTGTATAAAGGTACGAGGTAATCACGAACTTTGGCGAGTTAACATCTTGCATACTTTTGAGAGTGCTCGAATTGATAATCTCTGCGCAAAAATGCTTTGAAGTTTCAAGATGCTTGGTGACACTTGATATATTGGTTTTTTTGCTCGTAACAGTTGGGAAGCGGAGACAAGCTGCTCGAAGAAATCAGTTTAAGGGTCGATTAACCTACAAAGTTGCGCTACCGAAGTCAAATCGTTATTTGTTCCATCGATGCATATCGTTTCGTATATACGATTACTTATATACGTTTCTCGACCTATATCAATTAACGAACGCACAGGCTTTTCTTATTATTCGTTCCTGTTTCCACGTTTACGCGCTATAAATACTGGTATCTTTTACAATTGATAAAACTACGGAATCCAAACGGAAAAAGTAATGTCGGTTTAGAGATACGAAGCAAACATTTGAATGTCGCTTTGATAACTGAAATACTAGAAAGTAGAGAAACTTTTCTGCGAATGAAATGTCGTATTAACGCGATACTGGTCCTTGGCGGATCGTATGAATTTAAATTCAATTTGTACAAAAGATATACGATAGCACACTTTGTTGTTACTTTATAAATTCAACTCTACGTTTTATAAATATATTCTTTTGAGTCAAATGTAGATGAACTCATTCTCAAATCTTAATCAATGTCGTTTCATCTCTCGAAAGGATAGTCGTGTTTTCTGAGTAACAATATGTCACGCTAAGAGATAAGATTTCTCCAGCTAGAACTTATCTATACATTAGTTTAAAATTAAATTCTTGATGGGCCAGAAAGGTAAAGCGGAATTGATTTCGACAACAAAGCGGAGAAAGAAGGCCCGCAACATTGTTAGAAAGCAGCAGACAAAAGTAATTATTTATGCACCGGTGCAGACCGCACCATGGGATCCATCGGGGAACGGAATTAAATAACGCACGAAAACATACGAGACGCGATACTAATTACGTTAAAAGCATACAAGCGACAGCGATGGAGAACATAGTCCGGCATTAGTAACGACGAAGAAGCTGAAACATGTGACTAGAGAGAACAAAGACCGGCGAACAACGATCTATTTTCCTTTATTCGAAAGGGCACAATCGTTGGACGCGATAGAGGCACGAGCAAACGCAAAAAATTAAGGAACAAAAGCGGCGAATTACGAGAAAAAGCACGGCACCAGGTTGAAAACTGCGAACTGAAAACGGCACGACGACGACCGAACGACGTTCACCGCCGTTCGCGAGCATAGGGTATGCTCGGGAACAGAGGGGAAGGGTAACAGTAGCGAAAATGGAAGAGGAACAAACGCGGGAAGAAAAGAGGAACGCGTAGGACAAACGGGAGAATGGGATAGAGCGAGGTTCGTTCGCTATTATAAACAGAGAAACGAACGAAGGGAAAGCAGCGATGGGAGCGATGGGAGCGATGGGAGGAGGTAATGCAAATGACACGCAGGAAAAGAAGAACAGCGACTAAAATCCGAAGAGGACGAAGAAGAGAGACGGTATTGGTCGAAGGATCAGGTGAGAAGGCATTGGTATGGGGGTCAGGGAAAAATATGCTCGCGCAATGGCTTGCTTCTGCACGGGCCAACTGGGGTAAGGCGTGGGTGGTACAGGGGTGAGGATCGAGGCACGTTTAGCGGGTAAAAGAAAGGCGAGGCGGACAAGAGCGAGGAAACGAAAGGGCAGAAAAAGAAGGGCAAGAAAGAGAAGACAGACAGAAACGAAGGTGGAGGAACGGGGTTGAAAGAGACGATAGAAAAGGAGAACCGGATCTCCGAATGGTGAAACGAACAGAGACAGCGAGGCTCCGAGGGAGAGAGCTTGCGCGAGAGAGGGAGAGCATAGAAGCGGTCGACGGATGGAAAGAGAGAGAGAGCGAGAGGAGGAGGAGGAGGAGGAGGAGGAGGAGGAGGAGGGCGCGCGCGCGATACAGAGAGAGAGAGAGATAGAGAGAGAAAGAGAGAGAGAGAAAGAGAGAGACGTGGGTTGGTTCGCGGAGCTCAGTTACGCCGCGCCCCTTGCGAAGTGCGCTGCGCCTCACGAGCGAGATCACGGTGTCTTCGCAGCCCGAAAATACTTTTTACCACCACGTTTTCGGCGCGTTAACCGAACGTTCGGCTCCCGTGCACGTTACTTTGTTTTCGTTTTCGCATTCGGTTCCGCGTCGAGCTGCGTGACATCGTTCGATGGACACGTTTCGATGTTGCGATCGAGCACGAGTTTCGCGCGAGGTTTATCGGCTGCGGACGAAACGAACGTGAGTGAGAGACTAAGTGACAGAGATAATGATTCGATGAAACTGTAGCGTTCGCGCGAAAAGTGTGGTGAAACGAAAGTGTAACGAATCGAAATTGACCCGAAGAGCTTGCGAGACGGACGCGTTCGAAAAGTTCGAACGTGAGAAGCGTTCTTTTCTCGTTGATTTTTAGGGCTTGACACTCGGAACTAGATTCGAACAAAAAGAAGACGATAAGGTTAGAGGAACGGGGCGATTCGATGGTTGAAAGAGTGGTTGAACGAGCGTCGATGAACGAGCCTCTGATCGTATCGGGACGTAAATAAAGTCAAACGACTCGGCCAACTACGGGTTCATCGGTTACGGTAAAAGAAACGCCTTCAACAGTTCACACGATGGATAATGGACTTTGCTGAAGATCTTGCATTCGGTTTCTCTTAGCAGACTCGGTTGGTCACGTACGCGCAAAGATCGAGCATCGAGAATACCGTGGCATCCGCGACGAGAAGAAACCGCTGTGTGATGGATCAAGTGGAACGAAGCATTAGGTCCGCTGTTTTCGTACCTTGAGACCATCCATCAAAGGTAAACAGCACGCACGTTTTCCGTCCACTAACCGGAATACTTTGCCATTTTATCGGAACCTCTATTTGCATAGAGCTTCGATCTCTTTCAAACAGGAAGAATTCTTGTGGAATTTCATTTATTCCTTTTCAAGCGACATATCAAAATATACATCTAGTAGACTCTGATTAATTTAATTAAACTAGCAGACTTTAATTTATCGAGACGAAATGTAAGAAATATCTCGACAGATGGTTAAACAGTAATTGGAAAAGTAATCAAAGTTGTGAGCAATGTTTTCTGCTAGATATATACGTGGTTGGTCGTAAAAGTATCTTACCGCGTTAGACATTATTTAATATATTTTATGCTAAATTATCCTACCGTCAACGAACAAAAATGTCCTATCGCAAATATTCGTTATTTTACTTTACAACGAATTTACATGATCTACCCGGTGATTTGAAAATAAAACAACGAATACGTAGTAGAAAATTATATTATATATTACGAACAGACTGGGAGACACTCGGATCGCCAAATATCTTCGACACCAACTGTAAATGTAGTACCTTGAGCTACAATTGTGTAAAAACGAAGATTTCTCTACTTGATAACAAACTTCCGAGAATACATCGATACCGTGTAACAAGTCGATAGAGATAATTACAAAATAATTACAAGAAGGTTTGCGTTACGCGATTGTTCCATCCGTTCGAACTCGGTAATGCGTATTCGTATTCGGAGGTAGCGGGAAGCAAGAGCGGAGCAAGCGGGAGTTGTCAACTTTTCATAGACAGAACTCGTTGAAGAAATCGTGTAAATAACATCTGCGAGATAAGTACCTCTGGAAAAGAGGCGTGTCGCTTTCGTCTTTTCTCAATAACGCGACGCTTTCGAGCGTTTCGTTAAACGTAACTTTAAAATTCAAATTAAGACGTAGCCCGCCCGATGGCGAAGGCTCCAGCTTATTTACATTTCCAATTATTGCAAAGACCGCGTCGTTTCTCGATCCATGCTCCCATGAAACTGTTATTTGTTCCAATTGAATCGAAGGGAATAGAACCTGAACCCGGGAAATCCTAAGACGGTTTTAATAGTTGGGCAATGTTATCGAATGCACGATCGCGTCTGATAAAGAAAGGCTATGTTGGTTAACGTTGTTGCGAACTCGCCTCGATGATTGTTTTTTCGATGTTTGTTTACGTCCGTCTTCGTTGTTTTCAACTGGGAAAACAAGAAAGACCTAGGGGGGGGGGGCCAAGAACGGTAAAGGGAAATCGGATAAAGCGAATAAAAGGAACTTTATGAGATAAAAGAGAAACTTGCGTCTCTTTACCAACTTATTATCAAATATGTATATAGGGTGGAGTTTGTCAAAATTCAGTATAAAAAATAAAAGAAAAGATTAATATAACTGCATGAGCTTTATATTTCATATCAATAAAGATCGCATTTCGAAATTATGGAAATCGGAGAGGCAGTAGCTTTCTTTGGTTCTCACCAAAGTCTGTAATTACGAAAGTAAGTACGAATTTTTGCACGCGGGCAATCTTCGTTATCTTAACAAAAGGATACGACAGATCGGTGAAGATAACAAGGTTTAGGAATACCAAAACGGAAAAACGCGATAAACAACTTAAATTACCATAGCCGTGGATCTGGTTTTAAATTAATTGCTAGAGCGTGAATGTTTAAAATTACACAAAATCTAGGTACAGAATGTGCAAAGATATTAGACAGAGTATTCGAAGTATAGTACTATTATATTTATTGGTTGAGAGAAGTCTTTGATTAGATTTTATTTCTTCAATCGTGCTTATAAAAATGTGAATTTGAATATCGGCGATCTACCGATTTACCGATAATAATCTCGGAATTTGCAAGTCTCAGGCTCCGGACGATCAAATATCGATGTATAATAACTTGGTAACAACAGTCCTTCGACCTCCGAATCGTAACCGAATACTAGCCCATCCACTAGTCCAAATCAATCGCTTTGTAATCCCAAGTTAGTGCCAAGTACTTGAACGATTCGAAGACCCGAAATTCGGTGTCGATACCTTGCGAATGTGACGAGTCTGTTCTATTCTCTCTTCGTCTCTTTTCGAGCTCTGTTCTCTGTGACGTCGGAAACGCGATGCTCGAACAGCGGATATGAGAGGAAACAGGAAGGGAACCCGAGGGAAACTTTAGCCATCCGAGCGGAAACGCGAAGAGAACGCAGAAGATGGTCGGATAGTTCTCCTCGAGGGACGACGAACTCGCGTCGATTTCGACGGGCGAACCACCGAAAAAAAGTTATTAAAAGTCGAACTTAACTCGAGTTTCTCGGTGAACTTGGCGAGATAATCGACGTGCTGGTGCGACACGGCAACCGATGCCACGAACGTGCGCGCCTAATTGAAATTTCCGTCAATTCTATCTAGTCTAACAACGTCGTGTATATGTACACATATACAGAGTATCAACAAATATGTGGGTATCTGCATTTGTAAAATCGATTTTAGACGTGAAAACTATGAAAAAAGTTCACGTACAAAAATGTCGTTTGAAGCTTATTTTTCAAGTCGTTGGTCCTTGTTTTTAGAAAAGCAGGCCGATCAGAAACCTCGAAGACTCTCGATCAGGAGGGTGGCTACTGAAGGGAACGGTTGAGATCAGGAACGCAGTTTTAGTCCTTCGAGTCGAGTCAGAAGCAGAAAACCAACAGCAAGTTCGCTCGGTACGGTAAATTTCACCGCATCGTAAGATTCGGTCAGTCTCGTTCAGGAGACACGATCAGCGTAACGTTGCCAATACGTCGAAATTAGACGATCAGCTTCGAGCACAGACGACGCGTATCGCGCGATATTCAAGGCGAAAAGAAATTTCGTAACAAACTGTCGAGCGGAACAGCCTTCTGATCCCATCCGGTAATAGAGGAAAAGCTGCGTCGGCTGAGTTATCGTACCGCTACTAAGTTAAATTGTTCGTAACTTGAAAATTAGGCCTGAAAACGACATATTTCTACGCCAAGTTTCTTCGTCGTTTTGGTGTTTAAAATCCACCATATAAATATCCCGCGCGTATTTCCTATTTCGTATTCTGTATTACAAACGTGTCCGTGGCTATTGATTCGTCTGGGTCAAACGACGATGAAGAAATTTGAACCCGTTTGCCGACTTTTCATACGCGATTATCGATTTTCGAGAGTTTAACGATGCTCGTGTTGCCACCGCGAGCATAACGGACAGAAAAATAACGGAAAGTAGCTGGAACGTAATGGAGCCAAAAATTCTTATTGGACGCACACAGACACATCGATCGTTGGGAAAAATGAGATGGTTCTGTTGGGCGAATTGTTATCTCAGGATGAACGTCTCGTCGTGTAAAAGTTTTTGCCAGCTTTGACGAAGACAGGATTGCTTCATTCAGAAGCTGTTGGATCTTGAGAGACGTTGAATAGAGTTGTTAAGCTTGTCTGTATTGTTTGCCGATTCCAATCTAGGATGGATAGGACAGTTTTGTTAGTCAAATTGGGTACAACTTACATGGAAGAATCGTTAAATGTGCGAACAGATTAAATCGTTCGATATATTTATTCTATATAAAGTATCGAGAATATGCAATTTATAAAAAATTAAAAAATGAATGAGAATTGTATCGTGGTTACTAGTTATGAATATAAATAAACTGTGGATTTTTCATGCAAATTCATATTTCTGAAAGTACAGTTTACTCTGTTTCTCTTGTCCCGTCCGAGAACAAAGTCAAGCCGAATAGTATACTCGATTAGTAACGAGCCACCCGAGTGCGTTTGCTTATTTCCAAGCAAAACGTATAATTAAAGAAGTAGATCCTCGGTAAAAAGTTGTTTTACCTAGCGGTGAAAGTACGGAAAGCACTATGCTTCGTGCGATCTTGCACTTTCAAATTTAAATATATATATATAATACATGAAAATCTGCCGTCTCGTACGTTTTATTAACAGAAGAGTAAAAGCTGCTAGAGTTTGATAGATTCCGCTATATATTAATTTGATACGAGCAAAGTATCATTAAGTCACGAATAATATTTCGAAATGTGATTCGTAATTAGTAGCAACTGAGCGAATTATCAGAGAATTAACGAAGAATCTGCAAACGTTAAATTTCACCATCGAGAAGTAGTTGTCGGCCGAGGTATGTAAAGAGTAGTGGATAAATTCTAAAATACCATAGTTATTTTGGTAGGAAGGCGAGGCGGTACAGCGGAAGAAAAAGGCGGAGACGGGTCGGTAGAGATGACGGAGGCTGAGAAGCGTAGAAAGGGGTGGCAGTCGGCGTAAACGAGCTAGATTATAAACGTATTAAGGGTCGGTTGTTTTTGCTTTCTTTGATTCCACTGCAGCCGGCGCGTTTTTCGTCGACGGCTGGCAGGAGAGGAAACACCTTCGTTGCGAAAATCCGGCCAGCTTTCCGGCCTTTGTCAAAGGATCGGATGATTAATCACTCTCGTAGTGTTTCCCTCGCTGCGGGCACACGCGCATACGTCACCGCCGACGGGAATTCGTCAACGTCGAAAATTCCGATAAAAGCACGCCCGGTGATCAACCTGCTCGGACTTTGTCGTTCAACGGCGTTGCTACTCGAGCATCTTGCTTGCTCCTTGGAGATGCTTTTAACCCACTGTGTGCTATGATTCACCGCAAACGAACGATGGTAGCCAATATAACTGTCTTTACGTATACGAAGATCACGGGAGAAAAATCACAAGATTTTCTGATTTTAATATCTTATTATGAAAATGAAAATAATTTGTTAGATTCAAGGTGTATGTCTCTGACAAATGATTGATAAGTTGACGCCAATAATAATAATGATGATGATGATGATGATGATGATGATGATAATAATAATAATAATAATGATAATAATCAATAGGTCGAAGCCAGAAATAGAATTATTAAGAGAAGCCATATTTTGAAAACTAAAAAGGCACATTTTGGGCAATTTAGGATTAATCGATAATGTACTAAATTTGAAAAGCGTTCAGAATCTATTTAAACAAGCCATTTCCGTGTACACAAGTACGTAACCCTCGACCTCGAGAAACGTGTATAAATTTTTACATCTCTGTTATTTTATATACTATTTACGTCTCGTTATTTTAGTAACATCGATTCGACCGTTGGTCGAATAAACCGCCCTTCTATTCTATGTCAATAGATCGTTACGAAAGTTACAAGATCGTAATTATCGTGTGTTAACGACTAAGGCTGCATCGATGAAAAGGAATAGTTGGACAAACGAGTTAGCCGGAAATTCCGAATTGATTATCGCTAATCACGGTTGGTCCGCTAATTTATTCCACACCCAGCCAAATAGTACCGTTTGTAATTAATTAATGAGGTTATTTATTACATTCTATGAATATGATGGGATAGTCGGGGTGTTGTGACCTAAATTACGACGAAGAGATTGATATCATTAACGTACAGATAGCGTTGTAACTCGAATGACATTTACTGGCATGGGATAATTATTACGTTTCGTTTTATCCTCTCTCTCTCTCTCTCTCTCTATATATATATATATATATATATATACCAAAGTGTATTTCACTTTGCACATTCTGCATATCTTTATGTAGTATGTGTTCCACGGTTTGATATTTAAATTATTGAAATTATTTAAAGTAGAATGAAATTTTTTAAAAAGCACTCGATAATCATTAGCTTGGTTTCCTTGTGATTTAGACGTTCTTTACATCGATCGATGACAGTATTATTTCACGTTACTATACACAATCTTAGTCACATCGATCAATCGATACAGAAGGTTTTGTACCGCGCGTATCGCTCTATTATTCTCCGCGTCGTTGCATCGTACGAAATGTCGCCGATCGGTCGGTAGATCATCTCGTGTAATTACTCTGTGTTTATCATCGACCTTTACGCGAAATGGAATTTCCACGAGACACCGACGGGAACAACACGGTAAAGTCGACCATTTCATTGTGAAACCAATTTTCTTACTACAAGCAGCCCTCTCCCTGTCGTCTCGTTTCTTTTCAATTTTCTCGGCCGCGTTTTTTTATCAACCTACGTCGCGTTCATCCGTCTTTCTCGTTTCAGACCTTGGTCCCACTGGATTTTTGCTCCTGTTTTACTGCTTTTTATTTTCCCCATTTCCGGGCACGATAGGGGAAGTGGTTGCGCACTAGGAGAAAATTGTCTGCTACTTATGACAGGTTTCCGGTATACGTCTCGTTTTTGCATCACAATCGTACCGACCATAGAACATCGTGAACACGTCGGCGAACCGTTTAAAACGGTTTCGACGAAATTTAATATCCCTTGTCAACCTATTTTGAACTCGGCGCATGCTTGGATACAAAGCCCAGCGATTCTGATGCGAATTCTATGTGAATCAGCAATTTTCCATGTGATAAAATACGGAGCAGCGTGTTCATTTACGTTCGAGCCAGTAATTAATCGTGTTATTTTTAGTACGCGCGTAGATATTTAATTATTTGTAAAGTAAAAACGTGCTTTTGGAAATTTCCAAATTGCAAATAACAATGACAATTTTCTTCTTTTTTTTTTTTTTAACACGTAATGTGTTTTTCCGACAGACTTGGAAACCGTCTCCAATTTATTTCTTTTTCACAACTTTTTAATTTCGCGAGTTTATCCACTGTAATGGATCGAATACAATTTTTTAACAGTCACTTTGCGGAAACTATCGTGAAACAGCCACATGCTGCGTTTTATCGCGTTTCGTCCGTTTTATCCGACTTGCGATTCAGTTTGTCTTTGCAATCGAGTAGTAGAAATCGATTTTGAACTCGCGTTCGACGAGATTATAAATGGAAACGAGATTCGCTTATCCAATTTTAAGAACCGAATAGCATATTAAGAAAATGATAGAATCGTCGGGTGTTTTTGGAACGTAGACGGAGATTTGTCGAGGAGGTTGAAGCTTCTTTTTGACACCGGTATCACGTACGCGGTACTTGGATGTACGTAGATTTCGCTGGTTGGGCTAGAACGTGTTGCACGGCTCACGTAAATCTGGTTTGAAGACGCAGCAAATGTTTTATATCGTGCGGTAGCTCTTCGGTTATATACCGAGGGATTCTGATTGCAAGAATATCATGTATGCTGCTGAATCTTGTCTTTTCTCGAGCGTTATTGAGTTTGCAGAAATTTGCTGTATGGGGATGAAGATGGATCGCGGATATTTTTGATTCCAAGTCATCCTCGGCATCGAGAAAAAATGCTAGTATGGAATTAAACATCTTTTAATCGGCTTACAAATTGAATTTTGCATGCACGAGTTCTCGTATTACTTTACGAAGTTAGCAGACAGGTTACTACGTTAAAGGAGTAATCAACACGCAAAGTATCGGACACCTTTTTGTTACACGTTCAGAAAATGATTCGTCAAATATCTACACGTCTTTGTCCTGCATATTTTATTCGATATTTTTATTTTTAATTCGCCACTCGTCGCTAGCAAGTACCGCTATTCCGATCTATATGTTCCTTTGTATCCATTAACCTCTATCTTTACGTATCGTAAAGTAAAGTAGAGTACCGTATGTCCAATAAAACGGTGCAGAAAGTTGTAACTTTAGAGCTATCGCCCGACCGAACGATACTTTGGCAAACTACATTGGCAGGTTGCGATTCATCGAGGATTAAATCGGTTGTCGAGCGGACCGAGTATTCGAAAGTCTTTGCTATCGCGACGAAAAGAAGGAAATTTCGTGGCGTTCGCCAAACGAATCGTATCGCTAATTGTTTTTCACGACCAATTCGTCCGTGCTTTCTTTCCATTGTACTCGTTCGTGTTTAATTTACTATCATCCACTTTCATCTAGAGCAGCTCTACGTGCTACTAATTAGAAGGAAACTTTACAGTAATGAATTTTTCTTAGCAAGATAAATTTTTAGTAAGATTAATGGCAACTGTATATCGTTAGATTATTCTGATTAATTGGTTTCGTCCAAGTCGTAAAATCGCGTAGAAATCACATTCGACGCTACTTTCCTAACAAAATTGTTCGGTCATAAATGATTTAACTTTTACAGAATAATATCAAACAGGGCAATTGTTCGCGTGCATGGAACATACTATTTGTCTCGGTCGAAGAAAAAGCTGAAAAATGACGAACAATTGATCGAACGTTCGCGAGAAGAGATTGATTGGTAAAGATTAGTCAAGTTTTTGCGTACGGTTCTCGTTCTTACGTACGGGATGTACGGAAACGAACGAGAGGGATAGAACGAAGTTTTCAAACTTGTCGTTTCATATTTCATTGGCTGAAAAAAATATTTTTCTCATTCGCTAGATGTTTCTGAAAACGCGTTTTTCTTTTATTCCTAGACCTAATTGCATCTAACAAAAAAGAAAAAAAAGAAAAAAAAGAAAAAAAAGAAAAAAGAAAGGAAAGATGTAAACGAAAGAAGATACAGGCAATGTTGTTGTAATACTATCTCTTAAAGCAGAGGTTTTCAAGTTATTTTGAAAAACAGCCTCGCGGCTCCGATAAACTAATTACTAAAGTTCTTCGGCTCACCAGAAAATATATTGTACGTATGTATTTGATTCAAGATACTTAGACTTACTTCGCAATCCGAAGGAAACGAAGTCAGTGGCTCTGATTAGATGGTCGAGTACCGCGTGTTCACGATTCTAAAGTGTTGGTCCATCGAGATTCGATGTATGTACTTACAGTGGTTAGAATTTCAAGGTTGTAGTTAATTTCAAAGTAACGATCGTAATGATAATAAACCGCGTATACGGATATAATTTACGTTGCATAACGCGGGAAAAGCAAAAGATAATCGCATTTGTAGCTGGAATTCAGGAAGGTACGCGGTTGGATACCGTTCGATCATCGGAAGGTGGTGGGATTTTAAAGGAAAGTCTATTTACCACGGCCTATATCGGACCAAAAATGGGAAAAAGATTCGGCCCTAGCAACGCGAACGCGATTACAGCCGCGTACTTCGGTATGATGACGCAATTTATGGGCTGGAGAACAGAGCAGGCATGCTCGACGCTCTGACCCCGTTCGATCGTTTAATCCGTCCGAGATAGGTACGTACGATTAGACGATTCGACGGAAGCGGAGAACCATTTGGTATATCCCGTCCGTATCCACCTCGATCCCCACCACCATTCACCCATTATAGGCAGTCCCTTCGCACTGTGCCACCACCCTTTCAGCTACCGATCCCTTGAATCGGACAGAACCACTGGCATTCGTACGGTTTGAGCTCGCAATTCGAATACATTCTCTTCCATCTCCCTCCATTTGTCCGGGCTTACGAGCTTTTCGGCGTACGAATTAACGAGATCGCGACTCCAGCAAACACCTAACTATATATATAGGAGATATCTATTCGACGAATCGACGCGGAATTCGATTGTCGATTGCCGACGGATCAAAGAGTTGGTCCAACTAGAACACCTTTGCGGCTTTTCGACTCGATTCTGTAGCCTGATAACCACGGATAACGTGTCCTAACGCAAATTAGGCGAACGAAGGTGTTTCGGGAGTTAACGAGTTTTTGTTGCGGCAGAGTTGGGTAAAAGAAGCTTAGAGAAATCGTGAAATTGTTTTCTAGGATACAGTTCGTAGCATTAATGGGACGATCGAAGCTGGCGATATACTTTTGTTTTCAATTAATAAGGGACTTTTGTGTTGAACGAAGAATCATCTAAATGCCTATGTTTGCAACATATTCTGTACAAAATTTGTCATTTATAATTTCCTATCTAAATTTAAAATTTACCTATCTTGCAGGAGTTAGTATAGTCGTATGAATTTGGCGTAGAAAATAATTAGAAACTCGAGAGATTTTATACAGTACAAATATTTAAAGGAATTGATATACCGCGTATCGAACGCACATTCTACAGCGGCTAAGGTGTTAGTTAATTCCAGATCGGAATTAAAGTCAATTCCAAACTAAAGTTCCTCCAGCCCTGAGCTGCTACACCTAGATTCGTCTCGAAATTAAATTGCTTTCCATATATGTATGTTATCCAATATTTACATTCGCGAGAATCGTTGAGAAACAACGAACAGCTCGTAAAAATCTGTTAACAGCCTTCCACTAATACGAAAATTCCATTCGTACGAAGACAATTGCATATGTAAGTAGCGCGTATATTTAATAGGAAGCTAACGATCGTTTTTTTAGGAATGAAAATACGCGCAAAAAAGATGCAAGGTGAAAGGAAAAATAATCGAAACAATGGCCTATATTTTACGATCCCTCCTCTGTTTCCGTTTCAAGGTGTGGCGAACTGCAATGCGAGTAAACTTGTTCGTTTGGGAAACGATTTAAAGATGAGACATCGCGACTGACACGCGCCTCGTGCCCCAAACGATTTGTTAATAGATACTCGAGCGGAAATAAGCGCTCGTAATTCGAGAAAAATAAGGGTTGCCGAACGTGAGACGACTGTACGTCGCGCGAAGGTAAAATATCGCTCCATGCGCAGAAGGAAGATCCACGACATCTAACGTTATTCAGATTTTGCATGGAAGGATGTTTCTAATATTGTGCTATAATAGCAATGTTTCGTTCAATACGTGATAAAAATTTCGATTTTTATCGAAAGATACGAAACAATAACATCTGCAGGAACGTTTTAACGTTTCCCTTCTTTTGTGTTCGAGATATTTCTACTTTCGAAAAGCATACACCTTTTATATCGTGCTCATTTGAACCGCACTCGTACGACGAACATATATTCTAACATACATATCCTGACATCTTCGCTATTTCCCTTTTCTGCTGAAGATACTTTCGACTCGGAGAAGCATTCGCTTCTGCTTTTTAAGGGGAAAACGTTAAAATAGAAGATTCTCCGAGTTCATTCGTGTTTTTCCACGGTATTGAAAATACGAATTTCACGGATATACGTAGAAATAATATCGTTTCTTAATATATATTTTGCCGCACTTTTACTTTTTTTTCTTTTTTTTTTTTTTTTTTTTGCTTTTTCCGCCGCGATAGAAATATTCCTACGTTGTTATTTCTGATAGAGAAGTTTAGGAACATGTAGGACCGCCGCGCGTGTTAGTAGGATTGGCCGAACGCACAGAAAAGCTAAACAATTGCGCTATCTAGATCTAGTTTAATAACAAACGGCGACTCTGCGCGATGGAATGCAGCAAAAATTTGTTGGTTCGTCGATGGTCGGGATCGTAACGTGGCGTGGACATTCATGAACTTTCTAAATTCTGCAATCGCAACGCGAACACAGTATGTTCACTTGTAAAAGCATTTTTTCGGTAGATTACGCATCAGATATGTATCAATATTATCGATATTATTTTTTTCTCCTTGTAATAGTACTAATTTAAATCTTCAACAAGCGATATTCGAGGTCCTGGTGAATTTCGAATATATCTCGTTGTCTGTATGAAAAATTGTCTATTGTACGAAACAATGTGGTTTCTGTATCGAGTATACGAATACGAATCTGATTACGAGAGGATTCCAAGTAAATTACCAACTTTGTACCTAATTAAAGGTAACATCGTAGTTGATGTTAAAAGCACCGCGACAGATGAAAAAATTTAATGAAAACGTAAGTATATATATATATATATATGTATATATGTTCCCAGCAAATGGCGACATTTCATGCATATATGATACAGTTCTATGCACGCGTATGAATCTGCTTGAAATTATACGAAAAGAAAGGAAGGAAGAATCTACGTTTTACGATTCTGCGAGACAAATATTCCAGCAACGAGCAATGCGTTATGTTTATACACGGCAGTTCTTTTACACGTAAATACCGAATTGTATACTGCATGTATACTGCATCCTCTGTACGAACGCATAACTGTAACTTACAGAAACGTACTTACACGAATCGTGTGTACTTTGAAATGTACCAAACGTAAATTAAATGCCATCGTATTTTTTTACCACTACTTATCGGCTTACATTGGATTGGATTACGCTTGACCTCGTTTCATTTTTACCGAACAAAAGTATCGATTTACAATTAGTCGTTTTACGGTTAGTTGAATCTGAAAAATGTGTTATAATCTGTTGTAAATAATTCTATTAGTAATTAGTTCTCGTTGTCAGCGTAAGCGAAGAAGCGAGAAATTTTGCTATTCTTGATCGCTTATTAACAAGCTCCTTGAACAAATTTATTCCGATCGATAATACATATTTCGATCATCTCGAAGAAGATACGTGCGTACAAAGATATTTAAATGATCGAAAGTGATCGCAATACACGATTTCGATAACGGGGATTTTCAGCTATTTCAAATGCGCGCGTGAAAATGGCTCGCGATGTCCACCTATTCGTCATAGTAACTTATCAAACCTACAAATGGTTATCGGTTATGGAAAATTCGTGTATGTGCTTTGTTGACGCTGCGGATCTTACTACGGAATAAAGCAGTTACATACGCATACCAGATATACATGTTCGTACGTAGGTTGCAAATCATTATTTTGTTCCTTTTAGTATGTATCTATAATATATTGCTTGGCATTGAAATCCTACAATTATCCGCGCGTTACTTTTTCGTAATTACAATTCTAATATTCGATAACGATCTTATCTTTGCTACAAACTCGGAATTATTTTCTGCTAATATTTTGGAGCGACATACGACAAACGAAACGCGTGCGTTTACAATATTTTACAATATTTCGGACGATTGGAATTACAATAGAGTAAACAAAGATGTACCGCGGCCTGATACAATCTGAAACCAGCATCGATATGCGAGGCTTTTCCTGGAAAAAATGTTCTCTGTGGTTAGAGATATATGGAAATTCCTCTGGAAATATTCAACCCGTGAATATCTGTTGACATCGTTATTCCAATAGACGCGTATATGTCTCTCGAAACTGTATTCGCATTATTTGCGGTACAATTAAAGTGCATTAAATGTTATTGCATAAGTATACTGCGTGAATGCACGCTTCGACGAGCGATATAGTTTTTGTTGCCGATTATTAAAATCGAATCAATCGGAAGCAACCTCGTTGTACGATGCAGTCGTTAAAATTTTTCTGGAATATTCCTCCGTTCTGTAATAACTGCGATTCAACTCAGAATCGTTTAAAGCCCATTGACCGTTACGTTCGTGCATTATCGTATAAAACAAAGAGAAAATTTAGGTAAGGAAAATGTAATAAGTTTGGACGAAGATTAAATTTTTTAATCAACGAATTAAAAAGAAAAATAGGAAATATTATCGAGCTTCTTCCAGCTGCCATGAATTAATTTTAGCCTTTGAAACGATGGAACGTGCAGTATCTTAACAGAATAAACTATATTCATCGGGAAAAAAATAAATTTATTCGAAAGCTGCGTATTCGGTAAAATCTCTGTCAATCCTCCCTGATGTTTCATAAATCTACGATTATACGACTGAGAAAAACGCATTAATTTTAATGCGGATAAATTTGTCACGGGCAATGGACGTTTACGGGGAAAAAAGGTTGATATCGAATAATTACGATGCGATATCCGTGGACGAAAAACGGAATCGTTCGTACATGATTAAATAATGTTCGTTAAATAATATTCGATCCGGAGAATTTACACCTGGGAACAGAAACCGAATTGGCGAGCGTGCGCGTGATCGATTAATATTTTCGCGCGGGTCCTTGTCGAGCGGCATTCCCGTAAATCTTTTCCCCGTCCCCGTAAATATAATCGGCTACGTTCGAATGGAATTTTCGCGGGACTCGCGACCCGAATCAGCCGGTTTCTCGTCGTTTGCAATTTTTAATCCGTTCCGTCGCTTGCTAGCCGACCATTCGTCGCGTGACATCGAAACGATTCGACGCGAAGCTTTATAATTTCATTTCTGCCGCGGCCATGATGATTTACGAGGTAATTCGCGTACCAAGAGAAGAGAAACTGTTCGATGCAAGTATCGTGCTTGTCGTTACGAGTTCACGAATAATAAGGCAAACGTACTGAAATTGGCTTAAGATAGCGATGTACGATTCAACCGTAACGATGTAAATCATCATTCTTCGTGACGTTCGTTATAAGAAACGTTAGGAGGCATTTGCATAATCTTTCTTCGATCTACCTTTCTTTCTTTCTCACGTAAATTATACAGCGAGACTTTCTGCCTTAGTTCCTTTCTGCTTTGGGTCCTCTTGTATGGTATTTTCGTTGAATGGGGATTATTCGTGGTCAACGCATTTAACGGTTACACCGAATGAAACGTCCGAACATCGAAATGCATCCATAGTAATCATCGTCTTATTCGTTCGTTAAATTAACGGTACGATCAGGCTACGGATATTTATGCAACTTCGTCGTTTTATGAATATAATTTAAACTTACTTCTCGTGGTAAGTACTACTACGAGCTCTTAAAGTCTTAGACTTGGACTGTCTTTTCCTGACACCCTGCATATGTTCACATATCATATGCATTCTATATATTTTTTCATTTCATAAATATATAGAAATTCGCAGCCTGGTTATGATTTATTGAAATTTCTTGAGTTTACACGGCTCGCTCTATCTCTCTCTCTCTCTCTCTCTCTTTCTCTATTGTAAGTTGAATCTTATTTCTCTGTTACTCGACGATTTTGTTCCTCGACTTCTCCTTTCTTCTTGGTTAAAATAGCGCACGAAAGGAATATCATTGAATTCTGTCGTAAATAAGGTTACTTTGAGACATCGTGCAACCTTTATACTCTATTTTATGAAAGTCTTAAAGAGACGTATCGAGAGCATCGACACGATGCCCCTACTAATATCTCTGTTTCAGACGTTACAAGGAACTTGCACGCAAGAAGGCATAACCATTGGAAAGGGGAACATTAACTTTATAACAGGCGTCTCGAATCCAATATCACAGGAGAAATTTATTATAGCGGCACGCGTGAAATCGCCGGTATAGGTAAGCGTAGATCATGCACGAAAGCCCATAAATACGATCGACCGAACTTCCCACCCGATAAAAGCGATTCTTTCTACTGGCGCGTCAGTAGTACGAGTCGAGCAATTGTGAAAATAAGAATGTGCACCTGTCGATTCTTCGAGTTGAAGCGACAACCATTTTGACATTGTATCTTATTACACAACACGCGTTTTCCCATATCGCGAATCGAACTTTGCTGTTCGTAGCAGATCGTACTTACGATGTTAATAAACATACGATTCTAACGATATCGTGTTGGACGTTGAGTCGAATATTTTACGATCTTTCACTGTATCGTTCTCTTTGTCGACGTAAGACACGTCACGTTGCAATTAATCTCAGAGATCGTTTAATCGTAATTACATTTGATTATAGATAGACCACGTATCTCGATACGTTACATTTCTGAAGATTTATTTACCCCTTCGTCACGAACGATCCAAGTAACGAGCAGTTTGAACGAGAGTCGTAGAATAGGAACGAGTGGAACACGAAGCGAAGTACATAAATTTCCAATTATCGTTAGTTGCAATTATTACTTGGCGAGTATATATCGCGCTGGCCGAGAATTCTCGTTGAATTCGGATCTACGAGAATTCAATCGTATAATAATGTTTCGTAGACACATTGTTTTTCGGCGAAATTGCTGAAAGTCGAATGCGAGAAAACACCCGATGAAAACGCGTTTTGTAAAACGACTCGGCGTTCAATCACGAAATTGTGTCACTTGCTGCATTCTGGATACGATTACACAATATCTCAGTTCGGCGTTAATTAACGCGCGATGAAATAAACGAACGCTGTTGCCAGAAGGACTTTTCACATGCGAATGAAACTTGTCTTTGTATTTTTTTTTTTTTTTTTCGATTTTACTAACATTCTTTTACTAATTGTAGAATGTTTCGCGTAGATCGATTCGTTTCTAGCAATTATGAAAAAATGCAACGAAAGTCGAAGAAGATAGAAATACGTGATATGCATAGAGCGCAAATTACGTGTATTACTATAGCGGTCTGTAAGAATAGCATGGAACACACTATGGGACTTGTCAGAAAATGCTAAATACCTCCGTAGCATTTTCGAAAGTTCCGATATTAAACGTTTCTCGCCAAGGTTTACGAACTTTAGAAAATATTTTTGAATTAATATAATTATTTATAAATTTGATTTTATGTATCGCCTGAAGTGAACATTTCGTTATTAAATACTTAAATACGAAGAAACCAAGTTACTTTTAACCTTTTCTATTCACAATTCGTCCATAATTTATTGGTTACTCCTTTATGTGCAATTTCGTTTAATTTATCCGTTGCTCGACTATATTTTTGCTTTTGATCATTTTCGCGAATATTGTACGGTGATACGACCGGACAGGCTATCTGTTGCATTTGCATCACGGAAGAGAATGCGCGTGGATGTAATACCCTATAATAGCTGGTCTTATTTGGAGATGCCCCCTTTTTCTCTTTCTCCTATCTAGCCGACAATTACGTGGGTACAACGTTCGTGGCAGAAGTAACGAACCGTTTTCGTAGAACTCTTGAATCGCAGTGCAATGAAGGATATAGCTGGCGGAGTTAAAGCAAGGGGAGAGAAGAGCGTGCGATGTTGAAATTTTGCGGTAGAAATGATATCGCGTCGAAAACCGCCGGATACGATTACCATAATCGTAGCGGTCAGCGATCGATGCACGAAATGCTGTCCCTCCGAAAAGACGGATACGCCCGTAAATTTGAAATATTTGTACGCATCGTCCCGATTTCGAAAGTTTGAAATATTTTCCGAGCAACAGTTTTCATATACGAACCGAGCAATCCGGTTACGGTACGAGAAAGAACGTAGAAAATTCTATACATATTTTCGCATAATCATATTTGCTAATTTCATTATACTTTCAAAATTCAGTTACGTACATTTACTTCGGCGAGAGAAACCAGTCTTCGTTCGGATTAATTCTCGATTGCTATTATTCGTATATATCGGTATATATTGGTATGTAATACAAAGACAACAAACAACGTTTCGAGCGAAGAAATTTTGCTTGAAATTTGAAAACACACTGCAAATGAAGTAAAAACTGAGCAAACATTTGGATAACGATGTAAAACGTAAAATGATAAAAGAAGCATGGAAATACAACGCTCGTCGCGTATTAAATAGAGATGTATGTTTGAAATGGTTTTCGCCATTGTTTATATAGACAATTTTTAATACCATTAACCGGAATGTTATCGCCCGACAACGATTCCTGCGCGAAATCCGCGTTTAATATTCTCACCATCGATTAACCCCCTTTCTGCAACGAGTTTCTCGTGTTTCGCATTTGGGTTGCAAAATAGAGACTAATTTCACGTTGACGGTGACCGAACAGTAGCTGACGAGAGCATATTTTATGCTGCGGTGTGGCGCACATTTTGATATTTCTAATGCGTTACCAGAGACAACTCTCTCATCCCCTGTGTAGTGGTTTACAACCGGGATGCGGTACCGCCTCGTATACGCTGTCCGCTGAAAAATGAGATTTAAAATATAACAGAGCGAAACACGCGTATCGAGACGAATTATAAATATTCGTTTAACGTGGATCCATGGACCGACGTATTTTAGCAGCCCCGGGTTTTTTCACTCCGCTACTTACATTTACGAAGAGAACTTACAAGAGAATATGGAAACATCGACGTATAAATTTCCGAAGAATCCAGACGCGACTGAAACTTTTGGATTTTGGCGCGGTTTGAATATCCTTAGTGCAAGACGGAAGAGAAAAGTGCTCTTTGTTGATGCAAAATCCGACAGGAATCGGTAGCAAGAATCGAAAGAAAACATTTTCTTTATCGTTCGTCAGTATTCGGAAATATCGAAGAACTCAAAAAAAAAAAAAAAAAAAATCCACTAGACTTTTTCCAGAGATGTATTAAAAATGGATGTAAAATACTTTTGAAAACGCATAAAATATGTACTAGGAAAAAAATTTGTCGAGTCGTAGAGCTATCGCGAAGCTGACTCGACAGAACTCCGTTGATTAGAATTAGTACCAACTTACGAGAGACGATCTAGAAACTCTATGCACTGTTGTGGTGCCGTGAGATGCAAAATAGAGTGCTGTAAACTAGGCTAATGGCTATGTAACTGTGATAAATAAAGGTGATTAGATTTAGCGAATGTGTAGCGACGAAAGTAGCAACGCAAGATGAGGGACTCCGTAACGGTAGTTGAATGCGGAGGAACAAGAGTAGTTGAGAAGTAAAGTTCGACGATCATCTTTCAACTATCGTGATTAATCTCACGTTTGCTACGCACATGTTGATACAGATATGTGTGTATCGTGTGTTCGCGATGATACCTTTCTCTCTTTATCCTCTTTCGATTTAAATATAATTTTTAATAATCTACATTTATTATTACTATCGCACGTGTGGATATACATTGACAATCGTCATTATTAATCGCTGCCCACTATTATACGTACTACACCATTTATTACGAACGCAACGAACAATCGATCTAATAAATTATTAAATTAGATTGCGCGAACAACGGTTGAGGAAATATCGATCGGCATGTTGATTACAATAACACAACGATTAGAGAACATAAATAAATCTGTAGAGTACGTGGATAATGAACGCAGTTGCTTGAGTTTTAATCATATAATTCGTTGCGATATTTCGATTTAATTATTATAATTGATAACCATTTATATTACATTGAACGCTGTTATTAATTCACAAAGTATACAGTTTCTGTTCGTTTCCCACAGGAAGTTCGAAAAACAACATTTTTTGTTTATAACGAGCGAAATTAACGAATTCGCTGGCACTGGTAGGTATGCACAGTATGTACACGTAACCAGAGAGATTCTCATAACGCGGACTGTGTTCTCCTTTCGTTCTTCCTCGCTGTAAATCTGCCAGTTGCGCGCTCTTTTTCACCTGGTGCGGCACTCACCCCCGTTAACTTCGATCGTACATTCCTCCGACGAGGCGTAATTTTCATGCAATTCCGCGTAAACAGCCAAAGTTACCTGCCATTTGCGAAAACAAAACGGCGGAGCGTTTCCCGTGTTATTTGCAACGCGACGCGGCTGAGCGAGGCGGAGCGCGATGCCCCTCGATTCCATTCCCCGCTCGCTTCGTTTCCCTTCTCCTCTTCTATTCCTATTCTTGAACTTTTTCGTGAAATTTCCTCGATTGCTTGCCGGTTAGCTCGTTGCATATAACGAACTGATCGAAGTCGTAGAAAGTGAAACTGCACGCGAGCAAAACCGTTTCGAATAACGTCGAGCGCGTTCGACGTCTCTACGTAACACGTACCGTGGTTGTCAGAATAATTGAATTTCTGTTCGTTGCTCGTAATTTCGGTAAGTCGGTCACTCGCCTGACAGATTTCTGACATCGAAAACGAACGCTACTTGACAGAACGATATTTTTACCGGAACAATGTTCTAAAATTGTGTTACCTCGAAGAAAGAAGAAAATCTTATTGCGAGCTTATCGAATTCGATCGATGGACGAAATTTTAACACTGCTCTCCATAACCTGTTCGAACGTATCGGTGTTTTACGCATATAACAACCAATCTCTCTGCTTTAAATACAACATCTCTCAACGTCTCAAACGCGGCTTTTTATTCGTTGTTATTACTTCTATATTCTTTTATTTTTTATTTAATTTAATTTTTATGTTTCCATCTTTTTGCTTCGTTATTTTCTATAATTGCATAGTAATCTTTTATACTAATTGGTAGACCGTGGAGTATTTATCGATTGATTTATTGTCCAGGCGATGGAAATTTCCAAACGTATTCTAATCGAAGAACTTTATACGTATTAAGAGGGCCAATCTTTTGCGCATTGCGGTGAAAGGAGAATTGCCACTTAAGGGCCGGAAATTGTGGCAAAATAAAGCGCTGGTTGCATTTTAATAATCACAACAGAAAGCCACTTCTCGTAGTTAAACGACTAAATTCCTCTAACGAAATATCAAACGGTTGAACCGCGAAGCGAAAGTTTCTCGTTGTTCCCTGATAATCGTTCGTACGATTAATCTACGTCTTACGACAAGAATACGCCGCGGTATTACTGGTTCGGATCTCGAATTATGCGAGCCTTATGAAAAACGCAAAACAATGATCACGGATTTATGTCGGTAGTTACGTGGAAGTTGGCGAACACGGCACGTACATACCTCAAACCACGGAAAGAGTTACGAGTTCGACGAGAAGCGAGGAACGCCTTGTTGAAATCGTTTCGAAGAAAGAATGAAAAATCGTTACTGGAGAATGCGTCGCACGGATTTCCAGGCGTTCCTGAGGCGAGCGAGCTACGACATCGCGCTATCATGTTAGAAACATGAAATGTCACGATGTCACGATGATTCAAAGTTGGAAATTGCTATTTCGTTGTTACCGCAAGATGGAAGAAATTTGAAGACTTCGTGAAAGAATTTTCCTGCAAATGCAGATCTATTTAGAAAGTCGGTTATAACGGTTCGCACGATGCGTAAAAATATAGAGGACGAACAATTTCGTTTGGAACTACTCTCGGTGGTCAAAGAGTCGCGCCTAACTAATAGTTTTAAGCAAAGCATCCTGAATTAACGTCAACTTTAACAAGAAATTGAAATCGCGTCGTTACGATTTTTCACGGAATTTGCATAGGACATAGCGCTCTGTATTTGCAATGTTCTCATTTAGCTAGATAATCGGAAACAAATCGACAAATACCGTCGCATCGTTTTGCCGGTTATTTATTGCTATTTGCAATTTGTTATCTTTGTAGTTGTTGAACGTAATGACGGATAAACTTTGGAAAAACGATGAATTTATATGCGTATGTACGTGAGAAATAGAAAGACAGAGTCATCCTCCGACAAATTTTACTCGCGTTTTCCCGAGAAAAAATATTTTGTTCGTTAATTTTCTATCGAACAGCCGATCCAGTTCGTTTAGCTCGTTGATTTTCGTCCGAAAATGTCAATTACCATGCATTTCTCCGCAGCGAACGATATTTATTAGTAGCGTGTGGCGTACCACGGAAGTGATCCTTCCATCGTCACCGACGTTAATTGAATTCTATTGTACGGAGGAAATTTACGAGCGTTTTACAGAGCTGTTGGAATCGTCGGATCGCGGAATCGGATCGATGCACCTCGCTGAATCGCGCGTCTTATCTTACTTCGTTGGTTTAAACGGTATTTTCGTTCGCTGCAAGTTCCTTGTTTCTTGTTCATTTGTTTGATTGGCGTTGTTGCGAGTTACGTTATTTGAGATTTCAAGCCATAGACCGAAAGATGAACCGTGTCGATAAGTAGACCGTGTAGTTTTATGCAAATTCATATTCTTCGGAATGTACGATTAAAGACGTAGAGCCTCGGTAGAAAATTGTTTAACTCCAAGTATCGTAGGAAGCACTATACTTTGCATATTTTATATATTTTCTCATATTGTGTGGATTGCATTTTCGAATTTCCTATAAACGTATAAGAGTCCACGATCTATTAATAAGTATAATTTATCTTGAAATCAGAATTCATCCGAATTATACCTTTTCGCACGAATGATATATAATTGTAAAAACCCGATGTTATCGCTGCTTATTGTTTAAATATAAAATATCGTTTCGATACGTCTACGATGTCTTCGAGCATCTACTAACGAAGCTCTTAAAATTTATGCTACTAATGCGAGACATTCCGAATCATTCCGAATATACGATATTCTATGTTAATTAAGAATAACGTTATTGTTTCGTCAACGCATAGTTTAACTGGTGTGTATTGTATTATCGTATACATGTATGTATGCATATCACGATATATGATATAACGTATGGTATTTTGAACAACAGATTCGCGCGACAAATTTACCGAGAACATAATAAATTATGTTAAAATAACACGGTGTTGCCTTTTAAAAGGATGCCATTCGTGTGTCGAACATTAATAGAAAGTTCCGACGAGCGACGTTATGGACGATCTGATCGGTATTCCTGGATTGTAAATGCTGATTGCGACGCTTTCGAAACAAGATCTCTTTTTTATAAAACGAAAAAACGCGATCGGCATGTCTTTCGTTATAAAGTTTGTCCGTGTACGCGTATCGGAATTATACGAATTCCAACGTAGCATAAATATTAACTTTATCGAGATAACAAACGGTGCAAATTGTTTACTTCGTTTCGAAATGTTTTTCCGTCGACGAAGCGAGCAAAGAGAGAAGCAAAGGGAGTCGGTGCTGATAGTACGTACAACTGCCAGAAGCATATAATACTATTAAATAGTAATAGTCGTTAGAGTTGTAGCTCTTATTACATTTGTTTTCAAAAATATAACGCTAATAAATTCAGCTGATACTTTGTCATTTTCTATAATTTAAACATCTGTTTGACAATTCTAAATCTTATAATAAAGAACGCGGTTAAAACTTGCCGATGTAAAATTCTAATTTTATTCATTGTTAAATACAAAATTGATGTTGTCGAGCTTGCGGGTTTGACCATTTAATAGAAATACTTTTTATTCGCGTAATAGATGGAAAGCGTTTTCAGCGTGAAATTGTAAGGTTACGGTTTTCGCCAAAAGTTAGATATTTGTGTGACACGCCGCGAGGAGATCTGTATTTCTACGCAAAAGAATCAGAAACTATTTGAGAAACGATTTCCAAGCAGAGAGAGAGAGAGAGAGAGAGGATGAGGAACGCCTATTGAAAAACAACTGCTTTCCCGCCAGTTTCGAGAAATTGTAAAAATACCGGGGCAATATCGAGCTCAAGCTCATAAAAATTCTCACACGAGCTTTTGGATTAAGAGGTATGCTAAATAAAGGTTAAAGTGTTCGCCAGAGTCGAACAGAGCCGTGGCACTTATCGATGTTCGATATTCCTGCCGCATAAACGAGCATTCGTTGCCTCTCGTTTACCCTCTTTTACCCGAAACCTTCGATACGTAAACACGCTGTTAATAAGGCAAAGACGGAAAGCCCTAAAAACTAGAGGAATGGACGAGAGGGATCTTGGCTATGTCATGCCACGACGTCGTAATAGTTCCCGACATCAGCGAAAAACTTGGTCGGATCGACGTTAATAAAGAACAAGGCTAATCGAGAGTTTTTTTTATAAGTTTTACGAGCTCTCCTTCTCCACGAACGAATTTACGGGCGGTGGTGGATGTATTATCAAGGAAAACTAGAGCAGAATGATAAATACGTCGATCGAGAGGTGATTATCGGCTGGTATGCTAATCAGGCAAGTCGAAGCTGCCACGAACATCCACGGCTCGAGTTTGCATCCGATCGTCCAAGAACATCGACTGAATTGCTAACGGTACGACGATCGCGTCCACAGTTCAGGCAACTTTCGTGACGAATCTCGTTTCGTCCCGTCCTCGCATAATTTCCCCATTGAACGTCAGCAAATTTCCCGTGTCCCGCGTTCTACCAAAACGCCCTGCACGTCGCGTGTAATTTCTTCCTCTGGTCTCTCGTCTCACCTCGTCACACCCCTTGCCTTTTCCGCAGTCCGTTCCAGTGGAGCTCATTGTCCTTCTTGTCGTTCTATCGCTTCCTCTCGTATTCCACTTGCAGTTCTTTCTCTTCGTCGGCTTCTCTTTCGTACCGCGTTTTCCCCGCGCCATACATCGTTGCTCCGTTTCCTTCGTTAAAGGATGATGCAATTAAAGGTTAGGCTTTGCGAATCGCGAAGCAACTGACGGCGATATTTAAAACGATATATCGAGTATACCACGATCGAGCGATCGAAGCTTCGTTGAATTAAGATTTTGAGAATTTGAATTTAATCGCGTAAGTATTTCAACGTTCGGAAGCATCATCTTGCTCGTAAAAGTTGTAATTAATTAAGTTGTAACTTGATTCCCTGCCGCGATACGTTTTCACGACTCTAAGATCTAACGTAATGATATTTCTGTAACGATAAACACGAAACGCGCTATATATTATTTATAGGCACGAATACGAAACATACGGTCATCCGATTCTCTTTAGTTCTCTTCGTAAATTCGCGTTTCTCCCATTTTACACTTCCGTTATCGCATGCCAGCATCTTTCGGATATTCCTTCGCCTCTTTTCCTTACGTGTTATCCTTCGGAATCGATGTAACCTCCGGAGCTCTTCTCACGCTCGCTCCGCTGCTCTGTTCACAGTTTGGGATACAAATTGCCTGGTAGCGTGTCGCCTCGCGAGCAAAGTAGATAACGGCAATTAGAACATCATCCAGAGTGGTGCGCTCAGAGCGCGCCCGATTAGTCTCTCCCCTTGACATTTCGCTGCATAGTAAACGACTAACACGCTGGGGTGTTGAAGTTTCCACGAATCACTATCGCCGCTCAGAAATGCTATAACGCCGGTGAACCATAAAATCGTCTGTCGGTAGAATAGCAACCTCGGAGAAGGGTCTAAAACGCATTTAGCACATTTTCGGGAAAGGCGATCTTTACGTATTTCATTTACGTATTTATCTATTACTTAGATTTCAGCGGCTTTGTATACCCCATTGTCCCATAAATTTTGTCTCAATCTAACCCTAACCTAAAGTGCTTGCTATGTTCGTGATGACGTTAGACCGCCTTCTGACCAGATATCCGCAATCTGTGTGTACTAAAATTGATTAACAGGGACTGTAGAACTATATTCTATTCGCTTAGTTGCAATTTTGTTATTTATTCGTACCGATTGAAAGGTCGGATTGTACTTCTGTCGCGAGTAATGTTATAGTTAGAATATCGTAGATCTCGTATTTTAACTGCTTACTGAACTGTTTTGATCCTATCAACGATGTATTTGAAATTAATAGGAAATTTTCACCGCAGAAACAAGGCGTCGCTAAAATTTTAAGGAACGACGCCTGCAGCAATGATTATCTGGAAAATAAAAATATTTTCAGCCTTTAATTTCTGTATATCTTCCGCGAAAGGAGGGAGGCCTGTTAAATTTTCCATTACGGAGTATGTTATAACTCGGAGCACATATCTACGTCGTACGAAGAAAAGCTTTCCTCGTCACCTTTGAAAGAGTTCGTTAAATGAAATTTTATTAACTCGGTGTGAACCATGCGAGTAATATAATACGCGCCTTCTAATGAAATTTTAATGGAATACCGACGCTTAAACATAATTGATTCTCAAACAAATAATTGACAATTGAATGGCAAACTAATCAAACGAAATACGTGGCCGCTGTGATTACAGGTAATATAATTCTCTGTGTGTCGTCACTCGTTTCTCTCGCATAAATTCTACGCTTTCTCGCGTCACGCTAATTTATAAGAATCGATCGTCACGCGCGCCTAAAAGCAACGAAGGTTTTTACATCCTATGCAGTCTATCTAGTTTGTAGTATTATATAAAACTTTATTATTCGCGATGCGTTTACGATAAAAAATAATTTCAATTTCCTTCTTAGCAAGCGGAAAGTTTCCTCTCTGTTTGGATTTTGCTCGCAGCATGCCGAGTAATATTATCCAACCTGATTAAATTGCTTGGAATTCCCACGTGATAATATTCGCGTGTCTATTAATTAAGTATGCTTATGTAGCGAGAGAATAAGAGCAGCTGTTCAAATGTCAGCGTGTATGCTAAATAGACGCGTTAAGGCTAATCTTGTAATCATAATATCATCGCTATATCGAACATGGTATTATGTTTATACAAAAATATCTTTCTAGCAGCCCTTAAATGTGTTATCCTACGAATAAATTACCGAGTGAATCCCGCGAAACGTAAATACATATATGACGAGGTGAAAATCATGGTGGTATAGTTTAGGACTTTGAGAATTTGAATTGAACCACATGTTTTATACCTTTATCCATCGTCGCGTGACGTTTTCATGATTTGAAAAGATATAACGAAATTTCCTAAATAATAAACACAAAACGCTGTGTCAGTGAATCACACTGTGATTCTCCATATTTCGATGACAAAGTAGAGGATTAAAATATTATTATTTTCTAATTTTGTCTACTTCATGCTCTCTTTCTCTCTCTCTCTCTCTCTTCGCGTAATTTTCAACTCGCGGTAATTACAAGCTCTCGTTCATCACGAACACTCTGTCGTTGACGTATTTTTATCTGCGAAGATGGCGAGCACTGGGATGGATCGTTCTTCACGGTCGTTTAATTGCAACTGCGCTTAAGTTCAGAGAATGATGGACAAGCGCAGTAACCGTGAGGAACGCGAAAGCTTTTCCCTCGGGGAAAAGCGTCGTCCGGTCTCTCTCGCCGCTTAGTTTAATACCTTTCATTAAAGGAGAATTCGCTGAAAGGCGGACGATTTGGCCGCGCCGAAAAAGCAGGTTAACCGAAAGCGGAAAAGCGCGCGATTCCATTCGAGGAAAGAACTTTGCATCCGTGACGATTTTGCGGATGGAAGATGATTCGGTTTCATGTAACGCAATGTCCATGTTCGAATCTTCCTCTCTTTCGACGCGATTGTTCGCTCGAAATGGGTACAATCGCTTCCCCGACTGTGCTCTACTTTCCTTCATTTTCCAGAAATAACAAGTTCCAATTCCAAAAAATTCAATATCCTACGTATAGTTGTTCGTAAAAGTATTCCAAACGCTCGTAATGCGTGCGTTGTGGAAAACATTTAAAAATTTCATCAACACCGTGATCGAACTCGACTATCGTGACTATGTTGGTGAAGTTTGAAACGAACCCGAAGCTACGCGCAATGTGTAATATCACAGAACTGTAAGGTCTTTAGCGCCAATAGGACGTACATTTCGAAAGCATTTAAACAATCAGTTACCGTCGTTGATCGAACTATTTTAACAAACGTACATTCGATTATATCGATAATTTTATAATTTTATCGAAGAACGTTAATTACAATGTCAGCTATGTTAATATCGGGATATTTTGACGTACTAAGATCATAAGATTTCACGTTCTCACGTTCAAATTTCTCTGCCGCGACCGCTTTTAAGTTTCATCGATAATTTTCGTTTCTCCAACACAGTTCTGATAAACATACGAGAAACTTTCTGTGCCAGATTTAGTTGGCCGGTACCAGTGACCTTTTCGATCGTTAAGTTGAAGACTGTTTCTCGAAAGTCAAACAACGAGCGCGTGTCCACCGATGAAATTCCTTCCGACGTTCGATTCGATCATGGAGAACTTTTTGTTCGCTGCGCGTCCTGCTCTATTAACTGCCAACTGGCATGCGACCCTATACCTTCGAGACAGTTGGAGAAGCAACCGATAGTCACAAGTATAGAGTATACGAACACGCGTCTGCCAACTTTCGAATAGAAGTTGTCGAAATTTAGCGATAGACGTTGATAATAGATCGTTGAGCCTTAGGTTAGAAGTTGAATTTAAATTCAATTGAAAGGTGTTTCTCCTATCGAATGACAGAGTAAATCTTTACGGTAGTGGATATTATCAATAAATAATCAAATTAGTCGACTAATGAATGTAAATTAATAACGATTGTTCTTCGTCTTCTTTTAATCTGTTCTGGCCTTTTGCTTGCCATCGACGATCGTATTTCTGCTACGTTATTTATCCTGAAATATTCATACTCGTAGTCCAAAAAGTTAATTAATCCTGCGGAAATCGTGGTTACGTTGTCTGTCAGATGCATGCGAAATATAATTGTGATTTACTTCGAACGAATTCGTATTTGTAAACGTATTTGTAAAATTTCATTATGGAGTTTTCCTGAAAAATATTTACATAAAAAAGAAATTGATTTCTCAAACGCATTACATATTTTACGCGTTGAACGCGTCGTTAGTTTTCGCACAAAACTTCACGAATTCGTTATATACTATCGTTAAGCATATTTTTAGAGCGAATGTTACATTAAATTACGCTTTATCGGTTCATTAGTTCCGAAATAATATCAAAATTAGAAAATGAACAAAATTATCATAAAATACGTTCGTATTTTGCAAAGCATTCTGACGAATGATTTTCGATTTACAAGTTCGAAGGCACGCTACACGCGCTATAAATCCGCAGTTTGCTTCTCACGCACGAAATAATGAAAGCGCAGCCTCTGTTTAGTCGTGTCTTTTGTTAAATTTTCGATAGCAGGCGATCGTACAGGGCGATGTTTCGCGTGGAATACATTAATCGCGTATAACGTTACACGCGATGCATATTGCAAAAGCATAGTTGTTTGCTGTTCCTTTTTCGTACGTGTCATGTACAAAACGAAGGCTAAGGGCATTAACGAAGCGCCTCTATATTACACCGCCTTTTTATTCGCTTCGTCATACTTGGAAATACTTACAACGAAATATTGTTTTGCGCGTTAAATCTGTCGACCGAATGGACGATACGCGTTTGATATTTCGCGAGAATAAAACCGCGAGTCACCGTTTCACGGAAACGCGATGGCAAACGCATGAAATTCAAAAATCGAACGTTGAACCGCATGAAACGCGCGAATAGAATCTATTGTTTGCTGGGCATACACGGAAACATTGCATGGCGCGTTATTCGCTGTAAAAATGAATTTTCATGCAGCCGCGGTGAATAAGGAAGTGCAAATGACCACAGCCAGACACGACACGTTCACACTCGACGATCTTATTTGATCGCTCTCTGATATAGGTTTCATAAAAATGCGCATCTTAGATACGCGAGAGCGTCCCAATATCTTAGAAACCTTTTGTGTATGCTTTATACGAAACATTTTGAAATTTCCTTAACCGCATTGTATAAACAAACGCAAGAGGTAGCAAGATATTTATCGAAAGCATACATTTCCCAATGATCGCTAAAGTACTTGGATAGTCGGTTCGATTATTCGTTATTAAACTAAACCATAACTTTGGCATTGGTTGTACGTATAAGACTAGATATTATTTACGGCGTATATTAATTCTTCGTCGACAGCAAACAAATTTAATTTATCGATTAATTTAATTTATGTTTGAAATAAATGTCTCGTAATTTCTGTGTACATATATGGTATCGGATGACTTTCAATCTTTAATGCTATAGTAGGTGACGATAGTCGCGTCATATCGCAGTGCTAAGAAATGTAAGAAAATGCAAAGGGCAACTATCTGATCTTCGTCGCCTTCGTCGGCTATGGGGAAAGGCAGGCGTCGACGCTTTAGGACGCTATAAATTAAGCCCTTATCCGGCGCGTAATGCGTGGGGCCTAGGTATCCCGACGTCTCGCGATCGCGATTACGATTACCTGGATTCTAGCAGGAGACAGCGAAGCCAGGCGAGGATGTCGAAAGCTATACCCTCTCCCTTGCTAGAGCGCAGGCTAGCGGGCTCTGACCTTGTTCGCTGCTCCGACGCTGAGGATACTCGAGCGTTCTTTGCACAATCGTCAGCACGGACCAACTTAAAAGCGAATTGGTCATTTTCCGATATTACGGAACGCGCTGTAAACGCTGTGCTCGTAAAATTGTCTATCTCCAAAGAAGAGGCGCGCTCTTTAAAGCTGACACGACACGCGAATCAAATTTCACCGTTGAACACCTTATTTCACAGTCTGCGAAGCCAATTTCAGGAACGTCGATAATATTCTTGAATATCTTGCTCGAAACGAAGTTTCTCGTACGTATCTATCAAAGCTATCGAAGACACCGGCGGTAGCCAATGTATCTATCGGGTTAAAAATTTTTGTACGTTTACGCGATGATAACTCGGGGGTGGAACGTCTATCGTAAGGCGCGCAGGTGGTTTTATCGTTAACTCGATCCACGTATCGCGGATCAGAAAAGAGAGGTACAAGTTAGATAGCGCGCGTATCGAAGAGATGGCGAGGAGTCAGCTGCCGTGCGAATTCATGGAACGCAGCTCGTTCCAGCCACCGATGCGCAGTCCGGCTTGGGATCCTGATGCCAACGTGGCTGTTCAGAGCGAGTAAATCGCTGAGAAAAGCAATACTCGAACCGCTGAATTGCGAACACGGTGAGAATGCATCGACGACGGCAAATAGCAATAGATAAAGCCGCGTGAAACCAAGAAGAATCGATACGTGTTTGCAAGTAAACCGCGACACGTGTCGAAACTTACGGATCAAACGCGTGACGTTCGACGACAATGGGAATTTAGCAAAGTCTCGCGTACGTATAGATATTTTGTAATTCCGGCGATGTACCGGCGCTAAATTGTTCGACGAAGAAAGCAAATTTGACGAACGATGGAAAGAACGCAGGCTAGAATATAAAGTCGATCGGTGGCGATTACAGGGACTGTTCGAATGTGATATTCGCAACTACGTACGCGACAATTTTAAGTTTTCTACTGGACATCTTGATTTTCGTATCTTTAGCACGTTGTAAAATATATTGGAGTAATTTACTTTATTAGAACGATAACGAAAAAATTGTACACACGCTTATTTTTCGAAGAAACGGTTTTCGAATTGGTTCTACGTTTTAATCGCATAGTCTGGATGGCCTCCTTGTGTAACTGCATAAAATATCTATTAACGTAGAGAACTCGTACGCGAGTAAAATCACGGAATGCCGAAGGAGTTTACATGAACGAACGATGAGCGCGTATATCTACCCCTATTAGGAAAGAGGAATACGCGTGCAAGTAAGCGGGTAGAATCGGTTCGACTATCGGAAGCATCGAAGCGCTCTCGAGAATCGAAGCGAATCTCGAGCGAGCGAAAATAGTTGGAAGCTCGGTAAACGTTGCCTCGGCTCGAGTGTGCCAAGACTCCATTTCGAGCGTGGCTGTCCGATGAATGTTTGATGCACGCTCTGGCTTGCTTGCGGATTCACGCGGTGTCTTGCTACGAGAGAACGACAAGCTTGCCGCTTGCTAGCTAGGCGTCGCCAACTCGAGCTTGCGGCCTTTCATCCGGTTTCACCGAGTTCCCTCGCATTTTTCCCTCCTTCTCGAATACCTCTCGTTGTTTCGCGGCGCTAGAGTTAAAAATTCACTTCTCTTTCCGCCTTCCCATTCGCGTGTCGTCACGTTGCTCATCGCCTTTTACGCTGGAACCACGATCGGCTACGTAACTGTAAAGGATCGTAATGATCGCAGCGAAAACATGGAATTCGTTGTATACGTTGATATACGTATATCCCGTTCGTAAGTATCAAGATATTTATGACAAAGAACGAGATAAATCATTAGACGATTCTTAAGTTTCTTTGCACCCTTACACTGTAAAAAGCTCGTACGTTTAACATCGTAATAACATCTGTGAACGAGGGTGTACGAGTACGATACGTGTACGCGTAAGTTTCGATGTGACGAGAAAAATGCCTCTGTACCACCTTTTCATCGTAAAATATTTTACGGAGCGAATCAAGTCGATTTTCTTGCAAAACGAAGCATACATTTTTCGTTAGATACAACGCGTTGATCCGCTGTAAATCGTGAATCGTCTCGCGCTGATAAATAAAGTCTTCTTTTCACGGTTCAACGTGGTACGATACACGCCTCGCTCGATACTGTCTGTCGCCTTCATAAATAGATTCTACATCAGCCGGAAGGATTTTCCCTTAAAGGGAATCTTCGCGGAAACTTCATTGTGAAATATTATTTCGAACTTCCATCGGCATCGATCTATGTATCGATCAATTTATCTTCTTTTTAGGTTCTTATCTCTTACACTTACGAAATGGCTGAACGATGAGGTACGATTCAATCGCGTCTAGAAACTCTTCTAACTCTAACAAATATCTTGCGATAATTACATCCGAAAGTATAACCAAGTGTAGTTTTGATTTCGAATTTTATATTAAAGATAACGGAAAGAAACACAGAGAAATCTGTTACTGCTAATTATTTCATATTGTCACTGATGTATATATAATGAACGCATTCGCCTCCGAAACTACCGAATTCCCCTCGATCGCGTGGCTTAACGCGGATAAGGTTTAAGCGAAAGAATTAGTCAGCCGATTTGAATCGATTTGCCTGCACGATTCTCGTCTTACGATTTACTGGAAATTCGAGAATCTCGCTAGATTCATCCTGTCTAGTTCGATCGCAGTTCCTTCCAAATTAATCACCAATGCCGTACTAACTGTATTGCTAAGTGAGAAAGAAACTAATCCAAAGACTCGAATACCCATAGACACGTAAATAAGCAGGATCTTTTCACCACTTTGAGACACGTTTCTTAATACGATCTAAGCCCTGGGCCAAGTCTCTGGTTTTTTCGTCGATGTAAATTCATCACGCTTCCAATGTTTTTACGAGATTCGTGGCCGAGATGAGTGGGCGGATTCCTTTGCATTAAACCTATCATCGTTGCTACCTCTTCTCCTTTCGTTTGGTATAAATCAGCCGGACGCGATTCTAGCTGCGATCTCTAGAGAGACCTTCTCATTCCCCCATTCTCTTTCTGCCTTTGCCACGGCATTTTCATTCGAATTAAAGCCGGTCGGGTACCGGATCGCGATAACAGATGAAATACGCCAATGCGACCATAGCCGACCGACTATCTTTTTCCCTCCCTCTTTTCCTTCGCGCGCGGCTCGAAATAAAAATTCCGCTGGAAAGTAACGCGAAAGAGCCCAGACGTTATCGGGGTGTGCCTGTCGCGTTACGGGATACCCGGTTTATCTATGAATTTTAAAAAAAACTACACCAACGCTGTTTAGCCTGGCCTACCGCTTCGAAAATTCCGATTAGACCTTAAACGTTGACCGACTTCTCTTTGATTCGCGTTGGAAAAATTGAGAAACTACGTTGATTGATGATTTAAATGTTTTTTATCGTATGTTACTTAGGAGCGAAGTTGTAACGATATATACAATGGCTGTGATAAAACGCGTATGCATACGATTGCATTTGTTACGAAGGCGAAAAGAAACAGAACGAAGAAAAGAAACTGTCGCGGATATCGGTAACTTGATCGTTCAAAGGCATTTTTCTTGGTTGAATCGACGTAAATTTCACGGACACCCGCGTTAGACTAACCGTCTCGTTAGGCGCGTGTACACGCGCTGGGTGGACGCGAAATAAAGAAAACGATCGTAGTTGCGTATACGTTAACGAACACACAGAGGCTTTTGTGGCGGTTTAATTTACACGGGACACGCGCTACGCAAACGAGGCGGTGTGCTTAATTTGATACCGTTTCGTTCCATTCCGTTCGACGATGGCAAGCGTCCAGACAATAAAATTAAACAGTCTTTGAACCACACCAGTGCGGTGCCACGTTGAAACACCGACATTACGGTAAGTACCTTGCGCTACCATTTTAAATACAAAACGCCAAACGGTCACGCGGATAGCGTAATACTCTGAACGCGATATTACGTCGCTCGTTTATCAGAAACGGCTAATACAGACGTGCTATAACCAAAGAAAACTTTGTTAACTTCGAAATTACTTTCTTGCGTTCCAACCTCTAAGCTATGTTACTTGTTTGTCGTGCATCGAATATCGGTTGGTTGCGCAATTTTCGCGAAAGGTGCAACCACGTTGCAGCGTTCGATCTTCGGTTGTTCGCGTTGTCATTAGCATTTGGGATCAACGTCTTCGTTTCCGAGCACGAAGTTGGCGCGGAAACGTGACGTGGACGCCATTCCCCTACCACCGCGATCGGCTAGTTAAAACGATTAAACGAAACAATCGGGATCGAATATCGCTATGGTAATTGCAAGAACGCTAAATGCGTGGCAAGTGATATTATAATTACATATAGCTTTCAAAACGAGATCGATTTTGCAATTTTTAGCAAACCGAAAGGGATTCATCGAATTAAAGCGTGATGTGTTTGCGAAAGTTTCTCCGTTGGAAATAAAATTAACTTATTCTTGTATGGAATTTAATTTCTCAACGCTCGAGGATGAAATTAATTTTTGTAGCCTGTCAATATTGATAGTTGGTACATGTAAAGTACGATAATGGAGGTGCTCGGAGCCAAAATTAGTTCGTACGATAAAATTTGTAGATTCGATTTTAAGCATTCTAAAAAAAAAAAAAAAAAAAAAAAAAAAATACGTAAAATATAAAATGTCCTCCTTATAATGGATAAAAGGATGTAAGTTGAGTATAAATGCAGTTGCGTGTTAGTCAAGATATATGATCAGGTTTTAGTGGAAGCTTAAAGCACCGTTTTATGGAGATTTACCAAGACGGACAGGAAAAATATTTCAGTTTTTATAATTTTATCATGTACTTTTTCTTGAAACAGCGGGAAACACTTTCCCGTTAAAGCAGAATCTATTTAAAGCCTTGTGAGAACGATGAAAGCGTTCCTTCTATCCGACTATTCGAAACTCTGCAATTAGCTTTTCTCCTCGAGACCGTTATTTTGACGAAGGAAATATTTCGAGATGACTTTCTAAGTAGCGGAATTAATAGACAGATATTTAGTAACGTTGTTCTGTTTTTAAGAAAGCCTTGAAATTAATTTCGCTAATTCTGTTCCGTAACGAAGCGTTCCGCTGTAAGAAGAGAACGATAAGGTTTATATCGCCAAAGGTATAATACGTATACGTGTGTATATATTGAAATTTTTCGTAAATTAATCTGTCCGATCTATTAATCTATGCGAACATAATACATTCGCTGAACGAGTTCTCTTCGAGTTCTCATTCAGACCTTTTACTCGTTCCATCTTTACCCTTGCGTTAAAACTCTCGCGTTAAACTTCCCATTCGCCCTTAAAAACTCTAAAGCCAAACATACACGAATAAGTGCACTTACGACCGCCACTTTTACCTTTGAAATATAAGTACACGCATTTCTAGGATCCCTGCATTCCAAACATAATATTCGTACTGCACGCTCGAGAAGCTTTCACCATTGCGAGATATCTTTGGCTACTTACACAGGTCGTACATAAACAGCGAGCGTTTCAACCAAGAAATTTTCTCCGACCGATGATAAACAATATCGGATCGTGTGGAAAGTTCGTAGCGAAATTCGTGCGTGTCATCGAGAAATCGTAGAATTACATAGTCAAGCGTCTCGCAAGATAACGGTAGCACGTGGCAACGCGTCACGTTTCGATCTTTCATCTTGTAACATGGAAATGTTAATAATTCTAGGGAACAGCGGTGGTCTGCAAAATTCTCGATTCCGTTGGCAAGTATTAAAACTTTCCGTACTGGGGATTCGACGAGGTTTGTGCACGCATCGCGCCAGGTGGAATATGCGGTTCGCGAATACGTGCCCCGCGAACTCATTGTAGGATTGCACCCGGCGAGAATGGAAATGGGAAGGTGGGCGTGGTTCGAGGGCATTGATACCTATTCGAGCACTGGCATCCGTCCAGTTCTAATAAGACTTAATATTTTTGTTTAACGAGCCTCTCTTTATGACGATATCGTTCTAGTTTCGCTAATTGGATAGCCAAGGTCCGCCTTCAATCCCAAACACACGGCAATTAACTCGTTCGTGTCTACGAATGAAACTGCCAAGTCGACAACCACGCGTTTTCCGATAATTCACGAACGATACGTGAATCTTGTCGCGCGAAATTTAGTAAATAGCAGACGGACAAGAAATTCTTACCAACTGGAGATACTTTTATATTGCATAGAGATTCGTGTTGGATATCTTAGAATTTTGTCGTATTTCGTGAGTCTGACATTGGTATATTAGGAGAAATAAGATATCCAACTAGCTGCAAGTATTTACTTATACCTCGTTGCGAGCAAATTGTTAAGTAGAATGTCCACTACGACGTCAAAATTTTACGTAAAAAATTCTAAAGATATTAAATTGGGAAGATACTACCACAACATGCTACGAATCTTGGTGTCACGAAAGATCGTACTTGCTGGATCTAAACGCGGCATTAAGGACTCTATACCAGCGAATCAGTGAACGAACGTCGAAGCAATCGAGTTAGCGAAGCGTGTCCCGTTCGAGTATTCTTCTCCGAGTATTGACTTAATTCTGGAAGTGTAGGAAGCATCGACGAACGCATTACGCGAAAGATTATCAAGGATCGGGCCGCTAAAAGCCGTCTCTTTCGCGACAACCGTGCAGCGGCTAGCAAAGAACCTACGCGGGACAAGGTAAAATGTCCCGCTCATGCATTATTTATCCGAGCGGCGCTTAGCATCGAATCCACTCAGCTGCCACGACGAACATCCCTCGAAGGCGCGAATCGATTTCCCAGAGAGAGAGAGAGAGAGAGAGAGAGAGAGAGAGAGAGATACACGGTAGCCTCTTTGAAACGACGCCATAAGAAACAGGCGGACGGAGAATTCGCGTTTGAAGAATCGTGGCCCTCCTTTCGGCACGACGCGACGTCGCCCGATCTTACGTCCATTTCCATGACAATGAAATACCGAAACGTTCCCGCTGCTGGAATCTCGATGAAATATCTCTGGCGGTATTCGCTAGTCACCGGTCGAATGAAAATGTCCGACAAGCGGGTTATCCGGCGTTTGACGCGACATAGCGGGAAATATAAGGAACTCTCGTTCGTAGGTATTAGAATACTTTGATTTTTTTATGTAAGACGCGATAATTGGTTCGAGGAAAGGATCGATCGATCAAAATTTTCCATTTATACAGGCTGGTCCATAAAACATGTTTCCGCTTAAAATTTGTGTAACTTTCTTTTGAAAAAAATGTTCGCAACGAAGCAACGAGCAAAAAAGTTAAGTACGCTGCGAGTTTCGCAGGATGCAACGACTCTTGGATTTTCAGTGCCTGAAAACCTGATCTTTTATTTATTTACATGGCGGTTAAGATGAGAACGAACCTGGTCTCTCGTTAGAACAGAGATGGAATAATGGAGCGTTGATTCCGAAAGGAACGTATCATTATTTGTACTCGGTTTTGAAGAAATTTGAGAGATATCGGCGTAGAGGAGCCGGTAGGAGAACTTTTGTTGTGTCTGTTTGGAGTTGATGGACGAACGGCGTGAGAATGAGGCGAACTAGGCTGGAACGAACGCGGGTGAACGATAGAGAGATCGTTGACCCTGGAGACAGAGCTCGGTTGGATTCGCGCCAAATGGTTTATCGGTGAACTTTTTATTTTCCGTATCAAGCGATATATCTACCGTTCAAGTCAACTCGATCTCGTTTCACCAGATTGGCGGTTTAATTATGGATTAACCAATTCAGGACCAACGTTGCAGCATTTCACGTGTAATTTCTGATTTTTTCTTTTTTTTTTTTTTTTTTCTAGCCGATTTATTTTATTCTATTCTATCGAATTCATATTGCGGTTGTAAACGGTGTTCCAATATTTCAGTATTTCCTCGATGTTCTCTTTCGTTACTATGTATTCATCTAGATTCTACAACTTTATGGTGTTTAAAGAAATCGAATTATTACTTTGTAGCGGCGTAATAAATCATTTCCTTTCAAATTACACCTGTATAATGTATTTTTTTTATATTTCACTGCCTCCGTGCCAGCGATAACGCATTTTCTTTACGACATTATGACGGATAACACAGCCCGCCGCTATTTAGCCTTGCCGTAATTTGTAATTGGACCGAGGGGTCGGTAAGGGTGCTCGAGCGAATGTTTGGAAATTCGATAGCAAGCAATCGGACATCGCATCGCCAAAGAACGGAAGCTTTATCTGAAGGATCTAGCAACGGAGCGGGGAAGGCATCGATGCCTCTTTGGTAAGCGAATTGCGACTACGAGGGGCCGTTCGGCGCATATCCCAGAACCTCGAAAGGGTCCGACTTTCTTTATAAAAATATCTAATACGCGCGTATATTACGCGAAACGACAACTTACTATATTTACGTTTGTTTAATAATGTTGCGCCTATGTAAATTTACGCGTTAATACACTGCATGCTCGTTAACGAATTATCGGATAATTAATCGCAGTAATATATTTTCAGATTCGTTTCAGATTTGATCAATCGCGTCTCGTTACAGCGCAAATCGAAAAGTTTTCTATGCTAAGTGCATAGTATTGCACTGTAAGCGCAATAACGATAATTTTATCATTGTCAAACGTCTTATCGGTGCGTCTAACAGGTACGCGTATCGAATGAACGTTACCTACCTATTGTGCTCGCGTTGAATCCATTGCCTGTGATATTATTCGACCGACGAAGCAAAGCGAGCTGATCGAATGCACCTAGTTGGTTAAGCTAAAAACAAAGAACGTGTAAACCGATTGTTCCAACAAGAGGAAATCTAATGGATTCTGTAATTTCGAACGTTAATACGTTATGTATGCAACCAGGTGATTATAGAACGAAAACGTACAAACTACCGTATCTCGATAGTCATCGTGAAACAGATACGTGTACGATCGCGTGACGCGACGTCCCTTTTCGCTCTGCAAAAATTACACGTTGTTCTGCAGAGACGCGTTGCACGTCCCAGTGTATATATGTATATATCGTATCACGAATATCGTACATCGTAATTCAAAAAATTCGATTGTAGGCAATACGAGTTCGTTACTCGATGAATTCGTATCCTTAAACGATTCTACGGAAAAAGTAAAATTCGAAACACCATGGTATTCGAGACTATTCGAATATATGTACGTATCATGCGTGTTATACGAGAGACAGCTGCATTCTAGATTTCTGCACAGTCTGGTGATCCAAGTCTCTGACAGGTGCTCTATGCTTCGAGGATCACGAAAGTTGATCGGAAATTAACGCAAACCGGATGTTGCGTTAAGTTTCTCGGATGAGCGATATCCCCCACGTGAAAAGCGAATCGGCAGAAACTGTTCTTGAAGGCGACGAAAGGAGCGAACTGTTTGAGCTGTGTCGTGCGATACGCTCGAGTAATTTCTGCTGCCTGTTAGAACTGTTTGAAGGAACGGTACTAGAGGAAAGAGATAAACAACCGTAACGTCGGAGATTAGGATAAAAATCCTACGATATTAATCCTCGCGATTGTATAATTGTATCGAAATGGATAGTACGCTTCGATAGATATTACGAAGGTATAAACAGTTTTTAAAATAAAGATGCGTTGAATAGAGGGGAACGAATACCTCGCGTCTTGGCCTATTTCTTTTCCTGCCAGTGCGTCGCCTGATGCGGAAAGTCATTCGTCTCTCCTCAGCCGTGTCTGTCACTGACCGTGGGATAGATGAACGAAAAGGCGTGCAAGCGAGTAAATCGTGCGAGCGAAGATAGACCAACTTCTCGAAACGCTTGTTCGCTTCTAACGATGATATCTCGAAAACGCGAAATAAACGCACAGAGACACGGGACAAAAAGGAACTTGAAGCGGAAGATTCATAGATTCTATTTACGCCAATTTTAACGTACTTCGTTTCGAGCAACATACGATGTTCGAAGTCCGGCAAAACTTATTTTCCGTTTTAATTCGAAACTCCGTTTCAAATATTGTCGGCGCTGAAAATTCATTAAAAACGAATAAACTACGAAAGGATAAAACTCGGAAAGTTGTATACGGAATATTGCAAGCCAGAGAAAATTTCCAGTGTCTCTCTCTCTTAAAGAAAAGCAATTATCGCGAACGAATCCAGGTATACACATATTTCTTGGAACGACGAAATTGAGGATACGGAAGAAAATGGGTGCGAAATTACGAAAAGAACGAAGCGAGCGACCATCGTCGAAACGGAAGTATCTTGTTCGCGTGAAAAGGGCACGATTCGTGTTTCATTTAAAACGAATTAATTCCTTCGCAAGCGTCACTTAGTTCGCTAATTAGCAACTGTATTTTCCATGCTGTCGAGCAAACAGTCACGGGAGTAGCACATTTTAAAAGCGACAATTTCCAACTGTGCTTGTTACGAAGCTAAAAATATGCGGCGGTCTAGTGGAACCGCGCGCGTTGGTTTCGAAGCACACGTTCCGCTTTTGCCTATATACCCGGCTCTTCCGCGATTATTTCGCCGTGCCATTGCCATTTCGCGTACTCATCTCCGCTCGCAAATACGCGTAATTTTACAATAAGCGATACACGTTCTCGTTCCATGAAAACTTTTACTCTCCGACGACGTGACGCCGCGACGTTACCTTCTTTTAAATATCCTACTCTTGCGCGATCCATATATTTCCTTTTGTGCCGTTTTTTTTTATACAAAATATTATTTCCTTTCGCTTTCGCGCGAAAATTGCATCGCACTTTTCCACGCAAAGGCAACTTCGACGACTGTGAAATCGATTAAACTCTGTCTGTAAATAATCCTCCTGTAACTTTTATTCCCATTCAAGGTATCGAATTTGCGATAAACAGCTTTTCATTCTCCAGCTTTGAACGAATACATTCGTAAACGTTTATTTTTCTATCGTTCTTGTTTATTACAAGAAAGTTTTCCGTTGTCCGTTTGTTCGTTGTCCGAAACAGCAGTGGAACATAAAAATTCGGCAAGCGTCTTTTTCTTCTTCTTTTTTTTTTTTTTTTTTGCGAAGAAACGTTTGATAAGTTGAAAACGAACGATTGGTCGGGGATTATCGGGGTTGAAGTATCTAAAATAACGGTTGATCGAGAGCTTCAAATTTCTGCTTGCTCTAATTCTCGTCAAACGATGATTGCAATGTCAAGCAGGCTAGATCGAGTCGAGTTTTTGCCCGGAGAAGCTTTCATCGAAATTGAATTCTTAATTGCGAACGGGTGGGGACCAGAGTACCAATACACTATGAACGAAGCACTAACGCACTATCAATTGGAAAAGTTTTCATACTTTGGCCGCATTAGCGTGATAACGTTATACGCGTGTGTACACGTCAGGGATTGCGATGATAAAATTATGATTTTCAAATATTTCGTTCGATCGATATACACGACACTGGCTGTATATTTCGTTATTTGAGATACTATTCGAACACCAGAACCTCGAGAACCTGCCATCGTCAGGGTATTCAAAATTAAATTTCACATTTTACGTTCAAACTGAAAGTCGCGATTGAGACTCGTGCTTCGCGATATAGCCGCGACTGTTTCCTCGTTCGACGAATCGACCGGAAATTAATTCTAGTCGCGTGAACGCCACCGACTACCCGAGCATTTGAACGCTGATCGTACTATGCTCAGATTGTAGGAAATTATTAGCGGTAAGAGTGCTTAGATAGAGAAATAATAAAAATCATACAATTTAGAGAAATATTAAAGGATCTTGTTTTACGTTTTGTACGAATTAACGAACAAGTTGTATTTTTTACTGAAATTTCGAAATTACACGACTAGAATAAATGGAAATAAAAATAATGTTATTGGATGAAATTGTTTGGTATCGCGGGATCCTGCGAAAGGTGCGTCTATAGTACGGTCGAACTGCTCATAATCGATCTTCGATAGACTCGCATGCGTGTATTTATTTTGCCAACGGAAGGAACGAAAACGTTCAACGTACGTTCGGTGGTCGCGCGGAGTAAAAAATTTGAACGATCAACTCTTTTTATCAAGATTTACGTTACCGAAAAACGGAGTACGTTCGTTCTACGTACGTGTGCTAAATGCGAAACATTTCAAGTTTATTTCGTTGAACAAGCGAACGAAGATTACGCATTAGTAATTTCATGTAAACGATATAATAACTTTCAATTGGAAATACAAATAACTTTAAATACTGCGATCAATAGTAGATTTTAGTAGTAAAATAGTAAAAAAAACGACATAATATGGTAAATGGTCAATTTTACAGATTTCATTTGAAACGATGAATCAAATAACTTGGATTCGATGGATTCGGTTTATAAAAAGTCGATGATTTTGCGAAATGTGTTTTGTTCGAAGGAAATGGAAGTGGTAAGAAATTGAACGCGGAAAGAGAACGGTGAAATGGCGCAAAAGCGAGAAAATGACTATTAAAAATAATCGGCGATTTAAATGTGTGCGTTAACAGAAACGATTTGCAAATCGGAATGCATAGGTAGGAAAGTCTGGCAAGTTGGAAAGTTCGGGTACTAACGGGGGTTGAAAATGTCCAAGTAATTCGATCATGACCGTTGAAAAAGTTGCGAACCCCGGAGTTGATATTATGCCGAACACGAACTCCTAATTTCTCTTTCCAAGTGATCATTCCGAGAGATTTGAATGTAAGCGGGTTTCTCGAAGGACTCTCCGGCGATTTCCTGAATTTTGCATGCCAACTCGCTACGCGGATGCACGATGCAACAATATCGAGCGATTATATAATTCCAGACATTAGTCCACGAACGCGTGAACCTTCCTTAAAATCTGCTACTTTTCGTGAGATCGAGATATCCCCAACGCCATTGAGAAACGCCAGGGAGCCTCGGCACTTTGTACTTTGTACTTTAATTACAGTTGAGCGCGTTATAGACGAGCGAAACGAAAACAAACCGCAATGAAAATAATATCCCACCTTTTAAGCGAAGTTATATTATGCCGGTTGTTATGAAACGAGCTGTTCGCAGGCCAAAGTGGCTGTCTCTACCTTTTCAAATTTTTGAAATTTTAATGCCAAAGTAGTTGACGAGTACTTATCTTTTTACATTTCAAATAAATCCTGCTTAATTTATCAAAAGGGACGACGCAGATTTTTAACTGCACGAAAATTGCAGCGAATAATAATAACGAGTATTCCAAGAATGTACTAATTTATGCATTTTATGCGCCGTTAGATAAGAGCTATGCCTGTAATAATACATTCTACGATGTTAATTTCAATTTCAATTTATATCGCAAAAGGAATTTTGAAAAACGATACGTGCTGGTCGAACAACGGCTAAATATTTTTAATTGAACGAAGAAGAACAAAGATAGACGATAATCTGGAAAATCGAGTTAGGATTCTATATTCTGAGCCGTAATCGGCCGTGGAATACGGCAGAAAGTTACCTCGTCTCGCGTTACTCGGGTGACAGAGGAAAGATCTTAGCACGCTCTCCGCGCGATACATATTTCATTTCGTAGAAAGACCCTGGCGCTTGTTTTACATCAACGGTACGATTCGTCTTGAGGCGAGGGTGTCCCGCTGGGCGGTGTACATCGCGGAAAATATAGCGACGTACAGCGGCGGAATAATTTACAATTTCGAGCAGCGACGACATCGCGAGACAGAAAGGTGGCTCGTCAAATTTCCGCAGCAACCACACGCATGCTCGTCAACACCTTTTCTATCGGTTAAAAGTCGAGAAATTAGATTCTTTAAGCGTCTATAGCGACACTGGTTCACGGTCTTTTATACCGTAAATGATATTTGATTACGAGAACCAAGTACGCGAACTACGGACGAAGACTACGGACTTACACGACGACATTTGTTCAATGTTCGGTAGGATGTGAAAAAATATATTGAATGCCACGGCCAAACGAAAGGATACTTTTGATAAGGTGGAATGGATTATCGAAATTTGAATTAAAATCGTTAAACTTAGGTCGAGCGTTAGATTTCTATTATTCGCAAAATGATAAAAGCTTCTTTGCGACAGAAGTCTATCGTTTTGAAAACGAATCCGATACGTCGATGTAACACGATATATCTCTATAAAAGATAAGCTATTTTTTCGGTCAAACCATAGCTAGAATTTGTCAGATCCGAAAGGGGAAATTACCGGACAGCGCGTGCACTCTTGAATCGGGGAAAAGCGCGTAATCCCGCAGACCTACGATCGATCGTAAAAGCTACGAATACTCTGGCAGCATTTGCGAGTTCAAAGCAAATCTTGGACGCATCGCGCGTATTGCGAACCAGATATAGGATAAAATCGACGATGACAGTTGGCTTGGTGGACGAAAAGGAGATAGATAGAGCGAGTTCGGGAGAGATGGAACGAAAGAGGGAACGAATCGATCCGAAAATGTTTCATCGCGCGGTACACGAGCAACGTCCAACGTTTCGAGCGAACAGGGTGAAACACACGCGCAAGGTTTGCAGTTGACAGCAGTCGAGGTCAACACCGTCCTCGATATCCACTTAGCGTGGTCCCATTAAACAGAGGTCCTGGTTGGAATCACTCTCCCAAAAACACGAGGATGCGTTTTTAAAAGGACGGAAGAACCCGGGAACAGGAAAGCGACAGCACTTATCCGGAAACGAGCTATACCAGGCGTTCATCTCGCGAGAGGGCGAAATACAGGCCAGCGATAAAAGCACGGGCAAGCCGTTTAAAATGAAAGTTGAGGTCTACGAACTTTTCAAAACGGTACCAAAGTGCGCCGACTTTATCGACAGGCGTCGTTGGAAATTAAGACGCTTTTCATCTCGATCAGAAAATCATTTTGATTCGCATATGGTAATCTGAATTTTGTCAATCGAAGAAATCGCTGTTCTATGTAACGCCTCTGCGTTTTAATTTTCTGCGTTGACCGGCATCTACTATCGTCTTGCGATTTTCAACCTTTATCGATATTTCAGGGCTACAAGTTACGTATAATCTTGAGATACGTGGCGTAGCCACTTCAAGAATCGTCAATTTCATTCATGAGCGGTAAGAAATATAAAATTCCAAGATGTTGGAATCTTGTCTTGCAGGCAACGTATTTTTGTCAAATATCGTCAATTTGAAGGAACGACTCGTTTTTTAATTCTTATATTACTTATGGACGTTTATATGCTCGAAACTTTCGATTTCGACGTTCCTTTCGACAGAAGTCAATATGAAAAAGTAACGTATCACGGAAGGAGGTAAGCACCTATATAAAAGTTTGAAATACACGGCACTCGGAAGTTAATTCTACGACTCTTTTCTAACCAAGTTAAACGAGATACATACGAATTTTAATAAAACTTTTTTTTTATCTTTGAACGAGTAGGAGTAACAAGCTGTTCTATTCGAGTCCTCTTGATATTTTGCATTTAAGTTTCTGGCTGCATAAGCTTCGTATGTTATCGAAATCAGAGGCATAGTATCTCTCTGAAATAACAACTTTTTGTCGAGATTCTCTTAAAAGATAATACTTTCCGTAGCGCTATAAAATCCGGCGTTACGGTATTTTTTACTCGTACGAAATTTGTACAAATAAAAATTCGTTTATTTCATTTAATAACATATATAACGATAAAAGGGGATTATTTTAGGCGATACTTTTATCCTAGTTCTATGTACATAATTAGGTACGTATATTTATGCACTAAAGTTACCAATTAAATGCTAGCGAATATCGTTTCATTTTCCGTGAGTGTAAAGCCAATTTTACTTGTTTAATTAGACTTGTTATCGTGTTTAATTAGTCGCGTCCGTCTAATTAGGCGATTGCCCGGCGACTTTTTAAATCTCCAACTACCAACAATTCTGATTTATTTGTCGGACTAATAAGAAAATTACATTCGAACGCGTTACGTTCGGACAAATCAGAGAGTCGAACGATACTTGTCCGATCAGATACGATCCAGTTCTACGATACTCGTCGTCTAGTCAAGATCGGTTCCATTGCAATTATCTGATCAAACACGACAGCGTACAGATATCCTTAGTTTCGTAACGAACAAGTGTCGAATTTTCACGGAACGCCGATGGTAAATTCACCAAGTCCCGATGTAGTTTCCAACGCCGGTTCAGAGTCATAGTTCTACCATAACAACGGAAGCAAACTCTAACAATTTCACCTCTGAATAATATAGCAAGAAAATTAAAGCGATCTCAGGCTTTCGACGACTCTCTCAACTCTCTCTCTCTCTCTCTCTCTCTCTCTCTCTCTCTCTCTCTCTCTCTCCAAAATTTATTCGCGAGAAACGTTACGCCGCTATTTTGTGAATTAATTCCAATTCCAAAGTACGATTCGCCGGTTCTTCGTCGTACTTTATACTTTTCTCTTTGAGTTAGTAGTAGTTAATAATGTTGTTAGTTCTTGATAGAAGATACGTGTAGATGATTGTGCAGTGTTTGGTTAGTTACATATCAAGCGTGTGTGATACGAACGCGTGATCACGCTTGTCATCGTGCGTAGGTAGTGGCGCTGGCCTGTCATCGGGGCAGTTCTCGTCGCGAGATTAGCAACCTTTTGACACGATCAGCCTATCGTAACTAGATCAGGCTATACAAACTCGTTATATTTTGCTTTATTACTAGCGAATAAACGATGTATAGAAATAAAAATAAAATTCAAAATTACACAGATAGAATCGGAGTCATCTAAAATTTCATTCTACCTTTTTTGTATCAACTCCGATTCTGCTTTCAAATTGTGCAATCACGGTCTTCTTCTTAAATATACGCTAGCCTGGGGGATAGGCCAGTCGGCCTGCAATTAAGAACGTTCAAATTTCAAGCGGTTACTTCTAGCGTGCAGGATTTTAATTCCAATTGCACGGGGCCGTTTCGTTTGTTCCGGCCGTTGTTTCCGGGCGATATCAGGTCGTTACGGCAACGACAAGTCACCGGCCCGTGAAACTAGATCCGGGAAGGCACGGGAACTGTTTCTAAACGCTGGGCACCTGGAACGCGTGCGACACCACCGTTACCTATCCAGAATCCTCGGAATGGCTATTGCACGGCCATAAGTGTTATCCTTGCTAACGCGGCGCCGATTTACATGCCACTCGAGAGCCTTCGTAACAACCGCCACCGGGGAAATCGTAGGAAGAGCGACGGAGAAAATCCAAATAGAGCGAACGCAAGCAAAGGGTAAAGGGAGAGGCAGATAGGGATGTTCGGTGACCTGAAAACGTCACGACATGCATCCTTTTGGCGTTCGGATCACGTGCGGAAAATTAAGTCTGCGATATTAATTCAGGAACCAGCTAGCGACAACGTCGTGACAGCACGAACGATACTTTTTAGCTCGTCGCGGTGCATAGTAGCCTCGATGTCCTCTAACTTATTCTCGTTTTTCTTCCCCTTTCCAGCCATTAGGTTCTTCCTGATCCTGTTCCGATAGAAACCGCTTCTCTTCCAGCAATCGAATAAATTTTCAAAATATAAACGGGCAATCCCATAAGATTTATACGATTCTTTGTCTGTCGTTCGCATTGTCTGGCGTACATAAATTACCCTTCGAGTAATCTTTTCCTTCGCTGTATTCCTCCTTTTTCTCTTTCTTTTTCTCCTCTTTCTTTTTACATAATTTTTCAAGTAAGGAGAATTTATAGAGCACAGAATAAGTTTTACAATGCTTAAAATAATATTACCGAAAGGATCAGGTTATAAAGAGTAGCCTGACGTTCAAGCGATCCAACCAACTGTAGATTTTTGATAAAGATTCAACTCGATATCAACGAGTAAGTTTCGAGAATCTACCGCGTGTTTTATAAAATTTCGAGACAGGAAAATTCGGTATATAAACGTGTCTCGTATTCGGTCGAAATAGAGTTAGAAAATAATTGAAGAAAAAAATCTCTTCCACAAGGTTTCATCTTATACGATTAAAGTGCAGTTTTCTAATTATCCAGACATAGGCACGTGTAAAGGCTACAAGAAAAAAACACGATAAGTCGCATCTTTTACTCTCTACGAAGGAACAATTTTAAAATTTGGTACATTGACAATTACCAATCGTACATTATCGACGTTATCTTTTTACCCAATGCTAAACGTACATGTTTCCATCGTGTAACTTAAAAAAATGTTAAAATATCGAAGATATTCAAATATCGTTTATCTTAAGAATTACGCTTTTGTCCAGACCTAACAGGTTCTTTTCGTACAAAATAATAATTAACGAAAATTATCTCGCGAATCAATTTACATAATAACCGTGACTTTCCTCGAGCTGGTTCAACTTCCTAGATGAAACTCGTAGCGATCTACATCGGCGGTGACCAGCTTCCCTGGAAAATTGGCAAGCTGGAATTTTTGCGACTGGACTCTTGGCTTCTTTACGGCGTGGTCTTTATCGCAGCTTACGAAGTGACGCATCGAGCGGCGAAATGCTGCCCGATACGATCTTTGCGGGCTTATGTTGTTCGCTCGTCAAATATACGCGTTCTACCATTGATATTGAAACTCTTCTGTGCAATCTTCGTATCATCTTACGATCACCCTCTGTCCTTCAGTTTGCATTCCCTTTTCCTGTTTCCGTGTCTATATTCGAAAAAAGAAGCTATACGCCGATCGACTCCGTAAATTAAAAGGATAGAGAATTAACGGCGTTATAAATGTTACATACTTGCTAGAATTTATTTTAAAATTTACAACTACTGTATACCATTTCTTTGCGATAAATAGCGTAATGCCGTAAAAGTAATTTGCCGTTTGAAAACTTTTACGCTAATCAATATACCCACGGCTATAGTATTAGCGAAATTTTAGAAGTCGCGAGTACACAAGTTACAAGTACTGACAAATTCTTTTGCGTAAAACTAACGAATTTGACGATAGAGGGAATGAAATTGTACGAGTGAATTTTACAAATTACGACCGCTTGTCGATTCGTTAACGCTATTAGTTTCAGCGAAAAACTAAATAATAAAACCAAATAATGAAATTGAAAATTAAATAAAAAGCGAAGGTTTGGCGAATGGAAGATTCTAAAAGCTAGAAAAACGTTTTTTACATTAGAATTCTTATTAAAGAATTCATTCGAGAAAAAGTGGCTCTTTTTTATTGAAAGGGTGGCGAAAAAGTTGATACAGTCAAATTACAGATAAATGTAAGAGATTCAAATCGCGGGGCGTGGAAAAAATAATTTTCCGCGTATCGAGTGACCACGGAAACGGTGAAATTTTTATACGATAGCCAAGCAAAACGCTTTAAACGAAGAAAACGAGGTTATTTGCTACACCCGTGGAAATCGCAGCATGATTATTTCCACGCTCGAACGCCAGTCATTAATTATTCTCATCGATAATCGATGTGGACGTGTAATTACTAAGTGCGGTTTCAAGATCGACGACTGGTTACGATACATTTCACGTTTATTACGTATCGAACATACCGGCGACACGAGAGCAACGGATAACCTGTTAAGCAGTCGTTAAACGCAGTTCAAATATCGCCGATTATAACATGTTTTTAGTTATCTCTTTAATTCGTGAATCAAACTGTCGCGTATTTTTATCCTCGCGTTTAATCGTTACGAGATACTCGGTCGTGTCAAATATTAACGATGGATAATAATAATAATCTGTTTCGTTCGTCACCTACGTAACTGCTCTAAATTCCGTCAAACGATAGATACGTATTTTAAAGGAACGTTAAGCGAACCATTCGGAAGCCACGTTGATCGATTCCATAAATCGAAAGTACAAAAGACCGATAATGGTACGAGCACTATTTCTTTAAATTTACTTTAGGATCTACAGTTGTTCGTACTATTTTCTTACGACAAGCAAGATTACGGATTAAATGATTTGTACTCTTAAAAATTGAAAATTAATCCTGTAACCGTGTAATAAAATCGAGAAACCTATTGTTGTACGACGTAACTTATAGAAACGATCACGCGTAAAGTTAATTTCGATAGAAAGCAACATAGCTGTCATCTTATTCTTTTACTTCCGCTATAGAGGCTTTGCCGTTTTATTTTTCGCCATCGTCTCTTCCGCCTGCGCTTGTCGTATATTTCGGTAACAAGAGCGACGGAATTTCCATACAGATTGAAAGGTACGCGAACTGGGCATGTTTCTGGTTAAATAATTCCTCGGTTAACAGGTTAATCGTGATAAATGGTAAACGGTATGGCGTCTTTGGAACGGAAACACGACGGCTCTTCGATTTACTTTATCGGAACCGTACGCGATGCCCATTCGTCGCAGCTGTAAATTCGGCGTGAAGCCGACTCGAAAAGTGACTCGTGCGATCGCTTTGGTATTAATTGAAAATACGTGGAAAGAACAAAGAGAGGAAGCAGAAAACACGATAAAAGAGTTCTCTAGCGCAACCTCTCTTCATCCGTTATCGCGCAAATCATACGGACGTGTGCGCTCAGAACACGTGGAAGCTTACAATCCCTGCTGCTCGAAGAATCCGGTATTCTATGCTCATCCTGCGCTGAAGCCGCAGTCTTTAATTAAAAGAGCAAGGAACGCTGTGTTGTTCGAACGGCATGGCGCCCGGTCAGCCGCGTCGGCTGGCGAAAAGCCCGAGACCATCCAAACGCGTCTTCCGAACGAATACAAGCGTACGAGCTACACGTTTAATGTTTAGCGTTTACCTAACGGAAAATCCTTTCTTCGTTCATTGCGAATAACGGCCGCGGCACTTCCCTTTACAGATTCCACGATTATAAGATTGTTTCATTATAGAACCATGAAAAATCCATTAACGTCTCGGATATAAAGTTTATTACTTTCTTTCTACTTATGAAACGAGTATTTTTATGAAACGGGTCGAGGTTATAGATGATCAACTTTTGTTTTCGCTACACACTCGCTACGCCTTTGTAAGTCGTGCAAGTTTTGATATTCGAAGACCACGGGAAAGATACCATATCTATTTCTGTCGATTTTTCAATTTCTTATCTCGGACTCGTTAAATGCAAAATTCGTTAAATCCAAAGATACGAGTCTTTCGTCTCTGTAACGTTATGACGATCGATGCTCTTGAAATTTACAAGAAACTGGCAAAGACACATACACGCGCGCGTATACAAAAATCAAATAAAAAAAAAAGAAAGAGAAAATAGGTAATTTAAAATCTTGAAATTGCTCCGTTGCAAAACACGAACGTGATTTTTTCTGCGATCTTCCCGCGAATATTCGAGTATTCGAATAAATTTAGTAGCAAGTAATTTAATGGTAAATTTAGAGTAACTCGCACCGGTGGACGTGTAAAGAGAAGTCCCTGGTAAGTATGAAAATTAGGATATAATAAAGAATCGTCGAACTGCGTGGTCCGCTATCAACGACAAAATCGAGAAAGTTGAAGAACGAGGAGAATTCGTGGAATCTAAGGAATTGAATCCTACTTCGGGTTCGTAGTTTTCAGTCAGGGTATATATGCTGGTTATAAAATTCTTATGTAAGTACACACGTGTTCAGCTTTAACTTTGATAATTTCATCTCTTTGAATCAGCTTTGTCTCTATTTTGAATATCAATCGTACAAAATGTAATACGCGGCGCAAGCTAAGATACGTAACCGATCGTTTCCTCGAGTTCCATTGGACAATCAGGAAATTATACGAATAACAAATCACAAAATTTCTCCATTTGCGGTTCGCATATACGAAATCAGCTTAAAGTTGCTGCGAGTAATAACCAATTATTCTACCTTACGCAATCTCGTTGTAACGCACGTGTAATATCATAGCGGTTCCATGCATACGTAACCGCTCCATAGAACAAAATAATACATAAACGATGTTCGTTCCTACCTTCGGTTAATCATATGCAACGTAAATTGTATATTCTACCTATGATCGAGATAGAAATCTTTTTCCATCTCTATTTTATGCAATTTAAACTTTATCAAGTCTTAACAAACTTACAAACGATTTATTAGACGTCAGATACCAGATTTCATTTCCGCAGCGTCAAATTTTTCCAGTTACATGAAATTAAAAGTGCTACCAAATGATACGAATATATTTGGACCGATCAATTATTACGTATAATTGTCAGACCGCGGATATCTATATATCAGTTCAGATTTTTGCTAATATACGCAATCAACAAAATGGTACCTAGGTAAAGGATTCTTTTTTTTTTATCTACTATACGTTAGAACGAGTACTCTACTTGTGCCTTCTACGCATTTCCACGTCTTCAAATCTCCCATAAATGCATAAAATTCCGCAGTCTAATAATTATCTACAATTAGTGGCCACTGTGCAACGACATAATCGAGCGAATTGTTCTTATTACAAACAATTTCTCTAATAAATGTCAAGATCCAGTTACGGTCTCGTTCATCGACGAATATTCGTCTGTACGTTTTATATTCACAGTGATTCTTTTTCATTTTCACAGTTCTACGGTTTGTGTGCGAAATATTCGAGTTGTTGGAAAGTTGGAAATCGTCCGTTACTTCGATGACAGCCCCTTTATCGGTGTAACGAATTCGCTAGGTCGAATAGCGACCAATTGCAACCGTTTTACAAATTAAGCACTCCAAACAGGTCGACCTATTGCCCTAGCTGGGCGAAAGGGTCAGCAGGAAGGATGCGGTAATATCACAGTCGCTGCCCTTGCTGCTGCAGATTAATGCGATTTAAACGCGAGGATAATCAGGGAGCTTGATGCAATTAACAGATTTGTGTATGCGTGTGCGTGCGTGTGTGTACGCGAGCGCGATTGCGCTTGGAATCGCGTTAATCTGCAATCAAAATTGTTAGGATGCGTAATTAGTATATCAAAGTCGTTGCAAAATTGTTTTCTCTCTTCTGTATCTGTATCTTTGAAATCACAGAACGCTCGTATCGATTTCTGACAAAGGATATTTTAGAAGATACTCGTCAATTGGATTTATTCGAAAATCGATCGTTGATATCGTTCGATTACCGCGAAAATGACATCGATCTCTGCACATATACAAACTATATACAAGCAAGTTGCCGTGCTATACATTCGTAGCTGTATGTATCAATCTATCTGTTTACGCGTGTACAGGCAACTGCATCTAACCAATGTCCGTTGCTTTCGAGACACCTGGTCACCGATGAACTCGTAAATGCGGTACTATGTCAAGGGTCTGGGTCGATAATTATCTGTCATACTCGAATGGCGTTGATCATTCTCTAGCGTTATCGCTACTGACGCTCTACGCTGAAACTGTCTCGTCGGAAATGACGAACATCGCGATGAGTCAATTAACGACGCGACTCGTGTCCGACACTTGTACATGCTGCGCTATGCATCGTTATAGTTTATAGGAATCGATACACGTAACGCTGGTCTTCGCATAAGAAGTTTCGTGACACAGAGCAGTTACGAGCATTATATGTACGAGTCTCTCGGTAGTTAAACTCCGCTCTTTATCATCTTCTCAATTTTATTACGCGAATACACGGTTTAACGTTCGATTCCAAAAAAACAAATTCTGTACTTACTTTTGCGAGTTGGTTCTATAACAGGAGGATCGCATAAATAATAACAAATTCACGGAATAATATTTACAATGCCATTTTTTCTGCTTTTCGATTTATCAAGTTGACCGGTTCACGCTATTGAGACCTAGTTTCATTTTTCGTGAGCAGCAGATTTGCGAGAAAATTAGAGAAAACATAGTTTTATTGCTTCGTATATGGAACTATGATGGATTTCTTCGATTTGAAACCGTGAGTTTCTCGATCTCGTGAAATTACATTGTTGGAGTTTTGACGCGCGAGATCCCTTTTTCCTGAACAGAACGCACGAAGCCAGTCGATCCGGAGACAGCCGTCAGCTGATTCGATCGCAGTTAAGGAAGCGCAGTTTTTAAGAAGACACTTGGCATTATATCGTTTCACAAAAGTAGTTCACCGTATAGCTATATCTTATCGCCTACTACCCGTACACTTGACACGAACTTTCAACGATATACGTAGTTTTAAAAAATTATGCAGAAGGAGTTGAAAGGAGTTTTTAGATCCTTTCGCACTGCCATTCCTATTTTTGGCCAACATGGAATCGTGAAAGTTGTCCAACTTATAATTGGGTTCTTTTAACGCGAGGCTAGATGAAAAATCGGATAGTGTGCGGTTCGACAATGAAAATACAGATTCGTTGGGCGGGGGGAGAGGGGGGCAGAGTCGCCGTAAAGAAGTATTTACGAGGTTAAGAGCGATTCGGCTGGCCTTTCGAAGTTTTCGCGCTTATAATCGGCGCAAAGTTTTCTGGAAAGTTGCCGTGGCCACCGAGCAATGCCGAATCGTCGAGATCTCAAAATCGATGTCCCACTTTCTGGCCGCGCGCTCTCCTCGATTCGAGACTGCGAACACAATACCGAAGTTACTGCAGGAAAATTTGCCCGTCACGATTCGGTAAACGCGCGCCCTTTTTCGAACATCTCGGCTCGACACCCCTTTATTGTGACTTTCTGCCCTTCTTGCGAACAAGGTTAGAACGTTCAAAGGCTGATCCGAAACTTGGACCAAGTGCACCCTACGAAAGTCGTTTCGTTCGATCTTTATCTTTCATCGGAAGCGAGGTATCTGAATCTTGCGATCCCACCGTTGACAAAGAACAAGGGTGTGTTTTGTCAACGACGTTCTTTAGTAGCTTTCGATGCGATCGCGGATGGTCTATAGCAATAACGTTGTTGAAAATTTGTTCGTTTAAGAATCTACTAGGAAGAACGATATTTATTATGGTTTAAAAGGTTATTTTTAAAGATTCGAGTATTGGCGTAACCTCGATAAATATAAAAATATTTATCAAGACGATTATTTATCGAAACCTATATACATACGTTACGTTTACGTTTATCCGATATCGTGAGCCGGACAGGAAAAGACTTTTGTTACTCGGGAGATAGAGACGATCAAGGACTCGAACTTTGATCATTTTTATCCTTCGGTTACTGCTACGACAAACGATGCTGGTGGTATGAAATTCGGAAACGGTCTGATGGCGGTTGACAACAGCCAGGGTAACTCGGTGGAAAGGTCTATCGCGAGGGTGGATGTGATTGTTTTAGGTTAAAGTTCGATAGATCGGGAAGGAAGGAGGTGATCTATGGAGGAGGAGAGGCTCTCGAGTTTGAACCCTAGGAACCGGTCCGTTGGTTTTTTTCAGTTGTAAATGAGACTTCTCGGACGCCGGAAAAGGGGAAGTTTCAGAGTATCTAAGACGCGTATACTTTATTCGGATATTTATCGAAATATGATATTTGTGAAAACAGAATTACCTCCTTTTTTTATTATTATTGTATTTTTATTTCTTACGAAAGGAACAAAGAGAATTTTAAGTTTTTCTTTTTACGTCACGCGTCGAAAGCAACGAAGAAAGCGTGAAAGAAAATCTGGGAAAAAACAGGTAAGAACAATCGGTGTTTTCCTCTGTCTTGTTCTGGTTAATTTGCCAATGTAATTCACGATTCCAGTTTCTCACGTTGGATAACGGTTGTCCGATGAAACAAAGAGCAAAGCAACCGTTGTCGAGATAAAAGCGTACGAGATAGCAGCAGGTAGGTATGAGATGCAGGAATATATCTTAGCTGTCGCCATAAAAACACAGCGGAGAACGACGCGTCTTCGTGTTCGCTGAAGCATTTAGAAATACATACGTACTACGCAGCTCTGGAGTACGGAGACGTTGCGTTGGTTGCAACGCGGTTCGTTCGTAAAACACCGAGATTACGCGATTTGTTTTGAAGGAAGTTCCGGGCGAAGAACATAGCGCAACGACATTCTTCTCCGTTTCTCTTCCGCCTTTTTCTCGGTCTGCTTTTTCGAAGCACGACTATACATCGAACGGTATCGACCGGTGCGGATCTCGAGACTGGGTCGACCGTGATGCGCCGCTGTTTGGCAACCGGCCAAAGCCGTTTCCGTAGACAAATGTCCATTCAACCGCGAGGAAGTAAGCCTGTTTACGCTTTGCTTTCTTTGCTACGATTCCCTTTATACTGTATATCACCGGCGTCCATCCGCTTTTAGTTGAGCGGGCTCACGCCGACAACTGAAAATCGGTCACGAGCACACGTAGCTACGCGTTACGCGTATTCGCGAAAATATTCGATCACTCGTCGAAGAAAACTTTCACGCGCACGTATGTCGCGCGTGTCGTGTAAATTACGTTACGTCGTGAAATTTCACTATGGCGATGAGAATAGGTAGACAGGTACTTGGGATTGGTGGTAGATCGCTTCATCGATATCTAATTCCACTAGCTATCTACTTATTTTCATCGGCGACGCGTATTTAATATAAATGTATTACTTAAACACGCAACGAGCGATAAAAATATCGAGATTCCTTCATATAATTGACAATTGACTGTTTTGGATACTTTAACGACCTCTGTCAGATATACGTACGTTATATGCACTTGTACTACGTACCTTTATATACGATATTATTACAAAGCCCGTCGGTATAATCGCGATAATTGGGTCAAAATGCAGCGCTAATGAAATTTCATAATGTTTCGTGTATCGCGTATCGTGTATCGGTAGAAAGTATCTATTTCATATCTATTTCGAATTCATATAAAATAAAGGAAGGGACATAGAAAGGGACACGATAGGCAGATCGTGTAACAGGTTGATTGATACGCGTGGGTAAGGTCAAACTGTTGCCGCGTATAAAACCGTCGACGACGTAAAACTGTGCCGGCTTGAAATTTGTATTTCCCTCCCTGTCCATGCCGATTCGAGACCAAACAGTTACGTAGCTTAAACGAACGTAATGGATGCGTTCGATCCGAGCTTGCTTCTAACGGAGACTAATGATTATTCTTGCGGCGATCGCACCGCCGTACCGCCGCACTTCCGCGTCGCGCCGGGATAGAACGTAACGAAGTGGTAATTGCAGGCTGATTTAATCCGTTGTAATTAGTTTGGGTGGTCGTTGTAGTTATAGTAAAACGGTTTATTATCAACCGGCCGAAGAATATATCGATTTTTATCGATTGAGATAGCGGTTTCCACGATTGCTGGTTAAAATGATTTGTTACGCGAGTCGAACGTCAAGTATCGTCGCGCGCTAAAAAGCGTAGACGATGGAACTTGTTTAAATCAATTAATATTATAAATAATTTATTTATTTTACCTAGCAATACATAGATTCTGAGTTATCGTTGCGTGGGCCAAAACGTTTGACAGCTGTCGATAATAATTCACGATGATTAATTAAACGGTTAATTATATTATGGATATGCGATGACGCATGATAACGTAACGCGTTTACAGGGGTAATTTTCGTTAACCTCTTTTTAATCCGTGACGGAATGTACGTGTCCTACACGCTTTTTAATGTTTCTAACTCTCTAACTTTTCGAATCTTCCAAAAAATCGTTGCCCGAGGAATTTTCTACTACGGAGATTCGGAACTATCGAAGACCCATAAATTCGTCTGCAACTTTTCGACGGAACCGCTCGAGCGATACGCAATCGTAACTTGGCTTTAACGCATTCCGTGGACCATCGGTTATTATCCGATACACAAAAGTTTTCCAAATGGAGAATGTTGAAACGCGTTCGTAAACGAAAGCGTCGAGTATTTCGTCGAACTCGTTGAAAAACGCGCTAAAAACGCGCTTTCGCGGACTATCGTCGTCTTTAGCTGTGCAAATATACCCAGCAGAGGAGAAAGCAAACCGACACGGCGATATCAATTTGTAACGGGGCCAGGATATAGTTCGGTGTTTAAACCGAAATAAGAGGACGATGAGCCACGGCTTTTTCCATTAACATCGTACGATTCTTCCAGGCGCCCGCGTAATTACGCTGTTTTACTTCCATTATCTCCGCTCGACACTTTGTTCGAAGCGATTGTTTAAAAACACTTACGAACAAGAGCGCCGTTATCGCAGTTTAATCGAGCGCGAAAGAAAAATTTGTGTTTCGCTGTCTCGAATGAATGTCGCTCGCTCGAAAGAGGAACTCGTTGAAAAATCATTTCCCGCCACCGCTGAAAAGCTGCTCGAGAACCAGCGTTAAATCGTTGATCGCGGATCTCTCGCGGCGGAAAAGGCAAACTTCGGGAGGCGGTTCTGTACGGTATGGGAAAGCTAGTTGAAGCGTCGGCGACGCTGAAATACCGTTCGGTAGGAAGGCAGGATCGAGAAAACAGGCAATTCAGCTGACGAAGGGAACGAACGGTCAAACAATTGCAAAGCGTAAAGGCGCTAGAGAGGAAAGAAATGGAAATGCGTTTGGCTGAAAGGCAAAAGTCGATGAACAACGAACGAACAAGAAGGATTTAGAAATACCTTAACGGTAGAGACGCACGAAAAATTCTACGTAACGCTGTACAAATACCATTTTACCGATACTCGTAACTAACTTGCTTCGTGGTACTTTTCCTCGTTTGCGGTTTCTTCTAGTTTACAAAGTTTCAATTATATACGCTCTGATATTATGTAACTCTGATCTGAAACGCGATGGAAGGTGCATGGGATCGTTTAGAGAAAGCGAGGTAAGAAAGGAAGCGAAAAGTCAGGCAAAAGCCGAACATCGCACGTGCTCCCTTAACTTGAGAAAGCAAGACGCGATTCTACAGCCTCTGTTGGAAGTTCTGGAGGGCTTGTGACGCGACAATCACTGACGAGAGGCGACACGAAACTCTGCCGCTCTAACTTCTAATTAGAATCTGAAGTTTTCCAGTACGTAAACGAATAAATCGAAGAACGTCGAGAAGTCGAGCTAGCATGGAAATTCTAATTGTCAAAAACAGCAAACTGTGTCCGTATCGTAAAACCGGGTGCAAAGTTTGACGAATAATAGCGAACGTAAAGATAACGATAAAATGACGAAAAGAAGTGGACGCGGGAAGAAAGTGAAAGAAATATAGGTAGAACAAACGAACGTAGAACGACAAATTGAAAAGCAAATGAAACAAAAAATGACGGGATAAAATGAAAGAAACGAGAAGAATTAAATGAAAGCGAGCTTCGCGAAAGGTAGCCGATACGAGAGAAGACTTGGTCGCGTGAATAACAAGAGAAAAACGAATCGCGTGGGCCGGAAACGAGGGGACTCTATAACCGTAACGGCGAAAATGAAGACAAGTGCGAGAGGAAAAACAGAGCCGGGACCAGCGAACGAATAAATTGCGGCGGAATATTTTTATAGGGAAAGAAAAGAAACAACGTGACGAAACGAGAAGACCGGGAGAGGGACGAGAAGTATGGAAGCTAGACGAATAAGACGAAAAAGATGAAAAAGACGAAAAAGACAAACAGAGCTGAAGAAGTAACACGGGGACGTGGTATGGAGTAAAAAGAAACGGAGAAGAGAGAAATAGTGTCGGAAAGATCACAGCGTGGTTTCCCGCGGGCACATAGAAAGGATTCGAAGAGAGGAAAGGGTACGTACGGGTAGAGTAGACTTTATCGAGAGCTTGGATTTATAGCTTCGCGAGGGAAAGCGAGACGCCTCGTCGTTCCTTCTTTCGCTCTCTCGTGGTCGCGACAAGATACTCCTTTTCCTTCGATATACGATAGATAGGGTGTATACGATACCGGTATATAAAAATCGCCTTGTCCGTGAACCCACAGCTACAGCTATCTTACAACGCAACCGCCCTTGGTTTTGCATTCGTTACGCGCGTAATCTTCATCGAACGTGGGAAGCCAGTTCTTTAGAATAGTAATTTTATACAGCGAACGAAAACTTTGCTAATTTTGCACAGTGACTTTATACGTTTGTAAAATAAAAGGTAAGCAAATATTTACGTTACTCTTGCATCGTTCTTCGTTACTAGTCCGAATATTTCAACGCTATAAATTCAACGATATCCAATTCATCGCATATCGGCGTGCTAATAGCCGCGACGCTTCCAAACTGCCCAACACCGGAGTTTTCAAATTCGAGAAACTCGATATAAAAGTCGATCGTGTTTCGATTTGGCATCGACTCGATCTTCGACGTTCGTGACGGATAAAATTAAATCGAAACGAAACTGTGCGAGTTAAAGCCGTAATTTCGGCGAAATATGTATTTAAACGTGTAGGATCGCGTCGATTTCAAACCTAAAACTTGGAACGCGACGGCGATAAATGAATAGAAATTTATATTCCGTTAGGATTTGATAAATGTGGCTCGTGCTCGGCGATTTCGCGGCTGACCGACGCGCCCCGATATCAACGATCGGACCAACCAGTCGGTAAAACCGAAAACGAGATATGGAAAAATCGATCGCGTACCGACGCGAAAGAGGCCCGTGATACGATCGATCGCAAACGAACAGCTTTTAATACGGTTCGATCGGGATTTTGCCGCTGAAACGTTAAATCGTTGGTCGCTGTGACGGTCAATGCTATTTTTAAGCAACGGGAGGAATCCGATTCTCGAACGTTTCTACGTATCCGAACAATCGTACGAAGATTCGTAAAGTTCGTTTCGACATCGTTTCGAAAGATCCTGTCTGTGTTTGAAATTGTTTAGCTGTCGAAACAGTTCGAACAGAAGATTTATAAAACCGTGAAGCTTCGAAGAGATTTCGCGAGATTGCGTCCAGCCGACGCAATCCAGTACACTTATTCGACGTACCGCGACGTAGATCAACTTCTCGCACGCTATCAAGCGGACGAATCGTATTTTCCATTACCTAGCGCGTCGGTCGAACGAAGAAATCGCGCTAGCCGTTTTAACGGACGGAAGAATCCTAAGAATAGGCAGCGTAGACGGAAGCTCGGGCAGGATAAGCGCTACCATCTGTCAGCGTTAGCGAATCGGTGGCCAACCGATGGAAAATTCATTAACCGGAATTACCCGAGCGCAGGAGCCCCCATGAAAAAGATGGTAGATTTGGCGAACGACTGCGAAATGAAGCGTCGTTCGTCGCAGGCTTTAGTTCTGGCTACAGGACATTTATCCCAGATACTCCAACTAAATCCGACGTTGTCCTGGAAACTGGCGGAGCTACCGCGCGCACACGGTCACTCCGTGGAACGACAGAGTAACCAAAGGTGCAATTTCACGAGGAAATGACAATCGCGCGCGGCTCCTCCCTCGGAACTCCTTTCCCTCGCTGTCCAACGCGTCCAACGTTTAACCGCTCGTCTTCGTCAACCAGGCGGACCCCCTTAACTCCTTTATTCTCCAAGAACAGGGACGGAACACGATTTATACATGGATCCTCATCCAACGGATGTACAAACGACGTCATTTATTTAACCGCTTTGAAGCGATTACATGGCTTGAATCCTCGAATCCTCGGATCCCCGAATCCTCGAATCCTCGAATCCTCGAATCCTTGAATCCTGTTCGCGGTCGAGATATCGGTCTTCGTCTGACTCCGTGTAAACACGCGCGCTATCCAACGTACGTCGTGCAACCAGCAACGTAATTGCAGCTGTTGATACGGTACGTTTGTAAGATCGAGATTGATGTTTCGATTAGCTGAATTATTTATTCTGCGCTGCACTTTATTCAAAAGGCGGCGAGGATGAGACGATCGAGCGTTTCAAAAAGATCAAATGCAAATTCTTCGTAATTTCACGTTACACAAATAGTTGTTCGTTTGCTCTTATAATTTTCAGATATCATCGAGATGTAGAATTCATAACAAGTTTCACTCGTATCCTTCCATACAACAGGAGTCGTGCGAAGTACTTTTTAAATTAGAATCAACGTCTCTCAGGTGCCGTCGTTTCAAGCTTATTTCAACCGACAAAGTCTACCGCGTGTATACGACGCAAGATTTTCGGACTTCTTCAGGGTCAAAATCTTATTTCGAATATTACTTTTTCCATAAAACTCAGCCGCTTCCACGGATATGCACGAGTGTTCCCCAAAGTGTCTAAAGTGCGCATTTCCTTCGATATTAAATTGTGCATCAGGGAAAAGATTTGGTCTTGTCGCGACTGCATTAAATTTCATACGAGGCAATCTCACAGAAATTCGATTCTTACCTTTGTTAGGAAAATTGGAGAAACGCATTTGGTATCGAACGGCGATATAGAATTTGAAACAAATAACAGTTGAACATGCAAAAAGTTCCGACTTTCGAGACAAGTAACAAAGAGACAATAAATTCGAATCAATCCATCTATATATTCGCGGTATCGAATATATTTGAAACTCGATATTTTCAATGTTACAGATAACGTTATAATACACTGTGTAGTGACGTATCCTCGTGAAATAATTAATAATATCCCTTTCGAAGAAACGTTGCAGTAGATATCCGTCGTTGAAATTAATCACAAATAAAACCAATGCTTTCGCATTACACTCCGTATTCTTCCATCTGAAAGAAGAAAATTTCACCGAAACGTCGTTAATAAGCGGAAGCTGCAAGTTTCGATACTTAATAATTTCTGGCATTGCATCTTATTTCTCTCTCTCTCTCTCTTTCTCTCTCTCTATCAAGACTTTCGGTATTACGAATTCTATCTTGTTATCGATTCTACGATTACTCTCCAACTTGCGAGTCGATGTTTGGTATCCGCCGTACAGAAACCTTATTATTCTTCAATTAGCTTACAAATCTCGAACACGATGAAAACACTCGAACGTCATGTCGACAACGACTTGTTATTTGTCTTCCTACGATATTCAAGATATTCTTAGAAACTTTCGGGAGAAATCCCGGAACATTATGCATCGTTAATTAAACGTCGACAGACGGTTCGAGTTTCCTTGTTATCCTTTGCTCGGTCGTACATAAAATTCGCTGACCGTATTTTACGTCTGACAGCCTTTTCCCGTTTCCCTTCTGATCGATGTACCTTCTCTGTATTGTACCACTGATAGAATATAACGAATGAATCGTCGTCCGCTTTCCATGTTTTCGCAAGAAACGTGCTATCTACTATGGCATTTCCGATTCGAGCTAACCGACATATTATTCGTAGGATCAAAGCCAAGTCAGCTTGACGCGAAACGAACACGAATTCTCATACGAAAGTGGTCTTCTTGACGAACGATCGACGTAAAATGTATCTCGTTTAGTAACGCGACCGTTGATTCAAGAAACGCTAATTTTTGTGTTTGTCGTTGTACTATTCCGTATGCGCGTGAAATTACACACGGTACATTCGATCTGTGGTAAGTGTTGCCGGCAAATAATAGAAATCTATCTATTATTACAGATGGCAGTTACGTATAAATAATAGGAAAAATGTTGTGCAAAGAATTTCAGAAGGATCAATATTTAGTTCTAAAGTTCTCTGTTAGACTTTGACAAGGAAATAAAGATTCGAACTACATAGAGGAATGGGACAAATAAAAGTATACTAGGATTTCGGAATAAGATATAAACGGACCAAGTAATTGGCCGTGGCATATAGGTGGACGACACTTGATCCAAGTTAAACAATTCTCGTGAAATAGCGGTGCACGTCGCAACGATTTGCCCAGCTCGGACAGAAAGTTTCCTATTCGATTAAAAGTTATAAATGAGAGTGTTACACCGTAAGCTCGTTTCTTTGGTTAGGGGACCGTACAGATTACCATCGAATGCCTCTGAGGCATCGGTCCGTGAAAGAGGCTGAAACTGGGCTAATTTAAGCGACTATTCGTTGCTTCTTATCGGATCGATGATCGTGGAAAGTGATCGATTCAGGAATTGCCTCGATGACTAAGCGAATCTGATCGCTATGATTCGATGGTGCGAACGATTAACACGATTTCTTATTATCGCGCTTTCGGTATCGCTTACAGTTTACGCAAAGCTAAGACGCTACAAACATCGGACAAGAGGTTCTCGTACACACTTTTCGTATCGTTCCGAAGCGAAGAATTTCCAGTTTGCGAGCGGAGACAGGAATTTTGTCGTTCGCAAACGATCGTGTCGATACATGCACACGTTTGTTTGCGTTATCTGTAATTCGGTGAAATTCTGCGTCCGTTGTTATTTTAATATTTATATTGTTCGGGTGTGATGACGCCTGGCGTTTGAAACGCACGAAAGTATCCGATAACGTCCGAGTAATCGTGTTATCCCGCTGATTGGGGCGCGTGCATTCAAGGGAAAATAAATTTAATTGCGAGCGTGTCGCGGTAAACTCTCGAGGCTCGTTAATAAGATAAACGCTCACGCGGAAGGAAACGTACTAAACGTACTAAAAGGCTTGCTCGTGCATTGTTTCGCCGTATCAGCATCGATGTCCGTGTGGGGTGAATTACAATTTTCTCTTCCAGCGTGTCCCACGATCCTACGGCCCAAGAAACCGTGGTTGCTTTAAGGACAGCGAACGAATTAAAATGCAATTAACGAGCTAAAAGTGCAAAGTTTCCCTGCGCTTCGAAATCGCCGACCATAATTATCCCCCGCCCCCCACCCGCCGCATTACCATAGCAAAGAGATGATGTTGCGCGTGGGAGAAACTTTCTCAGCTGGATTTTTTTAAAGCTGTCCCGTGAAAGAGAAACGAACGTCGTTCGTTAAGTCGACCTAGCCGAGAACCGAACCTTAACTTAGACGCACTTGGCTAAAGCAGAATTTTGAACGATCGACTTAACGTTTAATATTCTCGTATAATTTTCAGATTACTACGCGCTTCTTGAGGGATGGATTTCAAAATTAGACGGCCAGCTAGAGATTCCTTATCTATATCTCTTTCTTCGAATCTCTGCCACCTTTGCACGTAGTGAAATTTTAATTATCGTTACGAAGGGATCGATCGACGTAAAAGTTATTTTTATCCGCTTATCGATCTTTCCAATTATCAAACTTTTGTCTGTTGTTCCTTCTTTTCTTTTTTTGCCCTTTTGCTGTTATTACGTTGGAATTTCGTTTCAAGATAATGATAGAATAAAAAGTCAATTTAAACGTTTCTTCGGCAAGCACGCTAACGGAGTGTTTCTACAGGTATGTAAATATGTTCTTATGCTTAGCAGTCATCGCGAAACGGTGGCCCACCAGCGCTCCAAAGTCCACGCTGCACGTTCTCTTTAATCTTATTCTCTTAATAAAGAGAAAATACTCGAAACGTTAACGTAATGTATTTTTTATTCTAAATAGCAACCGTTATCGACGCCAAATGGTATCAGATATTTAATATTTCTCGAAGCGTTTCGAAACGATTAAAGTTTCATCGATAATTAGATAAAATATTCGTTCGACGCTGCAACTTCAATCGAAAAGTTTAAAGTTTCAGTTAAATATACAATTCAAAGATATTTTACGTTCGTTATTAAAGCGATCTTTCGACTTCTAAATTTCCAAAAGAATCTGTACCGTCTAAATCGAATCATTTCAACGTTTCTTAACGTTCGACGAAAGATTTTTGTTTGGCGAGGAAGCAGGCGAAGCGATGTTAGCACGAAATATCCCGCTTACGTCAGTTTCCTCGTAATTCTAACGTCTTATCGATCACTTCGAAGCACGAAACTATAATACGTCTTAGAGAGCATTTCGAACGTATTGTCAGAGATAACGAATGGAGGAGTTATAATCGTTGCCATGTGCGTTACATCGTGGATCGATTCCAAGGACAGCGCCGGGTCGTACGGCTGAACTGATTAACCAACGATGCGGGTAGAATGTAGGCACAGAGGGGCGATATCATGGCAGCAACCGATCTTCTGGCTCGTCGAGTTTCTTCATCTCGATCATCGAGTTTTCGTAAAAAGAAAAATGCCTTACGATAGACTAGAATAATATCGCTGGGAATGCTTTTACAACAATTAGATTTTAACCTTATTAAGTTGTAACGCGAGTTGGAACTATACGAAAACAAATTAAAAAGACAAACGCTGAAACGAAACACGTGTCTAGCAACATAACGAAAAGAGCGGTCTATGCTGGTTTGCAAGCTGGCACGAAATTCCCTCGTGATTTATAATCAACTCGCGACGCGACGCGGCGACAAATTTTTATAACTCGTTGTTAAGTTTCGCGTAGAAAACGGGCCAAGAGGGCTGCGATATCGGCCCTTTGTCATCCGTGAAACTTATCCCCTATAATATTACTTTAAAGATCCAAGTTTAACGTTACTGCGACAACCATCATGACCCTCCATCGTTTACCCGGCCATGCAAACCAACAGCTTTAAGCTACGCTTTTGTAATTTAGCTTAAAAACCTGAAGAAACTTAAAGAAATTACGAAAGTTTCTCGACGACGGTTGGTTGCAGTTAAACGAGTTAATTTTTCAGTCTTTTAACAAAAGCGTAGTTCGACTTTGCTCCTCGTCGAGGATTCTTTCGTCCCCTCCACTACGAGCTAGCGACGTTCCATTGACTTTCGTTCGTTAGTTCAGAGGCGAAGATTCGCTGTGAAGCTAACAATCAGAAACGGCCAAAGGTCGAGCCGAGAGTTGAAACAGCTGTAAATAGCTGCAGAGAGCGTCGAGAGCGAAGTAATCAATTAGTTAAGCGAGTTTGCCGCGTTTTCGTCGCGAAGAGAAGCAAAGAGAAGTTTCGGGAAAATTTAACCATCGGCAGCGCAACAACGGCAACATTGCCGTGGAATTTAACGTAAGCAAACGAGGAAGTCACGCTCCGTGGCCCTCGTTACAACGGAGAAAAAGGAAAAAGAGAAGAACGAAACGTCTTTCTTCGTCCTGTTTTCCCTTCCGTTCTATCGTTGCCAAGCGGGACCAAGCCGCTGCGAATCCTCATTTCCTTTTCACGCGGCGCCTGCATCGCGTATACACGCTGTACACCGATGCGAACCGATCGTACGCCGGCATAGTTTCGCCGTTTCTTCTCCGTTTACTACCTCGAGAATCGATGATACGATAATTGTTATTTCCGAATCGAGAAGAACACTCGAAACGTGCTGAAAAATACGACTTTACAGAGCACTGGAAACTCGAAAGTGTCGCAATTCCGTATTCATATTTACGAAATGAAAACGATATCTCTTCTATTTTCAATCGTTTAATATTTGTTTTTACAATTCGATGTATTTAGATCATAGCGTGACGCGCTCCTTTCGCGAATAAAATACTTTAAAATTTGGAAAGAGGATATAAAAGCGAGGAAGAAATGACGAGAGCAGAGATATTCTGAAATCGATTTGTAGCCATTCAAAGAATGAAAATTCTACTTGTACCGTTCTACCAGATACTCTGAGATTAAGCTAGCGATACGATCTATCGTATGATCTATGCGTCGAGAATTTACAGAAAAATTCTACGTGTTTTCTGGCTACGTAATCTTGATAGAAACGTTCTAGATTTGCTCCAACTTGCCAGTTGCAAAATTCAAACTATAAAGTGGAAGTCGTTTAACTGATCGCGAGTTCCAGTCGCTAACTAATTACGCGATATCTGTCGCGGCGAAGCCAACAAAACGGCAAACGAAACGGAGCGGTTCGTTGTAACAAGCGAAATTTAGCGTGACTCGAGATCGTACAGGTTCGCTTCACACTTCGACCCGAGTTCAAGATACCGATATCTGTTGCAGCATGCTCGAGCACCATTGAAAATCGCGTGCCGAAGCGTATTTAAGCTCGATTAAGGCGAGCCATTCTTTCCTGGGTTAGAGTTAATTGCGAATAAAGATAAGCGGTGTTGCGCGTTTAGACGTTCTTTGCAAGAAAAGAAAACAATGAACGTTTCGCGGACGAATTTAAACATGCCGGAACACTTATCGCTGTTACCGGTTATTCCAGATCAAAAACAAACGGCAGATCTACGACCGCGAGCCACACTAATTTTACCTGCGACCACGAGTGGAACGACCTGTTGTGTCCTGTAGAATGAGCCATTTCGTTCGCGTGACCGCAAGAGCTACTAATTCTAGCTGTGACCGCAAACGGTATAACCACGATTGATGCCGTTCCTTCTGAATTGCGTACGAACACCAACAAATATCGAGCCGTCGCGTTATTCGATCACTGCGGTTATCGCGATCCTGGTGCACGAAGCGAGATGAGAAACGAGGCCCGGAAAAAGCTGCACGAACGATACATTTTCCTTGCCTTGCTGTATTTTCAGAACGCTTACGATTACACGTAATTAGAATTCGTTATTTCCTTATACGGTCGGTAGTTCACTTAAGAGTTTAAGAAACGAATACGTAAAGTTACGTATTTGAAATAAAACTCTGGATGACGCGCAATCTCAAAAACTCGTAATCGCAAAAAAGTCGAGAATCAAAGTCTCGGCAGGAGAAAAGCTTTTCGGTAATTTAATTTCCGCGTTGGCAAACGAACCAGCCAAATTCGGAAGAGAAGCAATCTCTTTCAACCCCGCCAAGACCATTCTTCGAATCGCCGAAATCGCTGCCGGCAACAATACGTAGCTAAGAAAGCGGGCCGTGTCCGTTTCGATCTATCGAACGAGCGAGCGTTCGTCGACGGTTTATTAGCCACAGAGGAGACACGTTTTCGCCGGAACGTCGGCATAATTTACGAGCAGAATTATCGAAATATAGGGTTATCGTAGCCTACAACCAGGCGGACGGGACCACCTGCGAAAATATATAGCCGGCCGTTCTCTCTCTGGAGTGGCGCATGTGTGGCGACGAACGCGAGACTCGTTATTAACTTCCAACCACGCGGCTTGGAAAAAGGCGAGCTTCCCTAATGAAATATTAACGACTCGGACGATACGGGTTTCCACGGGAGTTTAAGCCGTGTAATAAATGCCGCCACTTTCGAACTATACGTCTCTTTTCTTTATCACGAGCTTCTTTGCCGTAACGTAGCCGGAGGTCGTTACACTTACCAGTCGCTTCACGTGACAATAAATATTTTTTCGCCACCTCCCTATCTTTTCGCACGCGACGGCGCTCGTTCCGCGATGCAAATTTCTTTCGCCAGTCTCTCGCGACAGCGAGGCCTGCGCTTTTCAACAACTGATATCGTATACTATCCGCTTCTCCAGTTGTTAACAGGTAGTCAGAGATCGCACGATTGGGACAGAAACACGGTTAACGTTCGCGTGCCTCTTGGTTTTCTGTCTTTCTTTCGTCGCTTTCTTTGCGATTGCTTTACGATGAAGCGTAACGTTCCTCTGAGGGTGAAAGCAGGCTCGACCCTAGTATACGAGCACGGGTTGCCTCGTTCCACGGTCGTGTTACGTTCGCGAGATGAAGTTCTGACGTCTTTGCGCCGATTCTTTGTTTCTCGTAGCTAGACTGTGCGAATATGTAAGAGATTTTCTTTCCATCGCTAGATATTGTAACGAGTACTAAACTCTTCGCGTTTAGTCTTTCAATTTGCCGTTAAATTTCACATAAGACCACTCCGTTGATCGACTCCGTTTTTGCTATTACTTGCTTGTACGACTTGTAATGAGGGAACTCTTACAGGTACGTAAGTATGTAGTTTGATGTTTTCTTTTTTTCTTTTAGAATTAAATATCAATCGTGTAGTTATAAAATGAAATTGAACAATTGACAAAAAGTGTTTTCCTCGTCCTTCGTATCATAAACTCGTAAACTTTGGAAGTTGTAAAATGCGAATAAATATCTAAGAGCGATATAGGCGTAGCATTGTAGGGTTAAGAAGAATGACACGACCGAGAATATGTTTATTCTTGAAGGGTCTGACCCATCACGCCAGAGGGGAACGTTCTTCTCTATTTTTCTTTTCCGGTACTCGTGATAGCTACGAGATGTAATTCAACTTCCAAGGATAACAAAAGTGAACGGGGAGCGGTTTGAAAGAAAGTTTCGTTCTCCCTCGACTTATTGTTTTATAGGATATACGACGCAAGGTCGTGAGGTTGGCGAAGAAGAGGGGTCAGGAAGTGGTTTATGCGCTCGATCCTTATTTACGGACGTTCGTCACCCCGAAACTTTTTCCTCCCTTGATCCTCGTTGTGCGTAACCTTTTATGACACCGTGGGAACCCTAACAACCAGATAAAAGATAACGCGATCAAATATTTTGATGGTTGTTCGTGATTGCTTATGGACGAATCGAGTAAAATATCTTCCGTTATCGCGCAAGTACTACAAAAACGTGATAATTAATTAATATGAAATTGGAGATTTTATTTAGAGATTATTATTTATTATACGCTGTTTAATTCGGCCGTTTCGTTTAACGTATTTATTAAACGCGCAAAAATCGCGAAGACGAAGATTTTTTTTATTAGACAGACTTATTCATCTTTCAGAAAGGTAAACGTTCGAACCTATCGTACCCAGCGTAATTCTCTTAGTAATGATAACGTCTTCCGTCGTCTTGGTCTTAGAGCAATTGTCTTGGTCGTCTTGGTTGGACAGCAAAAAACATTTTGCCCAAATTTGCACTCGCGGTAACATATCGATTTCGTGGCTATTTTTCGTTCACCTCTGCTCGATTGCCCGATACAAAAGACGGGGCCGTAAAACTGGCTTCTGGCAGACCAGTTTCTTTCGTATTTTGGCATGTTCTGTCTGTCTTCTTCCTGGACAAACGTAACTCGTTCTTGATTTCTTTCGCAAAAATAAATAACGAGAAAGTTTATTTATCGAGTTACGTACAGTTATGTTTGTGTGTCATACCCAAGACCAGGAATAAGAATCTCTTTCCTATTTGTTTCGTATTTGTTTGTACGTGAAACAATTTTTACGTGCCACTAAAGATTATATACAGTTACCAAAAAGAATTTGAAAGTCGTTTCTAAAGCCGTGGAACGTTTCGAAAAATGCTTTAAAAATCGAGGTTAAATCGCGGCCAATGTCTGAGCGTAATAAGCATTACGGTTAAAAGTAATAAATCCGGACAACGATTATCCAACGATCGCCAAATGGGCTTCGATATAAATCTCCTGAGATTTATTCGCGTGTTTCCTTCGCTAGAATTCACGATGTCGATTTATGTTCGTTTGCACATTCATCATGTTCTACGAATGCGCCAATTCTTGATTCTCATCGAGCTTTCAATCGCACCGACGAATATTATCGCCTTTATGTTCTTTCAATTCAACGATTAATCGTTTTAAACTCCTCTCGTCAGCGTAATATCGCAAATATACGATAATAATTCCATGGTCATTTTTATTCTTGAGAATATTTTCGCACAACGAACATCAAACGATTAAATATGAATTATCTAGGATATTTTTGGTATGAAACGTAACTGTTTCCAGTATCCGCGTATTGGCGGACGATGTAATTTTTGGGAAGTCGAAAGAACGCTGCCAAAAATTACGACCGAAAGGAATCGACACGCGCGCGATCTTATATCCTTTAGAAGTTTTATAGTACGTGACTATTTTCTAAATCGTAATCTTCCTAACTGTAATAATATCAATTACGAATTAGCATAGCTGCTGTTGTTAAATCGTACGATAAAAACATGCTAGATGTTACTTGTTTGCTACGTTGTTTCGCAAGGTATGCAACACCTTATAATCCTCTAATTACGAGAGGATGCGGTATGGTTAAAACATTTTCTACCACATTATCTCTTGTCGCTTCGAAACTCACGCACTCTTGCTTTGCATAGCGATGAAATTACCTTCGGAGCATGAATATTACAATAAGTATACGTTGCTGTGTAAGTAACAATAACAGCCACCTGCCAACTTCATCTTCTGACTGATGAGAAACGTACGCGGGGTGAAACCTTAGTTGACGTTGTTGTGCTTTATCGTAATCACAGAGAAAGAGAGAGAGAGAGAGAGCGTAATTGCAAGACGTCTTGCCTGTATACAAATCTCTTTCGACTGCAACTTTCTTGCATAACGGAAGCCATATTTTCTACGAACTTGAACTCTTCTTACCGTCGTGTCGTAACTTCTTCGAGCTACGATATAACAGAAATTTGTATTTTTTGACGCAATCTTCTGGCCGATGCTTCTATACTATTCTCGTGTATTTAACAACACGTTCAGTTTTCGTACGCGAATAAAGAATTATATCCAGTAATCTGCGGTTTTACACGTAACAAAAAATGTAAGCAACGGTAGAAAGATGAGACTTTTCTGTTCGGTTGCAACCCCTCGGAAGAAAAGGCGAGTAATTTTAGACGCGGCGTGGTTACAAAATTAAACGAAGCTTTTATCGTTTGCAGAGATTTATACAAAAAATACGTGTACGCGTTTCAGCGGGAACAATTTCCACCTGTAGAATATCGTAATGCAACGATTACATCGGGTAAAAACTTCGTTGCGATTTTACGATGAAACTGCGAGTCCCGGGAACATTGGTCGATCCGCGTTTTAAAAAATTCCTTTCGCGCGCAATTTCCATCGGGATCGGTTTTGAGCAGGCTTCGAGATAATTGAATCGTTTCAAATCGATTGAAATATTTCTATGGTGCAACGTTTAACGTTGTCCTCTTTCTTTTTTCGCCGTTTCCATATCATCTCGGGAATACGTGTCGGCAAACGACGCGAAAGCCTGATGATACGACGACCGAGATCCTCCTATTATGAATTTGCTCGATGCAACATTTTCCATAGATAGAGCATTCTGCTCGTCGTGACAAGGATTAATGTCACGCGATAATGACACGAAGCGTCGAAATTATTTTTGCAACTCATGCGCGCGTTATCCAAACGAAACGCATTTACGTAAAACGGGCCATTGTCGAAGCGCTTTTTTAGGAAAATAAATAGCACCGTAAGTAAAATACACGTCAAATTTACGTGAAATTTTAACTAAACTGTAAGTTGCATAATTTTATAACGGGCTAAATTCGAACGATAAAAGTTAGCCAACTAGCGGGAATAACGGTTACAGGCTTGTGTGTTGCGCCTAATAAATTGATTATAACTTTACGATATAATATTATATTCTGTGTAGAGTGAATATTAAACATGGTAAAAGTTTTCGGTATTATTGCGTACTAGTTTATTCTGGTAAATGGTTTAAGAACGAATAATAGAAAGTTTTAGCGGTACATTGAGATTACCATGACCTTTATGTCCGTATTAAATTGTTATTATCGCGGTACGAAATAGTTGTAATTTCGTTAAATCGCGTCAAGCGTTGATCCTTGCCGACGATAAAAATCTATCAAGAAGCGTCGATTCTAAAGGCTGGAATTTATAACCCGCGACTCGAAGGCTCGCACAATCGTTAATCAGAAGATGAAATTTGATTTTTATCGTACTTTTAATAACGCTGACTCCGAAAACTCGATACGCGTGGAATCGATTTTGAAATTTGTTCTTTTGAAATTCTGAACTGCTACGACAGAGAATGTGACCGGCAACCATTTCCTTTGACAAACTTTCCAATTTTGCTTAGAAATCCATTTTCGGAGTACGTTAGCGATTTTGCTAAAATTCGAAAAATATCTTTCGCTAAAATTTAAATATATTTAACAGATTGATGTTTAAAGAGAGATAGATGATGTTTATCGATTCGTTTTACTTTAATTCGATAATTGTACTCTTGGAATTTTTCGGTAAAATTTTATTCGATCGACTTTCAAGTGTTTGAGCTCTCGAGCGAATGAAACGAAATGAAAATAAGCGCACTTATTAGGAATAAAAACAATCGAGTAAGATGAGGATTTGCGGGATGAATGGGAAATCTGATAACGAGAGTACCATACGCAACGTGTTGAGAGCAAAAAGATTATAAAATACGGTGGGTAGATACGGTCGGCGAACGAATCCATTCGATGGAAAGCTTTTCTTCGGGCTCGATCCGTTTCACCGAGCGTATAATAAATTGGCGACGCATCCGAAATCGAGGAAAAACGACGAAATCACGGTCAAGTCGTAATTCACGCACTGCTCGTCGCGGCGATGCGAGAGAGGGCGCTTTGCAATTACATCGACGCCCGTTTCTCTTTGACCCCTCTATCGATCCGATCGTTCCCCTCGAAACGATTCGAATTAATGGAAATGACATATATGTTTGCAGCTGGAAAAATAATCGCGTGCCTACCAGATGGATACTCACCGGGGAAGATTTATGAAATCGGCCAAACTTTCGTCTCTGATCGGAGGAATCCTGAATTCAGATCCGTACGATTGGGCCATTACGATTCCTAATTCTCCTACTTTTCGAATAGTCGCGTTCCTCTGATCGCTGCAACTGTGTTTGGAATCTTTATAAGATTTTGGATTTTTCAAAAAAAAAAAAAAAAAAAAAAAAAAAAAAAAAAAAAAAAAAAAAAAAAAAAAAAAAAAAAAAAATATAGGCGTGTATTTCAGTAAACTAGAAAATAAAGGAGAAGAAATTTTAGGTCAGTTTTAGGCCCGGATTATTAAGATATTCGATTGTAATTAGGTCGGATGTCCTGTTGATGTTATTTCGAGTTATTTCGTTGTACGAACTTTGTTCTAAAATCTGCAAAATTGAAGACGCGATCTTGAAGAGCGTATAATAGGAAACCGAGCTCGCAGTTTATCGTATATATGTACTCGTGGCATCCACTATCTTGCAACGCAATAAACTCGAGCTCTGGCTCGAGTCGTTGGCGCTGTGATGTGGAAAAAGAAGCAGATTTTCTAAGCTGCTAGCTTGTAACGTGATATTTATCGCTTCCTTACGTCATAAAAGAGTTATACATAAGCGACGTTATATCTAAGAGCTTGCTTTCCAGCCATTAAAAATTGTCGTTTTTGTTTCGTGTTCTTATGCCGTTAACCTTGCTGTTATCCGTATCTTTTCATTTCGTAGAAAGCTGTGTAAAAGATTCATAGAGAATCGATTAAATAAGCTTCAAATTGGCATCATTGAAACATCCTTTCACGTACAGCGTATGCACGCGTTTATAATTTTGTACAAAAATTTATTCCACTGTTTTCCAGCAGTTTCTTTCGTATATTAAATTGTTTGATTTATTTCGCAATTTTCCAGCAAAATTAAAATAAAGTTAACTGAAACGTTCGTTGCACGATTTCACGTTCGATTAAATTACGTGAAATTATTTTTGAAAAGCTTGGGAATACGTTCGTGTAAGTTCCGTGTAAAAGTAAGGCAACGTTCCATAATTTTATTTCCGGACGATGAAACGTGTTCTGATAAATCCCGGCGTATTGTTCTTTTCCGAGAATTTCGTCCGTTTCCCCCGACGAACAGCTGCTTACGTCCGTGTATTTCTCTATATAATATCGTGCACCTTCGATCACGGAATTTCCTTTATGCCTGCAATTTTCCTCGCTGAATATGCTTTTTCTGTAACCGTTATAAAGCTACCTTTGCACCCTTTTCCAGCTAACTTCGTACTCAAAGTCGTTGCGATCGCAAGCCAAACACATGCAGCGCGAAATTTCGAGTAAAGTAGCTACAACAACAGCTTTCTTAAGAGGCAAACTTTGCTTCTTGAAAATTCTACTCCGCTTATTAACGTCGTTTCTGGCCACGATTCTAGCTTTATTTCGCGGTTTACCGTTTTCCGTTAAATTCGCAGGTTTACGATGGTTAAATGGCAGAGTTTAGAAAAGCCTGAATTTTGACAAGTAGTTCAATTTGCGAAAGGTCGTGTTTTATAGAAGATCAAATTTGAACGTTTAATATGTCGTCAACACCATTACACGCGAAACGTATGTTTCAGCTTTCTCATCGTTTCAGAAATATCTTACTTTCGAAAGCTGAAATACAAAAAAATCGATAGAGTAAATCGAAATTCTAAAAATCTCAACTTATTCCGCTAGGTTTTTCAGTCTGCCGAGTCTTTCCACGATTATTCCGCCGATTAAACAAGAAACTGGCAACGTTCAACGAAAGGAAGAAACCGCGCGAAACGAAAACGACCGATCCCAGAGCTTTCTGGTAAACGGCAAAATCTAATCGAGGATCGAATCCAACGGACCCGTGAAAACTACAGACAGCGGTCAAGCTCTTCTGGTTATAGGCGGCGTTTAACGGCCGGTAATCGAGAATATCGTTGAGCCGTGTGCCCGGTCTATCGCGAAATACCATGAAAATACGAGCGCGAAAGCCGTGGTCCAACGGGGTTAGCCGAACGGCGATGGAACCGAAACGGGAGCAGAAACAGCATCACTCGATACGATTAATTGAAATCACTGAACGCGAAACGTGATTAACGTCGGCCAGGTTTTTCCTTTGAAGCTGAGCCAAAACGAAAACTATCGCGTTAATATGAAATATGCGATGGGAAAAGGAATTATGCATTACCTGTGTGATATGCCGGTAATTATTTGCATGCTGCGGACGAAGACTCGGAGCGTGGAAAATTGCAAATTTAAACTTCAGAAATGTAATCGTTTTATTGAATTAATTTTATTGCATATACAATACACGGACGTAGTTGGTTATGTGATTCGTTGTTCGGTCGATTGGTTGTTCGAATCTTTATAACTTCTTATAGTCTTATAGGTCTTTATAACTGTTGTATTTATGTTTTAAGTAAATAAAATGTTTCGGACAGCGCGAGTGGATGAAACAGATACGCGTAATCGCAAGCAGCATTTCTGCAAATCTTTGAAACAAATTTTACCGCTCCATATCGTAAGCAATCTGGTCAAGTTTGCTTTCTCGCTGGTTACTCTCGACTGTGCGTTCTTTCCATATTCCCTGATGCAAGCTTTTGTTTATTCTACACAAGCGCGGGTGCGTTTCCCTGTATGCGACTAAACTTTCTGATTTTAACTTTCTGAAATTAAAGTTAAACGCGGTATTATAATTGAGCCTTTGTTGTAACTTTATTACCGTTTGTATTAATGTTGTCAGAGGGATTTTCTCGAGAGAAATCTACTAAAAATTGCACGACGGTTGTAGTTTAAAGGAAGAAAATGAATCGGCCGATCGAAAGACGGTCGAATCTCGGGAATAATTCGAACGAGATCCTTCGATAACGGTACAATATATTATTATCGCTGGTATTTGCCACGGAGCAACGTAGAAATCAACACGCCTAAACGTTCACACGATCCACATTACGTTCGATCGTTCCATCGAACGAATAAACGAAGAATCCGAAAATATGTTCGACGGACGCCAAGATTAAAGATATTCCACCGCCGAAGCTGGAGTAAAGTCGGTTACCTGAATTTTCTAATCGGATAACGGGCATCTATCTGAAGAAGTAAGAAGTGGCCGTGAGACGGGTGCCTTCGCTATTTCTGCAACGTGATATTTCACCGGAGCTGACGATATTGCGTCTCTACTCGGTGACAATAGGTCGACGAATGCTGCATGCACGCGTAAGAAATTGAACTTGGACACGGGAACGTACGAAGTTTGGGCCACGATCTTCGAGATCGGTGATCACTAGCTATTCAAGTCGACCCTCGAATCTCCGGGCTCTCGCAATATCCAATTTCATTTCCTTTTCTTGCTTCTTCGTCATTCCGGTTTCTTTGATCTTTTTTTCTCTCTCTTCTTCTTTCTATCGCTCGGATGAAACGCGACGAAAATCTAACCTCGCGCCGTTGAATTTCATTTTCATAACTTTTAGCCGTTGTCGGACACGCTCGGACGACGCGTCGCCGAATCAAACCGATACTCGAGCTAGTCGGTCCTTGCTCTTCCATGATAATAGGCTTCCCGTCGATGTGTACGGACCGCGCTTGTTCGCTCGTGCACGGATCAAGGGTCGCCACTTGATTTCATTCACGGTACTCTTTTCATCTTGCTTCTCGTCGATCTATGGAACAATGCGGCTGGCTACTTTCGTTCCTTAAAGTTAGATCAAGTGCCCTTACTGGAACTGTTAGTTCCCTGGAAAGATCAACTTTTGTATCTATAAATTGATGGAAACTAGCCTAGATATGAAAGTTCGAAAAGTATGAAAATATTCGCAGAACCTTGAGAAAGCGATCACAGCGACCATGAATTCGTGTTTACGAAGAAAAATGAAAACGAACAAGGGGAAGGTTAATCTTTTGTACAGAAAATTCGAATAAATGAACCCACCCTGTATATTACACGTCTTTCCAAAATTGACAGATATTTAAATTTCACGCGTAAATCAACTATTTTGGATATATATTTTCGATAAAGGATAGCCACTATCTTTTAACGTTAAAATTCAACGCGTATATTACAGAACTTTGGAAAGGAATAATGGAATGTCACGCAAGAAATATTTCCCTGGCCCAGTATCTATGAAACACGTCGCGACCACGCGATAAATAACTGCTCGGACTGGCTACATCCACGCTAGCCCGGTTTGCTAATCAGTTGTTCATTGAATCGACGATACTTGATCGATCCTCTCCGGCAAGTAACAATGCCTCTTTGAAGGGATTCTGCATACGTGATGGATGCTCTGCCGAAGCTTGTGTGCACGCAACGCTTGCACAACGCCCGCTGTTTCCAGACGCATTGATCCTCTCCATTCAATTCACCGATGCTTTCGCTTGAAACGGACGTGTTTTCCTTGTATAAGTTTCCGGTCAAAAGTTAGGGATCATCCGTTTCAAGCGCACGTTATACCTACTACGATGCGGCGCGAACCGTCGATTACTCGAGTATTCTCCATTTAAAGAAAACTTGATTAGCTCGATTCGCATTTGTTGTTACCGTGCGTTAAGAATTAGAAATTAACGGAGAATTAGAAATTAAGAATAGAAATTAACGGAGAGCGTGGCACGAGTTAAACAATTTCCTCAATAACCAAGTAATCTCTACGGTAACCCGACTTAAATTCTATCGAGAATCTCGCGAAACCAAGTCAACAGGTTACCTCTCTACAGTGTGACTTAGAAGTCATATATATGTATGTATTTTTACTGCAATCGGTAACTGAAAGCGGAAAACGCTATATAGTCGAATGTAAATCTATACGATGTTTAACAATCTAAAAAAATTCGACTATTTTTATGGGATTGTCGAATAATCTGAACCTTTTAATCGGTTAAGCACGCGAAGTATACGTAAGGGTTTCTAGGCTCCTTTTGCTTGTTTTACCTTCTTTCGTTGCCTCTCCCGAGTTTTCCTCCTCCGACTGTAGACGCTCCAGCAACCACGATTTCCTTTCCTCTTTCCCGTTATTCCGATCACCGATACCCCATTAAACTTCCAAGAGCGTCTCTCCAAAGTATTCGCGCGCCATTGACTTTTCCTATAACGTGGTGAACGTCGTGCATACGACGCGGACGACTGTTTTCCGCAGCTTCTGGTTAAAGGCCGATGGATTCGAAGCCGTGAATTTACGCGATATAAAGTAAAATTTTTACATTTTTAGATTTCTATCTACTTATAAGATAAATATGTGGATACACTATACGTTGATATATGATATATTATATATCGTGCGACAAATACCTATATACGTGTATTTCGCATTAGCCATGGAACGCATCTATCCATACGTTAAGGATAATTTACCGGAATGTCAAGAATAGAGAGTCCCATCGGACTAAACCGAATTTATTTGGACCGCTTTGCCGCTAAACTGGATGAAGCACCGGCCGTTCCTGGTATCCTATAAACCGGGGCGAAACAAGATAATCCTAACGCAAACAACGTTATCGTAACGCATCGAACAAAACAGTGACTAGCAGCGACGGTATTAAGCGATGCGACGAAACTAACGGAAAAAGGAAACGTGTACAGGCGGAAAGATCGTGAAAGATGGTGGAAGAAAAGGGGTGAAACCAGCGTTAACCGATAAGCGAAAACGAGCGACATTCGATTACGGAAAATTGCGGAACAACCAGAACACGGAACATACCAACTTGGAACGTTCGTGACAAATCGAGTCCATCTTTGGAACGCCGTAGGAATCGAACGATTTTACAAGTTGAGCCGATCGTTTTGTCGGGATCTTATTTCCGTTAAATTAATCTTATCTTCTTCTTCGTTTATACAGCAGCTGTATTGCCAGAAACGCACAAATCGCAAAGATCTTTCTATCTAGAATCTTTTATCCTTAAATAAATTCATAATTTTCCGTGCAAAAGTTGGATAATTTACTTTTCCCAGCTATCTTTCTGCGAACCAACAAAATCAAGCTCGATAATCGACCATTCGAAATGCAAATCGGCCGTACTTCTCACCGCCTCTTATAAACTGTAAGATTTTATTTGACATTGAAATTTCATAGCTGGATAAATATCGTCGGATAGAAAGATTTTGTGGCGCGGACCGATGAACGTCCATGGAGAGACCGATGGTCGCGAACGATAATCACAGTAATGGTATTGCCAGCGCCGTTGCTGCAACCGAAAGGTCGACGCAGCGGAAATTTATTATGCACACGAACCGACGTACGTGAGAACCGGAACTCGTATGTATACGTCACTCGCCGGCGACGCCCGACTCAATTAATGCCACGCTAATTGGTGCCGTGGTCATTGCAGTCCACCTGGTAATTTCATTTTATCCACGGTATACTCCGGATCATTTTTCTGAGATCGGTCTCATCTACACACGTCTACGTATGTATTGTATCCGTTTCCGCCGTTGTTGAAAAATAATTTTCCGTTGAACGTAAAAATGTAAGATTATATTTATACGAAATTTAACGATAACGCGAAATCGTATGCAACTGGATATTTAGAATGAGAGAAAACTAATGAATATGGCGGACGGCAAGACCCACGCGTGAAACTGTATTTCGGTTAAAAGTTTCACATATTTATGTGATTACGGTGATAACGCATCATCGATCATTGAATCGACGGTTCAAAGGGTCTTTCTCACAGGGTGATACATATCCAGAGCATGGTGAAACGTATAAAAGTTGAATTTTTGCAACTTGGAAGTTGCAAACGATACACACCGCTGTTCCGTGTAAAGTAAACTTTAGAGTATTTGAATTTATATAAATCGTGGCGTTGAGAGAAACGCGTAAGTATATTTTTCAAATTGTGCGCGCGTTGCTTAGTGACAGGATGTGGTATTTAAGCAATAAATACTTTCTCGAATACAAAACGATTTTATTGGGTCTATAAGAAGAAACGCAAACGATGTTTCGTATTGGCTATGTGATTCCTGGTAGTAACAGAGGGAGAGTTACGTTTTCGTGAATCAATATCGCTTCACAAATCGGATATGACCTGCTTGTATAGTGGCCAAAACGGTGCACAAACGTCGTGAAGATAACCGTACGATGGGAAACAAGTCTAACCGACAAATCATTGTATTATCCGGCTTAGAAGCAAACGAAAAGCTAGGATACCTACTAGAATGGGAAAGATGGAACAGCGTGCAAGGGAATCTCCGTAGCTTTAGAAAAAGATAAGTCCGAGCTTTTCACGTAATCTGGCAAACGATAGTACGTAATATCTGACGACGATATCTGCCAGAACCAGATCGGTGAAATTAGCCAGCTCTATGGATCTCGTTATATCCGATTTTTCGTTCGTTGCGTTCGATAAATCGTTCGAAAAGTAAAATTTTTGTAGCACGCATTCTCGGACTATCGTGTCGAAAGATCAAGCGTCCAATCTGGTTATATTTCGATCGAATTAAATAAACGGCGACGTCTAAACGTTCCCATTGTCTATAAATCTTCTACGCATTTTTAACGAAATGATAATTTTTTTTCAGCTCTTTTGTAATCCTATGTACAAACACTACCGTAGGAAAATTTTCAATCAACGAGAGACGCATATTTGCACGGTGAAAATACGAGCAACGAATATCGTTTAGCTGGAGTATATCGCGAAAAGACAGAAGAAAAGCTGCAACGTGGCAGCCTTTCGCAAGAAATTTTCACAAAAATGTGACAACCGTAGTAAAATCAGGAATTGAAAACTCGAAGATTTTAATCATTCCGATATCGAAGATTTAATTGTTTTACCATTTCATTGCTCTTGTTTTACATCGATCGACATTCCATTGCGAATAGTAGAAAAGTGGAAAAAGAAACATCAATGAAAAACCAACGACAGAGAGAAGAAAACTCTCGTGAGATCGAAATTGGAAAGCAGAGGAAGGTACGATCGGTAGAACAAAGGCCAAGCAATAAAAAACACTTTAACTTTTAAATGGAGTGCGACTAGTGCGCTAAATGCAGTGAACTTTTGTGAGAATTAAAAATTGAACTTTATAGAAATTCCAAAATGAGTTTGCTACGAAATAAGCCAAAAATGTTTAAAATACCTTGCGCTGTAATAATATTCTATGTAATACTCCAAGTACCGTAGAACGTTTTAATGCGTATATCGTACGTTACATAAAACATTTTGAACTTTCTTAACACCTTGACGAGATACGACTGACACGATTATACTTACCACAAACTTACACACAGACACGCATGTGCGCGCTATATTTAGTATACAGCGTAAATAGTTATCTTAAACGCATAATAAGCGATAAAGACAGTCCTATTGAATATCGAGGCCGGTTAATAATAATCGACTGTTGCGATCTGAAATTGCAATCTCAAATTTTCTTTTAACCGTATCAGTCGTGTCTCGTTACGGTGCTGATGAAATTTCAAAATAAGATGCTATATAATAGTTAGAAAGATTCGAATAAAACGTAATACGCACGTATATTCGTAAAAGTTTCGTAGCACGTGGTAAAGGAGCTTGGAACGAAAATGGTGGAATATGGTGAAACGCGTTTCACGACGAGTGCGTGAACTTTTCCAGCTCGTTACGCGTACTTGGTCGACAACTTGAGTTCGAGGCTTGCTCCGATTGTCCACATCCGCGCAGGGTTGCGTTCGTTTGGACGATCGGTGAGTAATCGGAAAAGTCAGGAACTGGCGCGTCGCCAAATCGTCCCGACGTTGCTTTCCTCCAGCGCGGTATAGCGATATTTCGATTCTCGGGCATACTTAGCTCGCGGAACCCAGACAACGAAAGAACATGGGAGACCGGAAGAGCGCGTAGATATCATACGCTACCGATTCTTCCGGAATCCAGCTCCAGACTCCAGTGGTCTTGTAAATCTGCGCTTTTCGTCAGACATTCGCGTAAGCTGTCTGAAGAGAAGAGAGAAGGACAAGGGAATCTTCAAGGGAAGAAGGAGAATTTTGGCAGAGGAGGAGATTTGGCAGCAACTAAGTCCGCCGTAAAGAACGTCCCCTCTCCTGCTTTGCCTATGCATTTATTCCACTATAGCGTGTATCATTGTTCGCATCGATCTGAGGCATGGTACAGCTGAGCGTGTTCTCTCTTGATACCAGACGCTCGTGGATGTGTTGTTCTGACAAACAATGGACTACGAGATTGTACGTTGTTTTAAAGCGATTTATTAGTAATTCCACGTAGCATGATATTGTGTTTTCTAGTTAGCGTGTGGTGTAGCGTTACGTTTCCTATGTTAGTATACATCTTACGGTATTATACGATATGCACTGACGCGATGCTGTATACAGTCTAATGCGTACATGTTGAATAATTTCGTCCAGCTTTATTCTATAATATAACGCGAAGAGAACACGAAGATTTACACTTACATTTGCTATAAATAGCGAATTCGACGTGTAATATTAAGTAAGCATCGAAGCAACTTTTTTATAAACGCTTGTTTTCTTTCACCAACTAAAGTACGATACTAGAACATGTTAGGTCGGAGAAGTAACTCGCAGGAAACGTTCCGACCATGACGTGTCTCTCGAATAACGATATCGTGAAAGTTGGCGCAACCTGCTAAAGATACGCTTGAGCTTGCTCGGTTCTTAACATCGAACTTGAAACTATCGAAACTATCGAAACTCTCGAAAGCTCTCGACGTAAGAATCTTCGTAGAAGAGGCTACTCGTTCTTTTATATTTACGTCTATATTCTTTAGAGATATCGACGATTGTACCTCGATTCTCACGCGAATAAAGAAAAAGGCAAAGGGAAGCGAAAGCCTGCTTTGATCTTATTGCACGGACGAGATCCAAAGATGACAAAATCTTTTCATCCGATCGAGACAAATTGCTGTCCGAGCTTGCGCGATGCAAAGGCGTTGCGAAAGCCGCAGCAGAGCGCGAAAACCACCAACCGGTCGAAAACGGAGAACAACTTGGTTTCTATGGTCTCGGTTCGTCCTCGTGGCCCAAAAACGAATCGTCAAAGAGCGGGTTACGCAACTCGGGTCGTGGGTTCGGGCTGCTGCTTCAAACTCGCGATAAACTCTCGCGCAAATCGCTCGCAATTTGCGTTCTCGTTGTACCCGACTGGATACATAATTTCAAGTTCTGCGCCCCGTTGAAGCGTGCCGCGCAAATACGCTACGGTCTGCGCCTCTCGAACAGCGTAATTTACGTTTTATCTAAGTACACCGGGGAAACGAGGGAATTCGATGGCGTCTACTGTATGGAATATCTTGGTCGTTCTACGTCGTCGACACGCGTATAGAGGCCGTTAATGGTAAACTGGCGAGCTCGTCGACCACGCAAATTGCTGGCCAAATGATTACAGGCCGAGCCGGACCACCCTCGACCATCCTCGAATTGGTTCCACGAGATCTCCTATCGAAGACGTGCTTCTCCATCGGAGGACGTGCGCCATGTTGCACCAGCTTGCGTGCAAATCGATGGTAATTAGCAGCTTTTCAAGCACCAACGCAGACAGACAGTTGCCCGAACTGGAATTGAACGGCAATCTGTTGGTAGAAACCTCCTCGTGGAATTTCGAGCGTTGGATTGGTCGATCACGGGGCCAGCTGTGCAATGATTTTGGATCGATGCGAGTTGGATGAGGAGAAGAATGGAGAAACTCGAGGGGTGAGAAAGAGATTTGAAGTATTAAGGAAATAGGGACGAGGAAAGAAAACGATGTAATACGAGGCACAGATGTAGTGAAATAAAAATAGGATCAATGAGATCGAATAACAATACAGAGTCGACGAAAAAAAAGTTTTTATCGTAACCGAATATTATTTGACTTTCTGTGCACGGATTGTGCGAAACGATAGAGATCGTTTAACTGAAGGTTAACTTTGAAGATCGATAGGAAGTAGTCTCGAATCGACCTGACGAAACTAGTAAACTATGTAAACGGCTCCGTTTCTTAAATCGACACTGCGCGTACTTAAGTTTCATCGTGTCTTATAAAAATATAAAAAAGGTATTTTTCATTGTAATTAAATGTGAGGAACTTTGTTTCAACAAGAACGACAAAATTGATTTGAAATTGACTCGATCGGAATTCACATGACGATGACGCATTTTCAACGATGACTGAATAACCGAAACTGTTCTATCGTCGTACAACTGTTCTCGATATATTTAAAATGCCTATCATCGAAGTCGGTAGTTTAAGAACAAGGTCGATCACCTAAAATGGAGGAAATCAATAACAGATCCTTGTAGTGTTTCACAGTTTCGATTTCTAAAGTTTTCATTGTCAAACGCGTTTATCGAATCGAACTAACGTAGAAGACGTGGAAGTAGGTTTTTCCCCCCTTCCGCGATATATTAAATCCAGCTTCGTCTCACACTTGACAAAACAGCGGGACGTAATTAAGAAGCAGAGACGCAACAGCAGTCGTCCCCCAACGAGATTTCACGTCGCGACGCGGGGTTTGAAAAAAAAAAAAAACAAAAAACTAAAACAGCGAGACGTTCGCGTCGAACATGATTCTTTAGGAATTCACTTGGAAAGATCTGGAATTCACCGCTGTGCGTTCGATTTCTTGAGTCGACGACCGGAAATGGAAGAACAGTCTTGGAAAAAGAGAACGCGCGGACACGCAAGACACCAACGAAAACGCCACTGTGAACAATCCGCCCAACGTTGTACGATGACAAGAAGACTATCCTGCTGGTTGACACTGTACCAATAACGAACAACGTTTGATCGACGATGCAATTTCTCTATCGTACTGTACATACGATGTATTAGGATACTTGAAAAGTTATATTTTATTCAGGGGATTTTTCAAAGAATTTTTTCATCCAGGATTTCTTTTCTCAATAGGTACAGCTATAGCAGTACGGTTTTGCGTGTCAGAGAAATAACTGTCAAATCAATAATTTTATATTCGGATCTATCGGTTGCTAGCGTGATGTGAAAAACTAACATCGAAACACATATAGGCCGTGATGCATTTTAAAAATACACGAGAGAAAAGAATATTCAAACAGTCCGAGTTTATCAAAAATCCATTATGTCTAATGCGATTTGTCGGATTTATTTATTTTCAGATAGAATATTCCTTCCTCGTACGTAGACGTCATAATGTAAAATATATTCATGAAAAAGGTACTCTCGACGGTTTGAAAATATGAAAACGTGTTCTATGATTCCTCTGGTCCGTTCGTATTAATTATTCTTTGCGTATTTCATATTAAACGCGAAATATAATTTGTTGTAAAACAGCGATACGATGGGAAGAGATTTGAGATAGGAACGCTTTTATAACATATCGCTGGCGAAAATGAAACCTTCGACTTTCGAATATCGTAGCGGAGGATCGTAACGCGATTTTACGAAAACAAATGAAAGCGAAATAGGATGGGAAGATGGAAAGAAACGCGAATCCAAGAATTTTGCGTCATCCGCGGAGCGGTAACCGCCCTTGGACATCAGCCAAAGTTGTGTCACAGGCAAGAGTGAAATTGCAAGTCCGCATTATTTTTCTATATAGATATTCAACGTCAAAAGAACCTTATGCGAGTAATTTGAAACGGCACGGCCGTTATAACTTTCATTTTTCACACTGTAGTCGTTGTATCCTCGGACAAGCATACCATAGATACGGAAAATTGCGATAAAAATTTAACCCGACTACCAGATATTAACGGACTATTTTCTTTTTTGCCTAAATTATGTAACTTAAGTGTCAAACGATTCTTTTAGTATCAAGTAATCGCAAATCATCCTGTCAAATAATTTTATTACTTTCGTTACTGTGAACGATATAAAACGGTCGCGACGCAGCAGACTGAAATTAGAAAAATTTGTCTGTTCGTTGAACGCGTTGATGCGATCGCGCGCGAAACTTACGACACTTTAAGTCGGTGCAATTGCGTGTACCTACCAAGTGCTTTAAAAATGCTTGGAAGAAGGACGAATTTTATAGTTGTTGCGGTAGTTCTCAATTTTCCGATATTGTTACCGGAGCATAGAGCCTGAAGCGTATCTTCTCAGCGAGCGTCACCTTTGAACCAACGAGACACGTCGCACCGTGATACGATCAGCGACCGCGTTTGACACAGTTCCGCGTGGCTAACGATTCCAAATTCCGTCCGTCGTAAGCAACGATCGACGACAAAGTTCGTCGTGAAATCGTTCGACATAAATTATGCAGGTTTCCGCGAGAAGTGGTGGCTACAGACGCAGAATGTTTCGCTAAAGATCGGATTTTATCGGCGGGTCCGTCGTACGCGGCTACGTCTCGAGCGCGAATAGAAATTGTGCCATATTCGACGGTGGATTTTGTAGTCGCGCGGCTAGTCGCACGTGCAAAAGAGTCGTTAAAAAACGAGCGATCTCTCGCTCATTGTTCAAAGTAACGCGTCAGGCAGTTACAGCTTGGCTCCGGGTGCGCCGGTCTTGCGCTTGTTATCAACAGAAATTAGTTACGTGTGATTATTTGATACCGCTTTGGCAAACAATGCGCGATTTTGCTCGTAAATCTGCCCAGAGTTGCGAGCTACTTGTTCCTTCGAATATACCATGTGTTCCATTGTTTTAACAGTACGTTGTTTCTTCCACGCGACGGAAGGACCAAAGATTCGTTTTTATATTTCACCTTCCACGATTAAATACTTTTCGCTTTAACGACAAATACACGTACCGCGGTAGAGCGGAATAATTCTTCAATAAATGTCTACAGACGGATAATTAAGTTTTTGGTTTCCCTTTTACTATATCGCAAACGCAGCTGTATTATTTTTCCGCCATTAAAAGTGTTACAATAGTCTTCTTTATACGTAACACGAGAGCGACCATTATTTTCTCGCTTAAATCGCGGCATGAAAAACAGAAAAAGAAACGAAGAATTTCAACAGACCATTCAAAAACTCTCTTTACGATTCCACTCGGCTGCAGTCAAAGGGAAGAGAATAAAGGGATACAGGGAAAGAGAAAGGGATACGAGGCAAGAAGAAGTAAGGAAGAAAGACATCGGCGATAGAATCAGGTTCGTCAAATTCAGTCAGAAATCCCGTTGGAAACTTCGTTTCTTTCGTCGACGATGACGTTTCCGTAAAAGTGTTTCCTTCCCGACGACAACCAGGATCAACGTCGAGGTGTTTCAATAGATCCTTTCATCGAAAAAAGCTCCTCTGTCTTTTACTTATCCTCCGTTTTATCTCTTAAGCTTTATTCGATTGTCCGTGGCGAAAGATCGGAGTCAAACGTCGCGACGAGAGAGAAGGAGACGGAGAAGAGATCGAAAGAGCGGAAAGAAAAAAGGAAAAGAGCAGACACGGAGACCGAAGGTGCGCGGATAAAGGAATGCGAGAACTGTCGTCATTTTTCGTGAACGAGAGTAAAGGAAACGGATGCGGTGCAATTTGTGTACAGCGCTTCCTACTGGTGGACTTGGTTAGATATTTACCGTGTCGTTCAGACCTTCCGCGAAACGCTTTACATCGAACCTTTCTTTCCCTTTACTCGCATGTTGATCCCGAGTTGATTCTTTCCAAGTTTTTAGCTTCGTCGATAAAACGTAAAAAAACGTACATGTTCTCTTCGTCGAGACTTAAAATCATTCATTGTAGAACTAAATTCTGACTAAAGAATAATTATGTGCATATATATTTATAAAATGTAGAAATTTCGCTCCACAATGGATAATCGTCGCAAATATGTGAAGAATTCGCGTTCATACGTACATTTAAAAACTCCAGTTGAGTTAAATTAATCGTAACGCGAGAATTTCAATGAAAATTTCAGCGAACAAGTAACGAGAAACGAAACGTACAATGACGTATAATACATTTAAGATTAAAAGTTGCATTTGGGTTAACGTGCTATTAGCAAAGCCTTTCGATTTGAATTAAATTCGGTACGATGAAACGTAATTGCAAAGGGAACAGAAAATGTACGAATAAAAAATTATTCTTTACGAATACCGTTACGTATATAACGAACATCGCTGGTACCTTTAACATTTCGTTTACAAAAACTATCGAAATTCGGAAATTCACAGCTTTTTTTAGAAAAAAGGCTGGAGAGGGAGAAGAAAAAGGGAAAAGAGTTTCACGCAAGAATTCAAACACCTTGGCGTCTCACGTTACTGCCAGTTATCGAGCTTAAATAGCGTTGCTTGTTTCACCCTTGTTTCAGTTTCACGTGCGCGTATAACTCGACGACGTAAGATAGGAAGAGCGACGGTATCGAGGCGATCGTAATCGTAAGCGAAGATAGTCGACTTTCAACTTCGTTTAGCTTGCTTCCCTCTTCTTCGAACTCGTTGCGCGACCGGCTGTTGGCTGATTCAAATTTTACGCCATACTCCTACAACTACGAGAGGCTACACGAGGAATAAAAGAACGATAGAAACGACGCGGCCTGGCGACCCAGAAACGAACAAAGCTCGGATCATGAGACAATTATATGCACGGTGCGATGCAAGTACACGCGGTTCGAAACAATTGTCTCTATTTTATCCTTTGTTTTTGGCGATTTGTTTTGTCTGCGAGCTTATCGAACTCGTCCTAACCCGTCTGCCAATAGCTTTCGTTGTTACATCACGGTGGATTAATAACGAGGAATTTTTATTTGGAAGGAGATTGCGTTATTTTTAGTCGCGAAACACACGTTCTTTGCCGGGTGCCACCGATTATCGGCACCGATTTCAATTTGTGATGCGCCATTTAAAGACACGCGATCGTGTTCCACATGCACCAAATATGAATTTTAGCGAAACGGAATAGTCGATATGGATTAATTTGAATCTTAATTTGAATTTTAACGACTCGGTAACAAAATGTAAATGGAATAGATGCGATGTATCAACGAAAGTATCATTTAAATCGAATGAAAAGTTGAACATCTATCGCTGTTGTGTTAGAAGTAGAGGAGCGTTTATTCAACTACTTACAATTTACACCGCGAGGATATTTCGCCCCATGGAAACGGCTATGAGAGAAATATTTTCATTAAAGATAAGAAAATAGAGGCGAAGAGCAGCAATGTGTTTCGTTTACGCGCTATCCACTAAAACAGAGTTATTTCGCGTGTAAAACGTACGACCCTCTATTATTCCGTGATGAATAACGTTTACTATCGTTTAGAACAGCGGCGTATTCATGACTGAATACGAAGCGACCGATACTGCTCACAATTTCATGCTTAAACGTTTAAAATATTACACGTGTTGCGCGGAGTAGAGTTACTTTGGAAATAGACAAATTAAATTATTATACCGAACAGCGACGCTTCGAGTTATATTTTACAAAAGAATCGATTAAAGTAACGTGTTATTTCAACCTGAACAGCGCCGATACTTTAGTTCGATGTTGCATGGGCTGTTAAAGTACCAACTGATTAATTAAATTCCACAGAACGTTATATCGAAAAGTCGACAAATACTTTCGATAAATGAAAATGGCGGGAGGTGAATAGTAGGAAGCTCGGATTTCTGGTGACGAAGGCGTTAAAAGACCATCGGATTCTTGGTATTCAGAATTCATCGTCAGAAACTATTCCAGAACGATCGAAGATTCTTCGACGACGCGCAAAGCCCTCTTCCGAACGCAGTCAATGCCTCGGCTGAACGAAGTTCATTAAAGCTCCTTAAAGCGTCATCAAGACGCGCTATCGGCGTTGAGGTTCGCCCATTGGAATCGATTAAGAGACTTGGTGCCTTAAATTTTTCTCCGAGCGTGATTTACATAAAAATAAGGTAGCGAAAATAAGAGTCTGAGAATATCTGACCTGGAAATAGTCGTATCTTTTGTCCGCATATTGTACGTCGTACGTTGGCGTACCCCTTCGATTCAGAGCAGACTTAAAAAAGAAAAAAAAGAAAAAAAATAGGAAAAAGGAAAAAGAAGATAAAGAAAGAAAGCAGCGAGTTATCACGCGGTTATTGTTGTCCCGGTTTCGCCCCCTTTTACGAGAATGCAGCTAAATACAACCGCGTACATGCGGCGAAAAGTTACAGAAAGGGAAGTTTGTTTAGTTTCGAAAAGTTCGTTGGAGGTTTCGAGGAAGAACGTGCTTCGGTTAATTAATTTCTATTCATGTACATGCTAACGAGAAGGTTCTTTTAGAAACGATCGTTTTAAATCTGTTTTTACTTAAAGCGAACTAACGATTCATAAAAATTGCGAATTTTCGTGAAGATTTGATACAGAAACATTTTGGGGTGGTAACAGGTGTGATTTACTCGGTAATTTTTCAATTTTTGCGAGATGCCGATTGTTAAAATTAAATATTTCGCTAATTATTTACAAAAAGGCACACCTCGTCGATTTAGTTGGACTCGATGTCAAGGACATTTCGGTCAGTCCTGAACAACTTTTCCCCGTACACGTTACTCATCGCTGGGCCCTGGTTTCCGAGATATTGGAAAGAAACCGTCTGTACCGTTACAGTGAATTCTATCTATAACATCTATAATTATGCGTCCATGAGAGCGTGCGCGTTAGGATCAATCGCCGGCCGCCTCCGTGGAGCCTAATTCACATCTTTTATTTATAACTTATATGGGTTTGGATTTGACGCGCGACTATAAGCAGAATGTCTCCAAAAATTAAGGCCGAACGGCGATTATACGTAGAGAAATAGGTTGTTCGAAATATTGATTTCTACGGCATATTAAAAAAAATCATCGAAATCGGTGAGGCGTGCCTCCTTGAAATAATTACCAAAATTTCACTCAAACGTTACTGGTTCGTACTCGACGTTCGTACCTTTCTCAAATTTTAATTCAGAATCTAGATCATCGTATTTTCTAACGTCACGCAAAGTATACAATTTTATTGTACATAACTACGTCGGATCGATCTCACATATACGGATTATGGAACGTATTTCGAAAATATCCTGGGATCGATAAGTATCTAAAGACGGGGCACGTGAACGGTTGAATTCAGTTGCGTGTAACCACCCCTGCATGGGATAAATTGAAACCGTATACGACCTGGCGTTTAGCTCGATATACGACGGCTCGACGAGTTAGGCAACAGAGTCATGAAAGATAGCCGTCAAGATGGATGTTAATCGCGAGATGGATGAGGCCCGGGCGACGGCGGTTGTAAGACACGACTCGAAGAAGCGAGTTGCATATCCGAAATATCTTGGTCGGGTCACGATGAGCCTCGATCGCTTTCGAGGCAGGACAATCTGCTCGTTTGAGACACGGGTGTGCGTCAAATGCCGGGTCTGATTGTATCTCGGCGCAATACGTTACGTCAGAATGTAGCGCGGATAGCGTGGAGTGCGGTGAACCTAGTCCGAACGTTGTTTCCTGCCGGTGCGGTGCCAGTTGTTCCACAGTCTGCTGCAATATCGTGCCCCGAGATCTAAATCAGTGCTCGTCACCGTGATCAACGCTGGTCTAACCACGCGACGATGTAAACGACTTTTCTAATTGAACAGGCTGCCACCCTAAGCAACGATCAGAAGCATTCTAGACCTCTCTCTTGTCCTCCTAAACGACTCTTTTCAGATATGTATCGAGTGTTGAGAAGAATTAAAATTTAGGCTCGTTCAGTCGCTTGCTTGTGAAATCGCGCGAACAATGAAAAGTCGGACGACATATAGGAATGTTCGAATACGGTAAAAGGTAGATCGCGCAATAGAACGATGAATCAACGAAACTATAAACCGTTCTGGACCTTTTTAACTCCACATATATTTTCACTCGCACTTTTCTTCTAAAATCATCGCTTCCACGTACTCTACGTATATGAAAGATTCTCTTATTTTCATATAACTTGCAAGAATCTTCCCTTTCAGATCTAAGGTCCATCTAACACGAATTTTAACCAAACACAACGTTGATCGTCAATTAGTGCAACAAGAAACTTTCGAGCTAGTAATCTTCTCAATTTTCGAATTGCTTATGTACTCGGCGTTGCATCGCGTTGTTCAACGCTAGAATGTTAATCATTGGAGACGCTTCCATCGTCACTTATTCAGGGTCTTACTATCGCGGCGTTGAACATTTCACGTGATTTACACGAGCAGTTTCACGTGGCGAGAATCTTACTCCGATTACAGTTCTCATTTCGTACGGATTACATTTCTGAATATTTCATGGAATTTACGTGCAGGCCGGGAAATTGTGGTTTTAAGAATTGCGATAATAATGCTGTGAACAGTTGTTTCAATGACCCCACCGTTTAATATTTAATTCGTCTTGTCACATTTCCAAGGGAATGAGCTTTCCCTCGCTGTTCTATGCACTCGCGCGCGTATACTTAGCCCATTAGAAATACCTCGCTTTCGCGATTTATGTTTCAAATATGTAAAAATGCAAAAATGTAAAAATCAACTACTATAATAATTACTTTTTTGAATAAATTTTCACTACAGTTTAACAATTTCTTAATTCTACGGTTTTCAACGGTTAATTATTATCGAGTTATTACGTTTTCTTCTAGTTATTCGCAACTACGGAAGAACGAAAATCTAGTAAATTTGTAATTTCGTGTAGTTGATCGAAGAAAACAAATTATCTACGTATTTAAATATATTAAGACGTCGTTAGATCGATACGTCGACCCCTCTGTGGAGAAGATACACGTGTCAAGAGTGAAAAGTCGACGCACCTTACGTCGTCCGTCGTACATTATGCGATGTCGATTCATTTCCAAGAGTGTTGTGCGTGCTGCCGATAGCTGAAACCGTAAACGTGTCATCGATCTCGATAGCGGCTTTGAGTGGCGATACTCTCAAGGACTAGCGCGGTTCTAAGAGTTTCGGGGTGACAACAAGCGGCCTGGCGCTCTTTGTCGTCCATCGCCGAGGATCGCGCGAACGGGGAGACGATGACTGGAGGGACACAGTCGTGGTGCTCCGTGACACGTGGAAAGCGATAACGGTTTTCCAGAAGGATCTGACGGCAAAGCGGGGAGAGCGACGAACCCTCTGGCAACAGGACTGACAATAAGTAAAGAAGCTCGTCACTTTCCTCAGAACCTTCGTGAAATGCGGGTGGCCGAAAATCGATATACGTATTATCCAACAGACGCGTATAGCGTACGTAGAGCGCAGCATATTGTTATGCTACTTGTTGTCCCACCTATTTTCATAATGCGTTAAATATTGTCGTCCAGCACGCAAGCAATTATCGTCGAAGCAATCTTTCCCCCCATCCAGGCTACGTGCCCCTCGTACAGAAATTCGAAATATTCGCAGATCGAACGCTTCGTACAATAAACTCCAATCACGGCCGACTGTGCATAGACGATCGCTTTGACGACTTCGGATTACGCGATAAATAAACCGAATCGCCATTGGAAATCGGAACGACGCGACGATTTAACGATTATGATTTTCATGCTCACTCACGGACAATAATGGTAAATTAAATCTCGGAATAACAGCAAGTAAATTACAACATACGAAGAACGTTGTTTCGCGAATCGGTCGCGTCAAAGCAACGTAACTAAATTACGGGTGTTGCACGATTTTATATTTTTATGAACACGGCTAAACGAATTGGACCTAACTAAAAATTTGTTTCATCTAGTAAATATTTTAACGAATACTATATTTTCGATATTACATATATTTTTGCATGCTATACGCGTTTAATGATTTTTGCACTCTTAAATTTCTCTCAAAAATCCCTAAACACGAAATAAAACGTACCGAGATGAAATTCTACTTTTTTTTTTTAATTACGTTTTCAGCGAAAGCTACCAATGGTTTGAAAAAATTTAGGAAAAAATACTGAGGAATTCCAGAGGGGGGACGGCAATTCCGAAGCAGTCGGATGTAACCGCTGCGGAATCCGCACAGCGATTAAGCTGAAAGCTCGCATTCCCAGATAAATTTTCCGGCCAGCCGTCTGTCGGCATTAAAGGGTAAATTAAGTTAAACGCTGCAAAATTAATTACTCGCGCGGGTCTTCTCGTGCAAGCGTTACTTCGCGGTCTTCCGCGTCCCTTCGTGCGACCAGAAAATATTTCCAAGAGCGAAAGTTCGTCACCAACGCGGAGCCGATTGCGAGACGTTAGACGCGCTTTATCGTCTCGTTTCGACCGATAACGCGACTGACATACGTACTTTAGCGGAGAAGTACGCGGCCGCATGCAACGTTGTCGCGAAAAACGTCGATTGCGATAACGCGACCCCTTTTTTCCACCGCTCTTAACCGACCACCGGATCTGGGTCGGTCGAGCTGAGGCCTCCGTGTTGCAGTTCATCAACATCATAGAATTTACGAGGGAGGATTTTAAGAGCTTCCGTGTATCGGAAAAACAGTTCCATAGCGCATACGTGTGTTTAAGTTTGCTTCCGATTTTCATTCTTAATAGACTCCTCGAGATCTTTAATCTTCGAAATGTTGAAACGTAAACGTCTTTAATAGAATCAAAGAATCATTTATGTACACTGGATATATACTCTGGATCGAGAGCATTTTTACTACCTATTTCCTTCAAATATTGGAAATAATTATAGAAGAATTATTTCGTAATAATTTCTTTTAATTCATACCTTATTTGGTAAAAAAAAGAAACTGCCACCGATATAGTAAAATTTGTATTTCAAAATGCATAATTTACAACGATCTAACGATTAAAACTTTGTTACAGATAGCAGATGTCTTACAATTTTTCATCGCCAATGTATTCATATTTTGATTTGAAAAATTAATCCTCAAAGCTGTGGTTTTATGCGAATCTACTTTACGTCCCTTCCCTTCTTGTACCTGCCATCAAGCCGCGGAAAACATCTTGTTTCCACCAAAAAAAAAAAACTCCGAAGAAAGTGAACCCGAATCGTTCCATCTATTTCCGTCTATTCCAACTTCGACCTTTATTTTCATTCTACCCGTAACGTTCGTCTCTAATCAGTTTATTCTATTCTTCGTTTTCAATCCATCTGAAATTGATTAAATCATCATTCTCGTTTGAAAAAAGCACGCAACTGTCAGATCCTATCCTTTTTTGTCGTTCGCATAATGTATTTATCCGTTTTTAGTGAAAAAAATATCTTTTTCGTATACCGTGAAACTGAGAATTCTGTTACACACGTATCACACGCGATAACATCGATAACTTTGCAGTATGGGAAACATAGTTGCAAAGTAATTCGATAATCGTCGTACGTGAGATACGTAGCATGTATATCAGGCTGTAGAAATAAGTTGAAATTTCCAACTCGGTACACGAAGAACTAATTTGACAACATTCTATTTTATTCCAAAAATCAGAGCACGTTCCGTGTTATTCTACGTGAATTTAAAAAAATCCTCGTCTAAAATGGCTGGACAGGAGATGTCGGAAGTACGATGAAACGCATTAATACGCATATTAACGAAATATACAAGAGAATTCAGCGAGATGGCACCAGTAGCGAACGCGAATAACAGCTGGTTACGGAACGACTAGAATTCTAGTCACGAGAGATTATTATATTAATTAGACGGCTCGCGAGACGAATTTTTCTATTCCTGCCATTCTAATGACCTAATTCTTCTGTCGTCGCACGCGTTGAGGAGCGTATTCCAATTTTTCAGGTGGAGCTGACGTTAACTGTGTTACCGTGCGCCTGCCACGCCGGGAACTCTCAAGGGAAATGATTAATCCTTGCAACCTTCTGTCAGCAGAGCCGGTGCATCAGAAAAGAGTACAAAGAATCCTCTCACTCATCCATTTTGAATTCCTTCTGCCTCTTTGATCCTTTCGCCTCAAAATCGCTTCCAGTGCAACCCTTTCGTCCAAAGTGCTTCTCCGTTGCTCTCTTTCTCTCTCTCTCTCTCTCTTATTCTCCCTAGTATGTTTTTCCACAAAATGTTTATTCCGCGCAAACATACGTTAACTATACCTCTTTTTCTTTCACGCGCAACAAAATAAAGGAAGTAATAATTCAGCAGAGGATAAAGGAAAATTTCCGTGTGTCACGCGGATCGACCACCCTCGACTTGTTTACGCGTCGTGCTATACCCGAATTTCCAGCGTTAATTACTTCAAACATTTTTTATGGCTTTTTGATGGTTTTTGTGGTTATACCGTAGTGGTGTAATCTTATTGTTAGCTCGCCCGAGGGACAAGAGAGTATATCGAACGTGATATTTTTTGATAGCATGGAGATTAGGTTACCAGAAATTGACTGAAAAATTATTAATATACGATGTATCGACACGTATGGAAATTCTATATTGGATGCTTACAAGGTTCGAAACTTCCATATGTATCTAAATAGGATAATACTATATCTTTTTACTTTTACGATGCTTTGCATCGTGTGAAAATGTTGAATACGCGATGTTCCGGAGAAGTCGCACAAAACGAAAGTTTTATTTTTAGCAACTACGTAATAGCATCAATAGGACAAAATACGATTCTAAGTAGCGATCACTGTGTACACAGGTGTGATGTAAGCAGCATCACGGTGAAGTATTCCTTTGTGCAAGGTTGTCGGATAATTGTATCCAGGTTGCGAGACTCCACTTCGGTCTCTATAGATAAATAAACGCGAGCGAACAGAGGCGAGACTGACTGAATGCTCACAGGTGGGAAACGGCGCAGCTAGGCGCACCTACCGAGAATGCGAAGTACGTCATGCCGACGGGAAACAATAGACAGATTAACCCGAGACAAGAGTACGGGTGAACGAGGTTCCCGTAGCTAAACACGACCAGCCACTTCGAACCGGAACTCCTAGTCGTTTTCGCGAAATGCCAGTGAGTGTGTAACGAGGAAAACTACGTGACGCCGCCAATGGATTTTACCTAATGTTCACCAGCGAACAGAGGTTGAAAGCGGACGTGTTTGGATACATTTTCAGTCGTTAGATCGAGTAACGCGATAATTATGAAGTTTGAATCGAGTGACAATTATTACAAGTCTCTGCGATATTTTCTTTGAAATTCTGAAATTTGCCGGTAAATGAGATCGTATCGCCTTTATACTATAACATCGAGTAACTTTCTTCTCTAGACATTGTCATAATGTTGGCCACTTCGTCTCATATTGCAGAAATTTCTATAATTTTTAATCCTAGATTTATTCACGTTGAAACTGTTATGAAAAATACAGTTCCCCGGCTATCTAAAATTGCTATTTACATACAAATTGGCACAAGTTAAAAATTCCTTTTTCAAATAGACATATATATGTAATACGCATTAACGAACGATGCAAGCCGATTTAGCGTAGAATAGACGGATCAATGTAACCGAAATAAAACGAACAGAACCCAACAAAGTGCACGTAGATAGCTAAACACAGGTATCCACTCAGATGCAAGTATCTGGAGATGCAGGGAAGATGTTATCGAAAATCCAAGTGTATGACGATGTCTATGTACCTTGTACCTTGACGTAATGGAGCTCTTGTTGCCTAACCTTAATTAGTTTCCGTTTCGTTTCGTTTCGTTTCGTTAGTTTGAAAGCACGGTCGCTTCGATGAACCAATTTTTGACGCTATATCACTGTCGACGTTCGACTTTTACAATCTATGTTACGCGATAAAAAATGTGCGAATTTAAAAACTTTAAAGTATATTCTATCGATATACGATATAATCAGTGTTATAAGAACGTCAAGTTCATAATGTCATGGTCTCGTATGCGATTATAGACACCGATTTAATACGCATTGTTCTCTGGTTTTTTTTTTCAATTTTAAGACATCGTAGATTTTATTATCTTTCATAACGCATACGCTCCGTTAAGTTTTATTCCTCTGTAGATATGACATTTTGTTTACAATTATCTTTTAACCACGTTTGTAGACATTTTTTACCGTAATTTTCTCTTCTAGCAAATGTTCCTTTATCGAACATCACAGTGGTTACAGCGAATTGAAAACAGTTTGAACTATAAACAGATTATGGATTGAAACTTTTTTATTTTTATTCCATAGACCGAGGAGAACATCGTATTTGAATAAAATCTACATCCTTTGAAAGCCACGATCGTTTATCGACTATCTTATTTCATCGATAGGAAGAAGCTGATCGATTTTTCAGTTCGTTTTTCCATTCGATATTTCCTCGTTCGGAGTTCCATAAAATCCATAAAGGGCCATTTACTCGAAAATTAAATCGTTTCGTCAGGGAAGTTTCGTATAATTGAGTAAGTTTGTATCGTAAAATTTTCTACGTTTATCCGGTTAGATCTTCGGATGTTGATTGCGTGAAACGAAAAGCCCAGAGGGACTTAGATATCACTACTGCAGAAAAAACGGAGAAAATGCAATTACCAGATCGTATTCCCTTCTCGCGCAACTAGCACGGGCCAATCGCCGGTGCTTGATTTCGAGCCGCAAGAGGATCGTGGAATGTGCTGACGGCGACGTAATTAGGCGTAGTCGTAATCGTTAAGAGGGACGATGTCATCTGTAAGGGTCGAAATTGGAATTCCAGCCGCGAGCTTCTTCTCTGCTCGATTCGTGATGGTATTTCAATAAACCTTCGTTCGACGCCTCGATCGATCGCACGCGACCGACCATCGCGAAATTACCAGCGTGCACTCTGCAGAAAGCTTGTTTCCTGTGTCATCTTTCGACTGTCATCGCGTAGATTTACAAGTTTGTTGTTTCGAAAATGAGATCGATTCTTTAAGCGGTAATTGCGAAAGAAATCTATCTATATCGCGTTAGAACAGAAAACGCTTCTATCTAAGCTCGTTAATCGTTGGTAGTTGTTATATAGATTTGACTAAAATGAAACAAAAGCCGCGTAACAATTTCCAAGAACAAAAAGTAGACATCAAAGTTCTTTAAACTCTTCGTTCGTCCATCAAAGATACAACTTAACGACCCTGGAACGATTATACGCAGCAAGAGAGCAAGATTGGCTAGAGGAACGGGGACAACGTGTTTTTGCATTTGCTTGATAAATAGACCGAACGTAATATCTAAGCGAGATTTGGTCCGCGAAGTAGGACCGCTTCTTTCCAGCCACGTCGTCATAAAACTAAACTTCGCCGACGGTAATTAATTTTACAATCGATATAAATGTCTCTGGCTGGTTAATGGAAGACGGGGAATCATCGACCGCGCAAGTTTTTGCCGCCATAGCAATTTCTTCGTCACGCGCGACATCCCTCCGGCGATTGCCGTTACACCACCGAACGATCCACCGCGCTCGATACTTTTCCGCGATATGCTAATTCCGGTGAAACAGAAGAGCAAGTAATTAAAGTTTCAACGAGAAACGCGATCCCGTTACTTGGCGTCTTCCCCCGACGAGGATCGATCATCGGGACAAATTAATTCGTTCGCGCGGCTCTGTTTCACGGATTCGCCGCGTGTTTCGTTCTTGCTGCTCTGTTATGCAGTATACATACATTCATGAGCATCTCAATTGAAAATCCTTCGAATTATCGTACTCCCATTACGCTTCCCGGAACGACGTCTCTCACGCGAACCTCGTTTTATAGTTTTCCGTGAGACGACGTAAAATCCATCTTGTAAATGCACGCGTCATCGTTGCCATAGAAAATTCCCGTGGAAAGGAGAGGAAAGAGAGAGAGAGAGAGAGAGAGAGAAAGAGAGAGAGAGAGAGAGAGAGACGAAGAATGAAAAGAAAGGTGGTACGGGATCTCTCAAAAGTCTCCAACCTTCGCTCCTTCTTATATCGAACCTCTTCTCTCTATGCACCATAAAACATAGGTACGCGGTGGCTGCTCGTATGCATACAAGTAGCGACAAGGAGATCCACACAGTGCTCTTACCTGAAGCCGTTATCGAGCTATAAAACCAGCCACATCTGAACCGGCGTGGCAACTCTCTCGGATAGTCTGTTTGTGATCGAGCCTGCCTCCAGCAACGTTGGATATTGCCTGTAGCGTGTCTTATGCAATAAACTTCTTAATACCCTATATGGGAACTTGTTACCCTCAGTTTCCAGCCATAGCTAGGAAAATCGTCCTCTTTACGTTCGGGTGTTTTACGTGAAACTGTCGAACGCCATTCACATATTAACCCTTGAATCGATGAGAATGGAGAAAGTGAGAAATAAGACCCCGTTTGACGATATTAAATTAATATAAGAAGAAGCAGAGTAACTATACCGAATTGCCTTCTCTATCGACTCTATCACGAAGTACACAAATTGGTAAGTAGTAATAAAAGTAATAGACACCGGAGATTCTAAGCTTCGCTCCGATATCGATCTAGCAAGTTTTAATTAACCTAAAACTGGGACGAGCCATAATACGTTAATCGTCTAACAGACGTTAAGTGGCAAAAGGTTTAATGGGCATCGACCGAGATAAATGACTATCCGGGAATGAAAGTGGTATTCGTAAAAACTTCAAAAAACTAAATTACTTCGATATTTTCAATTTCCTTATGACGAAGTGTGCTTGGAATATAAGTCCGCTAATAAAATGAAAACACTTTACGTTAATTCGCTTGTCAAGAACATGTACGTACGAACATTAAAGATATATTTGAAAAGGATAGTTATGCTCAACATTCGTTACCTTTGTGGAAATGTTTGCACGGAATATTATCAATCTTTTTCACTCAGTGAGTTTTATATTTCCATCAGTTTACAGAATATATTCTCCGCTTTTAATACGCTTCTGGGAACTTCAAGTTTTATAAACCTTAATTTCGGAAGAGCATAAAATGTGCTCAAAATAAGAGATGACGAGAAAAACGTTAATGAAAAACTCTCTAACCAACGAAAAATGTCGCGTTCGTCGGTTCAACTTTTCTTCTACAAGCGACGACGATGAAATGTAAATTTCGTAGTTCGTTCGACGACCGAAATACGATTGTTTCGCGATAGCCACGTATTCGCGTATTAAGTCCGATGCATCGTAGAACTATGGATATCGCAGGGAACTGGAAAATACAAAGTTTCCTCGCAGCCAGCCAGCTACCGGTTGAAACTTCTAATCTTTGTGCTTCCGACGAGAATGAAATCGAATACGGAGATTTGGATATCATGGGTAACCACTTCAAACGACATGCCATTCGATGACAGAACCAATGCAATTTGTTTCCGAGAGTTTGTAGAACCGCTAGTATCGCTGTGTGGGGATTTCAGGGAATTCCCACATTTTTGAATTCTATCGGAATTAAGGGATATTGTTCAGATACTTGCTATATCTGTAAATGCAAAATCTTTTGTAGCAAACGTAAAATGCCGTAAAACTTTATGTTTATTAAAATGAAATTTGAACTAAAAGTAACGAGTTTTAGCTTTATACTCGCTGGAGCTGTCCATGGCTTTTATATGTATATGAAAATAATGAAATATCGATGAGAAGAATACTAAACGGAACGTTGCAACTCTTAACGACAATGCTGTAGAAAGTAGAATCTGACAATGCAAATTGATTAAAACAATTCCAGATAAAAATCGCATGATGAAAAAAAAAAAACAATTTATTTTACGAATCTTTCGCTTTTTATTTAATAAAGCCTTATTTCACGGATAATTAACCTATAACGTATTAGTCATTTACTTCTCACGAACGCTTCGCACGAACGTTTTTACGCGATTATAACATAGAGCTTGCTAAATTCTTGTTTCTGCCTTCGCGATGACAGATCGATCGTACATAATAGCGTAGTTTAATGTCTTAATAACGTTTTATCGTAGCACCCCCTTCTTTCAGGATAAGCGATACCTAAGTAGCAACATTCATATCGCGACCGTCGAAACGATTCATTTTGATTTTTATAATTTGTGTCCTTCGATCCTCTGTTAAGCTCCTTTCCGCAAACGTTTATTCGGGCTAAAACCATTAGCCCCGCTGTACGATTTATATCGCGCGCAATTTGCAGCAACGCGTTCGTATCAATGATAATACATAGCGTACTTAACACGATATCGAACACGCACATTTTTATACGGAGATTAAATATAATTCGTACGCGCAAGAAATTTATTTCGTTCAATTTACGTAATTGAGAAAATTCAGGTCGACTGGAACGAATCGCTGTTAAAATTCCTGCCACATAGCGATTCGTTGATTTTAATTTCCGAGCCATATAAAAATATTTTTATTTGCACTTGCATTTGACAAATTTAAACTCGCAAATTTTCTGACATCCGTGCAGGATCGTGCAGATCGAAACGCCTTCGTTCTCTCGATATTTGCAAGTGTTTCGCGCAGATTGCAAATGGCTGATTGAAACGCAAGTACTCGATCGTCTACTTCGTGCCTTGAAAAGCTATCAAAGTTGTAAAAACGGTCGAAGGAATTCCTCGATGCAACCTCGGTTAAACAGAAAAGGGGAGAAATTACGATCGGGATACCGTGCTCAAACGTACCTGCATGCACGTTGCTGCGCGTTACGAAGCTCGACCAACGTGCAACATTACGTTTTAACGACGCGCATAAACCGCCAGTTACCACCAGCTAATAAAAGGTAGACACTTTCGAAACTTCTGCAAAGTGAACGCGCGCGTTACTCTTTTTTTGGCCGCGCGTCCCGAACGAGCGTAACACGCCTAACTTATTTGCTTCTACCGGAATCTCGCCTATCTCTGAAGCGACGCGAGATAAGCTCCGGGGTTTAAGGAGTTTCTCGCACCCTGTTTACGGAACCCTGGTGTAGTTACATATGGTGATGATAAACGGAAATTGTCGCGGTGCTATTAAGCCGGTATATCCGAATAATACAATAGATACATGCCGAGCAGAGGCAGAGACAAGTTGCGTTGAAAATAGGATTTAGTTTGGTAATTATATTTATAAAATATTTCCAAACATTAAGAAAAAATAACAACTTTCTACGTTTGAATAATGCTAACAAAAGCCACGTTTCACCACGTAAATCATAAATTTCCAATAAACACTAACCCTCGATTTCGTCATTTCGTGTGTAAAATAAATGAAACGTTAAAGTAGCGCGCGTGAAAATAGAGTTTTCTGAAGCATCGATCGCGATGTGAGCGCTGGTAATATCGGCCACGGATGCGCGCATACTTGGACATAAATGGCGTACTCAGAGAGTAGAGGCAGTGCTTTTTGCGTCTGCTACGTTTATAGCCGATTCCTTCCTTTCCCTCGGCAACGAGCATCTTTCCTCCTTCCAACGTTTTCGCTAACACTTTTTATCCTGCGTCACGATCAGTATCCACGCTCGAGCGCTTTTCGATCGAGTTTCATCACGATATCCAGAAAACGGCATCCGTAGCCGCGATTATGTTGCTCGTGAAGGCAGGTTCAATTTCGCGGTGTTGCTTCGCGTGACCGTGACAGGTTGTAGGAACATTCGTAAGAAAGACGGAACATATTCAAGTATAGTAGTCGCAGTAACGTCCGACCGACCGAACGCAGACTATACTACTGTGCGGAGCAAGACAACTCAAGGTCAAGAGTTACTCTCGTTCGTTCTGCGTAACTACTACCTTGATACTCTCAACAGTTTTTTTTTAGAGACACACACGCTGATCACATTGTCATGGTTTTCATCGTACGATAGTAGTTAACGTTCTGCGTGTAAAGCGTAATGTATGTAGCGGCTCACGACCGTATCATAGAACACTTCTATGTTGTGTTTTAGTTATTATTGGCTTCCGCCTCGCAACTTTAATATCGGCACTTTTCAACGATACCCGGTGAATAGTTGCGGGATGGACATTCTTATTAAAATCTTCGTTAATTGTTGCGGTCTCCGAGGAAGAGACAGTGAGATCATTTTTCACAATATCTACTGCAATATTTACTACAGTTTCCGTGTTAGAAAATCGTTCAATTACGCTTCTAATGGCAACGCGACTTCTTTCCATTAAATTCCCAATAATGGAATATGAATATCTTTCTTTAAACAAATTTATTATTATTTTTCGCTCTGCAACAGTCCTTTCTTGGATTCTACGACTCGTTTTACGCTTGTTAATACTTTCTTTTAGAGATAGGAGACCGAATAAAATACAAATGAATGTCGTTATATGTAAACGAATGATCGAACGTTGAGTTCTCTGTTCGATTTATTTGTAGCTATGCTATAATTAAAATCAAACTGTGCCGATACTTTTGTCCGTCATCGTATATTGCACGTGCCGTATAAAACGTCTTGAAATTTCATTTACACTGTAACGATATACTACTGCCACGATTAAATTGGTCCGATTCGAAGCCAATAACTCTTGTATTATGCGTGTACATTTTTAGATCTATCTCAAACTTTACCGATAATAATCGTAATAATAATCTGGTTGTATTAGAGTGTGAATGAAATTTCAAATTATTATTATTAAAAACGTATATTTAAGCGTATTATAACACATATTATACGTTTATAAAATGTTATACAATTTCGTGAGTCAGTGTATTATTTCAGTCTATTAGGAAAAAAATATTGAAACAAAGTTTCACCGATTTAATATATGTATGTTGTACGAACCATCGACTGCTCGTCACGTTGATTTGGCTCGAGAATCTCTGAAGTTCGGGAGCGACGAAGTTTAAAATATTTAATCCAGACGGATACTTCTTTCTGCTTACGGCTAGCACAATAGGCAAAGTTTCTTCTTCTTCTTGAGATGTTTTCAAAAGAGGAGCTAAAAAAGAGAGACGAAAGCTTAAGAAAGGCGATGCATACTCCTTGTGAATATTCTTTTGAATTTTACATAACCTTTAGAAAGTTACTAGCCGAGTCCTTAATCTAAGAACTGAATTTCTATTTCGAACTTTCAAATTCGAAGTGTAATTTGTCCGTGGTAAGTAGCAAACGAACGTTTTATGAATTTATAATACACTAATTTGTTTTGCAAATCGATTCTAAGAGTACCTAAGCTTGATATTGTAAATTGAACAAATATTTATTTCTACGAGGAAAACTTTTATCAAAGATATTTCCAGAGACATAAAAGGCTATACTACTGAAAAGTTTCATGGATAAATATTTGGCTATAACCATTATGGCCACTGCAGAAATAGTACTCCCGTAAAATGCTCCGAGAAACTCCTTGTACTTTAGTATTCCCCTTTCTCCTTCGTTCGACGTTTCAGAACGAAATATGAAAAGATTTTTCAGAGATTTCGCTTGAGAACGTAATTATACGTTGTGCATAAAAAGCAATATTAGTCGCTTAAAAATTTCACGACAGCAATGACAATATTTTACAAAAGATAGGTAACTGATTAAAATTAAAATTTCACGCAATTCGATGCCGATAGATTTTAATCTTACAGCATTGTTCAGCCGAATTCCGCACAAAAGACACGGACTGATGAAAATTTTCGAGTCAACGATTCTCTCGTCAAATCTCTCCCAACTTCTTCCGTGATCCTCGTTTTTTATTTTATCTCCACGTTATTTATTCTTTCGATAGAAAGAAACGATGATTAAAACGGCAAGAGAAACGTTCGGTGACTTTTATTCTAACGATATCGCGGCTCCCGATACGTTAAATGGAGGTTCGTTCGCATTTACGTAGCATGTGCTCTTCCATCTTTTATTAACCAGCTCGCGTAATAGGCACGACTTTACGTTACCGAAATCAACGTGCTTTTTAAATAAAGAAAGGATTCAACGGGAAGGCATAAAATTTAAAAGGGAATTAAACGAAGCGACGTGAAATCGGCGTTTCTCATTTGACCGCAAATTGCATCTTAACTTCCTCTTAAATGCTAACTGGAAACGATGGAACTGGACTTAGAGCGTTAGTACTACTATTACCCGTCGCGATAAATCAGCTGAATAAATGCGTTTAACGGAGGTACTATTTTACAGTATATATTAAGTATTTTAACCCTTTAGGTAAGTATAAAACAATCATTGGCACTTTTTCGTATAGGCTACAAAATTGTTTTCAAAAATTTATCTAGGAAAGCTTTGTCGTTACTAAAAAAAAAAAATTATATTAGAAAATTCAATTTTCGTCGTGTTCAACGGAGAATTTATTGTTAATTAATTTAATTATGTTTTGTTTAACATTAATTATGTAATGCGATAAGTACTATAATATAATTTTTTATTTCAGAGGAAATGAGTAATTAATAATAAAGTCGTTTTAAATTGGTCGCATGTGCTTACAGACATCCTCGCATTTACAAATAATAAATTTGTATTAATTTATTGCAAACAACAAATTTCTATTAAATTGATTCATAGAAATAATAAATTTCTATTAAATTGATTTATACAAATAATACATTCCTATTAAATTAATACGTACGAATAATAAATTTGTATTAAATTGCGCGCGTATGCTTGCGAATGTCCTGACGTTCGTAATTCGACGACACACATCACGCGATGAAACACGGAGATCGGCAAAGCTTGACGCGTCAAACGAAAACATTTCATACGCGAGCCGGTCCAATTGAAATCAGAAAGCAAGAGAAGCGAAGCGAATGCCGTCAAAAAGAGGGTGAACAGTTTGCTCTCGCAATGTAAGACAGCGGGATGTCGAGTGTGTCAGAGGCCGTTGAACGGTGACAGATGGCTGTAAAAGAGACAGAACGGAGTCGGTGAAAATTAGTGCCAGCATTAATAAAGCTGAAAGCTCCTTTAGAATAACCCTCCGCGATAGGGGGGAACTTCGAGTTCGTGTAAGCTATTACTCTCTTTTGTGCACGACCGTGTTTCGTACTTTGCTTCTTCCGCCTCGATGAGAACAAACTTATTGTGCCCAACTGAATGAAAAATTGAGAAATCTGTGTTCTACTAATCGATAGAGATCGGTGCTTTGGTATTTAAGTGAGATTACCGAGAGAGACAGAGAGAGAAAAAGAGAGAGAAAGTCTTTAGAAGATGGTTTAATGGAAACGTAAGAATGGAATAATTTATGTTGGTGGATATTTAGAAATTATTAATCGTTGTAGAATCTCTGTAGAATATACTATATATACTGTACAGTAGAGTTCAACTTTGTCATAGTTTTTGTTTCTTTCTCATTAACGGATTCAGAATAGATATTAAACTATCAGACAGTAACGTTTTCAAGTCTTATCGTTTAAACAGAAAAGAACTCGAACGGTAAATATTCCAGTTAAAAACATTCATAGATTTACGCGATCGATATGGCAAGTTTCAAATTTTTCCCGTATTTCTGTGAATCTTTTACTTACGAGGAATCTTTAAATCTCTCAAGCTACTCGGCCTGCTAGAACTCAAACACCGAGAAAGATAAGTCCCTTTCCAAGTTCTTTCGCTGCGTTCCCCCGCTTAGTTGGCCCTTTAAACCCCTGCAACGCTTACGTTCGTTCCTTCTAGCCTATCCTTCGAGGCAACCTCCTGTTCGATTTTCCCTTCTTTTCCTCGAGCTTTTCACACCCTCTACTTTGTGTCCTTGTATCAAGGTGAAAATGCTTAATCTCGAAATACACCACGAAACAGCAACTGCAGCGAAGGTGCACGTTCGCGTGTTTACGCGTTGGAAAATCGAGCAGCGGGTGCACCTCTCTAGCTTTGTTTCGTTTCGCGGGACGGGAAACGGGTGAAAAAGAAATAAAAGTGTCGCTCGTAGCAGAAGAAAGAATTCGTAGGAGGATTTCGTTCTTGCCTCGTCACACGATTGGCTCGAAGGAAGAATAGGAGACGCGTCGAACGGGGAGAATAAAATCACTTTAGAACGAGTCATTTGTGTCTTTGGATTTATGTGCTTCCTTTGAATGCTGCGGCCGACTTGCGAGACCTTTGTAACTCCAAGCAGGAAGAGGTGTTCGACTCACTCTACTTTCTCTTTCCGCTGTTCTCTATTTTCTTTCCCAAGTTGCCTCACGCTAGAATTTTTCTCTTCACCTTTTCTCGTTCCCGTGGAAAAACTAATCGTGAAATGGGATTATCTTTTCTATCATTTTTATAAATAAAGATACTGCGTCGAATGCAAGATTTATAGGATGTCTATCAACTTGGAAATTTCTCAAAAAATTTCTAGTGCTTGATAGAGTTAAAAAAGATCGCTACTCATTGAAAACGTCTACAAGTTTTACATTTGCAATCAAGACAATTCGTTTCACGAGTCGTTTCAGATTCGTCTCGTCTCTTGACATTTTGCCTAATCTCAGCTTCTATCCTGTCATTATTCTGTTTTATCTAGAGTTATCGCCTTCCATCTTCCTCTACTTGTACTTCGTCAAGCTTTATTCGTTGTTATCGCGTACTATTCTTTTACTACCCTTCTATTCGTACTACTCGCACTATCCAGTTTAAATTTCTAATTTTTTGGCACTTCATCATGGTCGATTCATCATGCAGAAAAATTCATCATGATTCGCTACATAGCTCGCCTTTCCACATTCTATACTTCCTACGACTAATATTAAGTTCAGGCATAAACTCGAACACAATGTCGAGGATGCTCGATGGTCTCGCCTTAACGCCAGTTTCACCGAGAGCGCTAAACTAGAATAATCCACGTAATTGAAGATTCAACGAAGGAAGTCAGAGGTTAGGAATGGATCGTGTTGTTCGGCAAGTTTATCGCATCCCTGTGGGTTCGATACGCAGACCAATATTCTATTTACATGCTTAAATTAGTTGCGCCGACGAACGGGGTTAACTATCAAATTGAAACAGGTGCGCGTACCGCGCGAGTTTATCCGAATCAAATTTCGATCGTGACAACAAGTGTAATTGGTCCATTTGCAGGGAAAATCTGATAAATGTGGCGTTGCCCCGGGAGTGTTGGATGATGCTAATGCCACGATTGCTGCAAAATCCTTAGGAACTCGGCACGGCAAAAAAATTCGCCATGTTTCGGTCAAGAATCTATCATATTAACGTGGCACAATAGGACTTTTGTTTTCCTAATTGACCGCTGACGCGCACGCTATATAGTGATTAATCTTGAAGTTGAAAAGGAAAATATCGTACATACATAAACACGTACACAAATAAAAAAAAATGTGTGCCTTTTTACCTATAATTTTCGTCCAGCAAAATATTTATTTTTCTAATACGATTTTTACAATTGTATTATTTTTGTGTTTATTGTAATTTTATGTTTATTGTAATTTTAAAAATTGTCGAAAGATCATACGTACAAATTTAGATTAAGATCGTAAAAAAAGTAAAGATATTTCTATAGTAATTTTTTAAACATGTGGTAATATCTTAATATACTGAAAGTTGATCGAAATAATTTGTACGAATAAACATGTTCGCGAATGATATATTCCTAAGTAGAAGCTTGTCGTAAAATGTATAAATATTTATCACGACTTGGCTCGGCTCTCCACCACGAGGCTTGAACGAGCAGGGGTTCGACACAATACAAAAACGGGGGCTATAAACAAAGACGCTATGAAACGTCAAGGAAAGGTCGTTATATTCTCAGTCACTGCCGCGGTATCGCGCGCTCAACATTAGTTTTACGATACGGCTCGTGTCTTACGTATTATCGCGACGTTTCTCATGTTATAAGATGTCTCTCGTTGCTTAATTACGTGTTGTATTAAACGTCGCGAAATTCGTGAATCTTGAAAAAGAAATATCATTTCTCGTTGTTCTACTGGTGCATTCTCATCTTCCATGCCATGGAGATTCATCATGATGGTAACACGATAAAATATAATTATTATTACCCTTACGTATATAACTATCTGTATCTATGCGCAATGTATTTTGTTTATCGGTTTCTTAAGTATCACTGTCAAACGATTAAGCGATTAATAATTTTCTGTTTGAAATTTCTTTATTGGAATGAAAATATTTACTTTTGTTAGTTATGTCACTCTTTTAGCAAACCAGAGATATACGATATAAATCACACTCTTCTATTTGTCATGTCAATAATTACGCGTTTAACCCCTTAACCTACGATTTACGTTCGAGAATTTTGGACCGAAAACGTAAACTTTAGGAGGGCGCCGCCGCTAATATTTATATTTGGCCCGATCAAAACGGCTATGCCCGTAGTTGTAGATTAAGGGGTTAATGATACGATCAAATTATTCGAACATTATTATAGATAATTAAAGAATTATCGAAATTATAAGCGAATCGAAGTCGCTAAAACTCTAACGACAGAGAAAACAGATCACGAGTTGGTGACTACGACTTCGAAATACTGAATTATTTGCAATTGGTAAAATTCATAGTTACGTAACTGCTGTAAAGCGATATGTTTTTGTTGTAATATGCGGTATATACGATGTAGCTTATAGCAAAGCTATAAGTACTACGACGAGAACAATTTTTAGGAAGCTTAAATGGTCGGGCGAGGCTTTCGCGAATGTAATAACCGTAGAAGAAAATTAAAATGGATAGTGTTACGCCACGAGGCTTGTTATAGGCCGTATTCTTAACCGTCGCTCGCGACACTACAGTGTCGCAGACAGATCGTCTTACATGGCCGCCGAAAAACGTACAAAGTAGCGAGTTCTGGAAACGTCTATTTCGGTTCGTTATTCTTTCCACGCGAAGAATGTGGTATACGCGATCATGGCGCGATCGGTCGCGCGACCCGAGCATAGCGGGGGTCGTCTCCCAAAGAAGACAAAGAAAAGATCGAAGGGCCATCAGTCTCATCCGAGAAGTCTAACGGCACATATCGAGAAGTCTGACAAACATAATCATAGTCTAACGAATTCATCGCGAGATATTGTAAAATCGGCCACATTTCTCTAACACGTCAACCGAAGTCGTCTCAAAATAATTCGTGACATTTATAATACAATATCTATTATTGTTAAATATACAAGTTTATATTAACCTGTTAATTCAGTGTTAAATTCATCGAACCACCTCTGTTATCTTAATCGAAACAGGGGAACGACTAATTCGCGGCGTCGATTATCCGAATCGTAGCGAGAATTTACGCCTCTCGCTGACGCGCTTTCCTAGCGATCGCGTCTCTCCGCGAACGGTCGTAACAGATAGACACAACGGATACAAAAGTCTTGACTTAAACGAGTTATTTTACTAAACCGACTGTTGAAAAACTGCCAAAATGTAATAAATAATTTACCAGAATTCGAAGCGCGTATTGTATCGATCGTTTATATTTCGATAAATAAATAAATCAGTTTCTATGGTGAATAACAGGCTGCTTCAGCCATATGATTTCTGTAATCAATAACAATCAACTTTGCTTTGAAACATACTTTGTCCGTGAATACTGAATACAGAAGAAAGAACTGTATTTCACTGTGGTCCGTTGTATGGGCTGTAAAATATACGATATCGATGTAGAACGTCGATAACTCCATTGCCAATTACCCGCCTTAATTTCAAAAATCGTCAATTTATTCTTTTCGTAATAAGCGAGTAGGAACTAATTAACTGGAAGACAATGTAAAAAGGGAAACCTGTCATTTTCCACGAACATTGAAGTAAACCGATACGTAGCTTCGATAGCGATGCAACATTATCGGCGAAAAGGATCGGCCGAAGACAGGGGACAGAAAATAGGTCGATTGGCGTAGCGGTTCGTTGGAGTCCCTGCGGATCGAGGCGACCAACCAATATCGTATTTACATGGCCGAATTAGTTGAGCCGGAATGAAATTTTGTTCCTGTTTCCGAATCTCTCGCGATACGCGCGACTTCCGTACGAGTAACGATACGGCTGTTTAATTCCGTAAATAAAATCTTTGCGAAAAATTCGACGAAATCGAGTTGAAAGTACCGCCGCCGCGTCGCTCCGCGTGTTATAGATGGTTTTAGTTTAAGATCAGATCCTTCTTCAAGTATTATACTTTCGATAGAAAGCTGCACTCCCAATGCGCCATTTTGATTTTGCAAAATTTTGTAAATTTAATTTCTCCTATTATACAAGTTGCGTACCCATTTTTCACATAGTTCGAGTAATCACACGCATTTTGAAAAGTAATCGAAATATGCTATTTGTACTTCTTTAGTAATTATTCAACTATGGATATCCATACAAACTGATATTTTTATGGAAACAATTAGAAAAAGGGGATCTAAGCAGAGATTCTATCCATCAAATATCATCACGAATATATAATATATATATATATTCTTTACCGATAATTACATAAAAATCCGCTATCTAGTCGTCGTATCTTTATGTATCAAATATTATTTTGAACTATATTTCAACAATCGATTACTTACTTAATTATACTGATCGTTCCAGCACGTCCACTTATCGCCATGCACAACGTTACGAATACGTTTGCAATCGTTTTCGTTATTAAATCGATATTCTAGAGTTCGATAAAGATCGATTGTTTCTTTGATTCTGTCAATCGGATTTCGACATTCTGCATCATGATCGTGTTAAGTTGGCAATCCAAGCTTGAGACACATGTACATATATTAAGTTGGCTACACTTGTCAGTTAGCCGGTAACCTCCTTAGAATGATACGGCAAATGACGCGTCTCAGCAGATCATAGCAGTATCGTAGTTTTGGAAAGTAAGATTTTTATAATTAAATAAAATCGTGTTGATTCCTTTGTAACTGTTCGATTCAAAGCGATCGAATGTGGTGATTTCACAGCGGATTAAACGAGATGAGCCGCGTCGGTAGAATAATCGTAGTGATACGCGCGCGAATGTTCCGTGTGCTTTCGTTGGAATGTCTGAAATTCTATTACGCAGGATATCGTAATTTAGTTGCCGGTAGCCTGTGATAAACAAAGTGTTGATTGCGCTAGAGAATAACTTTGGTATGTAACTCAAAGATATTTAACGCGGAGTAGGAAATAGTAAAATAGTTTCTAATTTTTGTATTAAGTGGAAATTTAATACGTATTATCGTGTAGTTTCACTTAGTAATATACAACTTATTTTCGAGTTATCATCCTGTATTAAAGCCATCAGGCTGTAACATATTGGATAAGCATTGATCATTAGAGATAATGAGTTTGCATAATTATTAACGAGTTTAATGGTGAATGAATGCGTGGTCGATGGTCCGCAAATGTTCGTCTATCCATAATGATCAATATTTGTTAAAACACGGCAAACATAATAAACAATGTTTGTTGATCGCTTTGTACGTTAAACCGATTATTATTAACGAACAAAGCAGACGCTGTAGACACGGTTAACACAATATCGATAGGATAGGAAGAACATGATTTATCGAAGTAATCGAAGCATCGGAACTGTTGGAAAATTATGGAGTTTAAATATGATTTAAAGAATCGTCGTTTCGATGGAAATCTATAGCACGGTTACTCGTTAAATCATGAACTTGACAGAAATGGCGGACGTGTATCGGCAATTGTTGCGATAAGGCTTTCCCTTTGCCCGCGCACTGCTTCAAAACGAATTAAAAATACCCAAATAGATATACGATAATTGTGGCGATGTTTAATATTGGCATATTTCCGCGTCAAACGACCGAGTTCCCGCGTGCTTGATTCTCGTGCAGCCACTGTCATGATCGATCGATAATTTGTCGCGTTTGTCAGCGTTTTCGATGCGCGGTGCACGAGCTGGACGAAGTTGACCCCGTCGCCCCCTGCTTGCGAATTTTTACAAAAACCAAACTGCGTTCGTTTGTCCACGATTTGATCGCATTTGTCCGATCAAAATTTTCGTTTCCCCGCCAGTCGAAAAGAAGTTATCGCCGAATGAAAATTTAAAAAGCTGACAACTTTTTTTTGAAGAGTGGATAAACGAAAATTTTGATCGGACAAATGTGGTCAAATCGTGGACAACCGAATGTATCTTGGTTTTTATAAAAGTTGGCATTTGAGGGTACCAGCTTCGCGCAGCTCGGTGTTCGACAATTTTTAATCGACGCGCGACCGATTTCGTCGCCGTGGAAAATTGAAACGCGCCCGTCGGTCAATATCACAGGCACGTTCAAATAATTTAATTACACGCAAGACGCGTGGAAAATCCTGACAAAGGGAACTCTAGGAATCCCGGAAATATCATCCTACTCTTCGATTTACTTTGAAATTCCATTGAAATTCCGCTCTTCATAGAACTAGATAATTCTATCACAAGAATCATAACGAAACAACGTATCAAGATTGGTAGAACTTTGTAACAGCTTTCGTAGATTTTTGCAGAAAAATAGATGTCAATTAATTGTAAGTACAAAAGAAGATGATATTTTATTAGTTTAGAGAAGTAGAGTTTTTAAAAGCATAGAGGTTATAAAAGTATAGAGACACTTTGATACACGTGGATTTCGCTTGCACTAGTTTTTAGGTGGAAATGGGAAAATCAATTCCATTAGCGGTCAAGGAAACGAAATGACGATGCCTGGAACGTAATACTACTTGCGATTGTAACTTAAGCCTGCAATCATGGGGATTTTCCTTGCACTTTCCGTGGGCTTAGTAGCATCCATGGTGGTATCTCTGAATGAGATGATCGATCGGAACCAGCGTGATATATAATAATGGCGTGATCGACCATTGAGATAACAAGATCCATACTTTTAAATTCACCCTGGAAAACTTAAATGCATAGAGTTTGAATAACGCGAAGCTTTGTAAGAATTTTGTGAAAACGAATCTAACGAATTTGATCAAGTGGATTTTTCATTGGACTAAATTTCAGAAATAGATTTCAAAACTCAGTTTGGTGTATATTCGATGTTTAAACGATCTCGGTTCGTCCTCGTAATCTAAGCTTTAAACGAACTCAACTTTAACGCGAGAGATTGCTCAGACTCTATGCTATTTCGTGCCGGTGAATCTATACAAATACGAGTATGGGGACTTTGACGAAGAATGATCGTGTCAAAACGTAGAAAATGCGGATAATTTCTCCGGGAACGTGAAACAAATATTCGAGATGTGGTATTTTTAACTATCGACGTGGGTCGATTTTAAATAGCACGGGTAAAGAAGGAGATCAATGAGAAGGCTATTTTTTTTAAGGAATGGTCGAACATAATTTAGAGCGTTGACAAGGATATCAAGAGGAAATGAGAGGTTAATTGCTTTTTTCCAAGCGGTTCGCTCGTCGAGAAAGACAAAAATACGCTACTTATCTTTTATACCGGTGTTCTTTTCCCGGAGCAGGAAACAATTTTGTGGTTGGTAAGCTTGAGGAATGATATCGCTGTAGGTTACTAATAACAGGGATTGGGTAAATGTTTATTTTGCGCTGTTGCAGCAAACTCGATGTAGTTCAAACATTGAATTTATTTCTGTATGCCAAGATAAATTCAGCAGACAAATCTTTTGTTTAATCTGAGAAATCTCGAACGATGGTACAGTGCGGTTTAAATGTTGGAAACCTAAATTTTTCACTCTCCTGTAATATACGATTCTGGATGTGAAAGAATCATATGCATACCTAATTTTGATATTTTCTTATTGCAAAAGACAGATAGCTAATTTCTCTTATATAAGAAATATTATACTCGCTTCTAAGACGATTAAATCTTTCATATCTTCTGTACTCTTTTAGCTCTGCCTTAAAATTCCGTGGTCGTAACTTACTTCCGGCAGTCGATATTATTGCCACGGAAGCCAGAGAGCTGACGAAATTTTATTTTCCTCCATGAGATTATCGCGAGAGCCATGGTTAACAATCCATATCCTGTGTTAGATATTCACGGAAGTCTCGGCTACTACTGACCTCGACTGGCGAATTGCATTTAGCTTGAGCTCTCCGTCACAGAGAGATGGCAGAACTTGTTCTTAATTAAGACATTAAGACACGCGGTTTGATACTAGCTTGTACTCGCAACGTATACGTTGCTATTAGATTAAATTGATACTACATAGAATTCTTTTTAGTTGAATAAGATTCAGCCGTAGTCGTGAATCGAGCTTTCTATATACGAGTTACGATATAACTTATCTCGAAAATAAAAATATCGGGGAAAAAGGAATACAAATATTTTTTCTGCATTTTTTGTGCGCAAACGAAGAACATTCATTGAATTACACTTTGGTTTAAAAATTAGTCGCATAAATTTTGCATATATTTTTTTTTATTAGTTTTTCCAATTTATCCAATTTTCATTAAGTTCGATATAAATCACGATGTTATTACGACAGATATAATTGAAAAATGGACGAGCAGCAAATAGAGGCAGTTACACGTAAAGAGACCTTCCTTTCTCAAGTTATAATCGTTTTCCTTTACTGCAGGGAGCTGTAGTTAATCCAATGAATGTAAGTGAACGAGAAAAGAGAATGATAAACGAAGCCGTAGTTGTACCTAAACGAGCATCCATTTATATCCTAACATGAATTGCAATGTGCGTGGGTGGCTAAATAAAAAAATTACACTTTAACGGATCCGACCATATTACCACGGATAATTATTAATCTGTTCTCTTTCAACTTTCAAGAATCTGCAACACAACTGCAATTTCTAGAAGTCTCTATTGTTGAAACAGGCTGTGTTGAAATTCACAGTTGGAAAGAAAAATAAGTGGTAGGTCAGCCAGTGGAAATGGATATCAATGAAATTTCTTCAAATACGGTTTGTCTCGACAAAAATATAGATGTTAATTTCAATTATTTAAGAAATAATCTATGCGCTATACGGACGTATAATGCCGATTTATTTTTCTCCGCGACTTTAGATACTTTTGCTACTTGCAACTTGCAAATGATTTTCTCGTTTCGCAAAGTTCGAATAAAACCAAACAAAGCTTCTCGTGACTTTCTATTTCCTTCCATCTAAGCTCCGAACTCCGAGCACCCTTGACGTGAAACGCCGCAGCAACAATCTCTGCACTGTGCATGGATTCGAAGAAACGCGACAGAAATTCTGGCAGGCACATTTACAGATGTACAAGCGAACGAAACCGCGTGTTTGGAGTTGCTCCGATGTCTCGTACACGTACATTGCGATTCGTGGTTTTTCCCTCTCTTCTCGTATTCTCGCTCGCCGGAATCGCAGAAACCATTGCGTTATTTATGCGCGTTCGTTTAAAACCGCTGTTTTCGGTCGCTAAGGCTGTTTATCATTTAAATGGGAAATACGAGATATGGAAATAACGAGGAAGAAGCGTGTAATTGTGGAAAAATGAGAATTAGGGGGGGGGCGTGATTGTAAAGAACAGTTCAACGGAGTGACAAAATTTTAGGACGAAAGATTAGTCTTTTCTTATTCAGTTTTTACGAATTATAACAGTTTTTAAAATAATTTCACAGTTGTAATTAAAAATGCAAACGTTAAAGCAGATTTAAAACGATGTTCTACAGAGGAACAAATTTTTATAAGGTAATCGTACATTTTACCACTGCTGTCCGGAAACATGGAACGACGCTAAATTAAATTTCTTTATATTTCGGCTATCTTGCGGAATAAACTCTTTATAATAAAAGGGTAGTGTTAATTTCTAGAACGTAGTTTTAATGTACGGAGCAAAGCAAGATTGTTGGAGCAATTCAAAAATTGGGAAACGGAATAGAACGATTATCCGTTTCAACGTTCTACTTCTACGAAAAGTACGTTCTATCGTCTGTGATAATTGAAATTTCAAGATTCACGCGATAACGATCAAGCGCTTTAAATTTATAAATCATCCGCGATCCAACAAAATCGAACCGTTGTAAACAATAATTTCGTTTCTTTACACTAATCTCCCGAATACACGTGGGCGTATCTCCTAAAGAGCAACCCGGCAAACTAAAACGCGAACAACTACGAATTGGAGGAAATACTTTTCCTCCGGTTCTTTGGATGGTACTGCACGAGAGACGTTTCCCAGCAATGGTCGTAAGCGTGCGAAATCTAGCGTGGATCGAAGTTGCGTGCACGGACAATGAGAAACGACTACTCGCCGCACGGTAGAAAATTCGTTGAGCAAAGTGGCGAGCCCGTTTCGATCTCTTTTCCTCCGGCCTCGTCTCGCAATCCGGCGAGAGGTAGTTCTTCGAACGAGGGCAAAGTAAAGCTCGAAAGTGTATTTGCTAAACGACTTTGAAAGAATCGAACGATTCTTTCTCGTCTTCTCATCACCGTCTTCTTTTATCTCTGGTTTTCCCCTGTCTTGGTTTTTAACCGATCGCGCGGTATTTTCTATCATGTCGATTTTCCAAGATTCGCCCTCCCATAATTTACGTCATCCCCCGTCGCGCTTTGTAGTACTTTGCGACCTTATACGCGTCTTTGTGCATGCGATGCAAATGTTTCTATATGTTCTTGCTTTCTAGAAAATGAATATCGAATCTATCTGCACAAAGAGTTATAATGCACGGGGTGTAAATAGAAGGTACAAAATTATTGCACGATGGTTGCAAAAATGCAGATAATTTTTTCGTTCGAGGTATAAAATAAATAGGTATAAAATAGGTATAAAATATGTGAGAATCCTCGTACCCGTATGCATGGCAAATACGATGTATTTATTCGAACTATAATTCAAAGAAGGAATAACTCGATCGTGCATATATGTATGCATGCCGTCGAAAGCTTTTTAATATCTCTAATACTTCTGTATCTGATTTTATTCTTCTCGCAGTTTCATCGTCTTCGTGATCCGTCGATATACGACTGCTGGCTTCAAATACAACATCTTTTACGATTTAACGTTGCGACAAAAAGTATCGTGGAATTATTGATTTTGTGTCGGTAAGTGGCGTATCTCGATTATTTAGATCCCATTGAAAACGATATCGTCCCTTCTCTTCGTTGCCATAAAACTCGCCTCGAAGATAGTCCGAAGCCGGAATATCTAAGATAAATGGATCGGATCCGGCGTCTATGCGCTCTGCTCGCAGAACCTTCTGACACATTTGGTACGCGTGTGCATATGTACAGGTTCATCCCGCATATTCCACTAACGCTCTTCCACCGAAAGAGATACACGGTTCTCGCGTCCTCCGGAAAGAACGGGACAAATGCATCCTGTTCTCCCTGGTCCCTTTCCCCGGCTGTTCCTCGAGATAATGACGATCTATGGCGGGCTGCATAGTTTTTCAGGTCAGCGTTATCTGGTGCGTTCCGGTGTGCAAGAACGCTAGCTAGCACGCATACCGCGTGAACGAGCTGCGAAACTACCGAAACTGTTTGTCTGGAAGTGACGAGAGGTCCGGCATACCGGATCCCCGGAATTGTTGTTGCTCCAGATGAAAGCAGAGCATGAAACCATCCGCGTACCTGTCTCGTAAATTCGCACCTCTCTTCCCGTTCTCCGCCATCTTCGTCCTTTACTCTTCTTTCGCCAGCCACGAATTTATACTCTTAACGCTCTACACGCTACCGTGGCTAGACATTTTTAAAAAACTTGTTAATAAATGACAGAGAAAGCCTAGAAATGTTTAGTTTCGTTGCTTAAACAACGTAAACGTAAATAGCAACGACATTTGAGGTATCGCGAGTGTTTCAAATAAAAGTAACGTTGGTAAATTTGTAATAAATAGGAAGAAGCTATTGACTTAATGCTTAGCCAAATGTGTAAATCACTGAAACTGTCAATCTGATAATCTCGATATCTCGTAATCGGCGCTTATGGGAATTATTACGCGAATAAGCGTGATGGACCATAGAAATAGTGATTATTTTACACAAGTTTACAATTTTTATATAAGTTTACGATCTTCTGTTCTTCAAATATTACATAAAAGAAATTATTTCTGTTCTAGGCTGTCACTGACATCGGACCAACATTTCATCTCGTGTACGTTGTAAGTTTTCACGAAGTACCATTTCTTTACATCCTGAATATGTATATATATATATATGGTCTCGATACATACGGAATCCATCGTATACGACACAAATAATATCATTAAAGTTACTTCCGCTACTCCATCTTAAGGTGCATTTTAACCAACGAAAATATTTGACTGCTAATTAATTTACTTGCTGTTTGCGTTTATTGGTACGCAAACGTTACGTGTAAACGAAACTTGGCAAAATCTTGAAAGTTGGTACGTGGTCGTGGAAAGAGCTGTTTACACGGGAAGTGGATATCGTTTTCTTCCAATTTTGTCCGCTTTCCGTTTTACAAGAGCGTTCGTTACTCGACGCATTTACGAATAACTTTAATTTGCTCAAGAATAAATGTTTCTCGACTGGCGCGGACGTTAGGAATATCGCGAATCCCACGAACGAACTTACGTTAATTAAGCAACGACGAAACATAACGTAATTACTCGCAACCATACCCTAGTAATTAGACTTAATTTGTTGTGGAAGATAGCGACTGTTTCTACACGCAGATGGTAACAAGGCAACGTCCTTCTCGCACTTGCGTATGTAATTTATTATAATTTAGCTCTTGGATTTTCTTCGCGGATCGTTTCCGTCATCTTTAAATTTCACGTTCGTTACATCAGCTTCGATAGTCAAATCACTCCGATATGCTGGCATAAGCGAAAATACGTTTTAATAAACGCTTATCAGCACGTTTGAATCGTTTTAACGAACTGATTGAGATCGCAAGATACGACAAAACGAGGAATTACAAGGAAAGGAGAGTGGGAAATATATTCAACTCGATCGTTTCCCTCGTGTTTATTATTTTTAATAACGTTTCGTTATAACGAAAAGGGAAAACGGATTAACGAGCTCTCGGACCAATTAACATTTAAATCGAGTAAAGGACACACGCATACACAAAGAGAGGAAAGTAAATGTTAGATTATTATTTGTTAAAAGAAGCAAGACAATGTCAGCAGATCTATAAAAGTTCGCGAACTATCGGTTAGTGGTGCCGGGCATCACGTTCTCCGATTTAAAGAAACTTTGGTAACTAGTTATAAAGGCCCCTGCAAAACGTTGTTGTACGAAACGTTTTCAAAGTTGCAGAAGTAATAACGATAGAAATTCAACTTTACAGAGTAATGCGCCAAGGATGACGACTATCGTCACCTTTGAAAAAACATGCACGGTAACTCTACGAGTTCTAAAGGTACAACAAATTTCGTTTAAGCTGATTCTGTAACTTTAGAATTATACCACTGCTTAACGACGGACCAAACATATCGTTTTTCATTAATTGACATTTGACGAATGTATCAAGATCACAAAGTATACGTTTCGTCTTTCGATGAAACGCTTTATTTTCGAGATTCTTTCCAACGGACTGTTTGAAACATCTTGAATTTTGGAAATTTAACGATACATCGAAGTTTTTGCGTTAGAGATACGTTATGAAAATAATCACACTGTCAGCGTAAGAAAATACTAAAGCCGAGCAGTATCTGTAGATTCGGAAATGTCGAACTCGCGTGGTTTTACTCGGACGGTTCGTCCAGATCGACGATTGTACAAAGAATGGCGGAAAATACCAGGCGTCGCAATCGCAGAACGTCAGGGCCCGGCATACAACACGCCATACGGGGGAGGGCTTAAAATTTATGCCAGCCTCGAGCGTTCGCGCTTCCTCTTTCTACAGCCGAGGATAACGAAGGCCGCTTTGCGATCTTTGTGCCAGGCGTTCCAACTCTGTATTTTCTTACTCGAGATCTATTTTTCGTCAAGATTCTGAGTGGCAAAGTTCAAGCGTCGTCTCTCACTGTTATAGAGTCACGGTGCTCGTACCAAAAGGCATGGCTGTCTGCCTCGCTTCGCGATGCAGTGTCTCTATTCTTTGGCAATGCGATGTCGAATCGCGTACCACCAGAACCTCGCGCGTCCTCTAAAATCTAAACGGTCGTGGCTCGACGATTTGCAATCGCCGCGTCGTACGAAGTCGAATATTAAAATATTTAAAATGTTTCAAGCTACTTGAGCAGCTTAAGCTACTAATGTACTTTGACCGAAGATGGAGAACGAAATTGAACAAGCTTGACAGACGATTTGGTTAAGAGTCCGGGAATGTACCCTGTAACCAAGTAGCTTAGGATGGGTGAAGCGGTGTTTGCCGATCTATCTAATTATTTACAGTTATTTGATGTTACTTGCTTTGATCGTGCTGGCTGTGCTACTAGAGGCAGAAAGCTATGGAAGGTAAGAGGACTTGTAAAGCAGTTCTGTTGATCCAACGTTCCATGCATTTTATATAACACTATACATTAGAAAAACTCTAACAAATGCGCGATAAGTTATCGCACGATAAATGTCGCTCTTCTATGAGATCTTTTTCTAGCCATTTTATTATCGTAAAACGCTCTACGATTGTTTTCGTATATATATATATATATCTTTCTTTTTTTTCTGCAATATTAATCTCGAAATAACAAAGAAGTCAATGAACAAACTTACTTTACGATTAGCAAAGGAACATGGCGTGTATTTTTCCAATTGTCACGATTCTTTCTTTAATTAGAATTTTATATTTTTAAACAAGTTACATTCGTTGATATCTTTTATTTGCCAAACGACATTTATTACGCAACTTTCTGCTACGTTTAATAATAATTAATTCATTTCGAACCAGACTCTTGAGAATTATCTCAACGATTGACAGAAGAAACAACGGTAATTGTATTCACATTTGCATAGGCAAACTTTCCTCCAATTTTCCTCCTTCAGATTCATTTCTAACCGAAAGACACGCCGCAGAGTCAGCGTATCTCTTCTATCGTTATTCCCAGTCAGGGTGATTCCGTCACGGCGAAAACGTATTAGTTTGCTCGCTGGATCGAGCGGTCGAAAAACTTGCAAGTTTCGCGAGTCGATTCCAAATCGCTAGTAAAAGATAATTAGCAAGTACAACACGGAGCTGGTAAATGACTGAGTTTTATTAAACGATCACGTATCTGCGGCTGGGTAATGCAATTGCCCTGTTATCTCGTTCGTTCGTTGTTACGATTCCGCGTGCAGGATAGAGACCTCTTTTTCTTCGTTTACAGAATACGAATTACGGTCTGCGCATGTAAAAACAACTAGTTGATTCAAAGACAGTATCGACGATCATTCCGTGGACTTTTTCACTGTATTTCTCTTTGCAAATACCTGTAAAAATTCGTGCAAAAATTGCATATTGCTGAAACTTCCGAAACTTACAGGACGTCGTAATGAAAGATAACATACCGATTTTAGTTAACTTTTGGCGCGTTTACTGCCTGTTACGTACATTCTGTGTCGTAAACGTAGATAGGTGAAGGGAAGCGTGTTTCAGTGGGCCAACTTCTTTACCGACGGTGTACGAATACTATTTCTTCTTTCTTAAAAGTTAAACGATCAGTTTTCTTGCATTTCTAAAAGCACTCTTAGGACTGTTACATATCTCCGATCATTAGTCTAAAAGCATTAAGAACCTTACCGAAATTATCAAATGCCTATAGTCGTAATTTTAGAGAAAGAAGAATAGGAAAACTATTCTTGGAGAACCCACGTCGTATTGTTTTTTATCTCTAATTTTGATCGTCTTCGAAAGACGAACGAAAGCAATTTTAGTCACGATCAACGAACAATAATCTTGTCCGTTGTACGTGTATCTAAAAATTTCACGCGCGGTATATCGGTTCGGATAACGAGCTTGAAAGCACGTCGATAGATTTCATTGAATAAATTTAATCTTTGCAAATCGCAATGGGTTTCGTTGAAACAGGAAATACCGCATTGCGCCGCTTCCACCGACCGAAAGTTACGTCCGGAAAAATGGCTTAGAATAGCAAGTCGCGAAGCGGAGTTAAAACTCGTTAAACGTGTTCAACCTCGAAAGATAAATCGCGTTAAAAGCGCGATATTCCCCGGTGGAGTTTGCTCGGGCGAGTACACCGGTCTAGCAGCAATCACCATTCCACGAGAAGAATTTTCTTTTTTCCCTTTCTTTCTTGCCTCTGATCGAATAGTTGAAAAAAAGAAAACGATGCGAGAGAAGAGGTTGGAACAAAAGAACGAGCGAGGGTATCGATGGAAAAAATTTTGGAAGCTGCAGGGAGGAGCAAAAATCGGGCCTCGTCGACTAAATCCCGACAAAAGAGCCGGAAAAATGATCCTCGATCGAGCCGGAGGAAAAAAGCGCGCGCGGCGCGCCGGGTCGATCGAAATTCAATTCAGCGTCGATTTTTTTACGGTCTCGAGCACGAAGTATCGAAATGTGCTAACGTTTCGCGATTCGCGACAATAAAGAGCAACAGAAAACGGGAACGGAGAGACTGGAAACAACAGCGAAACATCTAGCGAGACACCGTATCGTCGTCGGGTGGTCTGCTAAATCGAATTTAAGATGAAAGGAAAGAAGGCAGCGGTGGCGAAGGTGTCGCGCAACAGTCTCGCGATCCAACTGCAAAACATTTTGAAAAATTCTCCGGTTAGATAAAAGGAAGATTATCGAGCGACTCGGTCCATCTCCTCTCGGTTTCTTTCTTTTTTTATGAATTTTTCCTGGATAAATGGAACGAAAAAACGGCAAAGAGTGGAAAAGTTGTCGAGGATGCAAAAATTCTCAACCAAATGCATAGGAGAGGGGAATGGCATATGAAGAGGGGTAACGCAGCGCAAAGATTGGCAAATATTTTTTTATAGGACAAGGAGAAAGGATATAGACACTGTATAAATGGTGTTAACTCTTATTCCGTAATATCGATCCTTTTTCGACGGCAGAGCGTTTTTATTTCTTCGTTGAAAGTATCCACGCTGCTCGTAAAATATATCTTGCTTTTTTATAGGTTACTTGCCTGTAAACCATCCTCGAGAGTGGGACAGTAGTTCACGTACGATATTCCAGCGAGGGCATCATCGCGTAAACAAGAGAGAGAGATATAGAGAGAGATGCGTACAAAGGTTCCATGAAACGTAGTTCACTCAATAAAAGTCTGCGATAGAATAGTGGCATTTATAAGCCTCGGCGTAATAAATGTTTTCAATTTACATCGTTGATAACTTTATGATGTATCGTAGCATTTGCCCTTTATTCTTTTAATAAACGTATCAGAGAATCTAAAGCATCGCATAAAGCAAAGTTTTCGCAGAAGATGGATAATAGAGCAATAAGTATTGATATCAAGTATTGATCGCGGATCGATCGCGAGTACAGAGATGGAAAGCATTCTAGAGGTTAAAACGGTGTACAAGAATTTTAGCTTCGCCGAGTAAATGCCGAAAAAAGGCGATTCTTTCTTTCGAGGAAACACGTTTTTCTAACAGAAAGCTTGTAAAAGCGAATACACGTTCGCGGCACGGTAATGCCTTCTCGAGAAACTCGTCGATGTCCACTCTAAAAGAAAATAAGAGAAACGGCAGACTGGAAGATACGAGGATACGGTAAAACGCCAACAAACACGAGAGCCATTCCGTGAAAACAAATTCGCAAGATAAATACAAAGACGAGAAAACATGTACGTTCGGTAAAGTTTCGTAAAAACCGTGGCGTATTGGATATTTCCATGAAATATTGGCCATGAAATATTCTTACCGAACTATTTCTGAGTTTACCCAAATGGATTTAAATCAACTGTGACTCCGTGACTGGTTTACCGAACCGGTTGTTATTTTATTTCCTCGTACAGAAACTATGACTTTGAGAGGGAGGAAAATAAGGAGAAACGCAGCGAGCTTAGATGAAGCTTAACGATTTAATCCAGCAAGGATCAAGCGATCAAACAACGCGTAAAAATTACGCAAACGTTGCGTTACTGAAAGAAATAAGTGAAACAGGTAATCGTCGGTTTGGTCAATGATAATAAAGAAGTTGTATAATTTAAAGAACGAAATTGTGCAAGATCTACGTACAAAGAGAAGTCGAAACGAGAATAACGTCGAGCAAATCGTTGCACTTGGTTTTCATAATGACGATGTAAATCGAAGATGGAATAGAATTCGCTAACGTGAATTGGCTGAAAGAACATTACAAATGAAACGATTAAGTTAACAGAATATAAATAAATAAATAATCAATGTAGGTGCGCGTTACCAGCGATATCACTAGCATAGATTTTAACGTTCGATTCCATGACCCTTCGCGTTAATAATAATCCGCTGTAGAAGGATAATTGTATCAGCAATTAGCAGCTTTTACAAACTTTGGTTTACGACCGCTTTAAAAGGTCAGTTACAGCCATTTATAACGATTTTCAATGCATGCGTTAACGTTCGATATTTCCTACCGAATATTCCCATTATCGGAAATCATAATTTCGACATACGTAACAACCGCGATCCTGTAATTATTGTTCTCGAAAATCTGCCCAAGCGTTCGTTCGTGAATATTCATTCGACCGCAACGACGAAAGTCTACAGCGGATTATCGTCCCATGCCACCCGAGTTCACCATTTTTCCGCGTCATGCAACGACATCGTTTTTATTAACTGTCGCATACACGTTGATACGAGCAATGGTCTTGAATAAATCCGCCCTTTAGATTCTCTAGAGCTTTCCTGCTTCCAAACGTATCGAATATGGGTCGTGCGTTTTGCTTTCCTTTCCTTGAAAACAGAACAATCCTATCGAAGTTGATTGTAATACATAAATGAAGATATACGCGTGCCTTTTGTTCTTTGCGGAGATTTTCGTAGTAATATTGTAGTTTTACACATATTTTTTTATCATAAATAAAAAACGCAGAATGTCAGTTTTGTAGCGAGAAGTTGGAGCGAAAATGTCTCGCTTTCGCATCCGACAGGTACACGATTTTTCTGCTTCGTAGAGCAGGATGTAGGATTTCTTTGAGGTAGCGCAGTTATTCTATTAATCCCATGGGGTCGTGAAAGGAATATTCCCGTCGATGGACTTTTTTCATTCTAGACGTGTATCGGGAAATATCCTGGTATAGGCTAACAGAAATTCTGCGTGGCCGGGACGAAAGGCCACGAAATTGATTTCGAGCCCTATAAAGATGTAAGGAGTTTAATATTCTTAATAGGGTAACGAAACGCGATAGAAAAAAATATGTTTTTCACGACTTGAACTTAAACAGCTATATACGTATGTGACCCACGTATATTTAAATTTTTCTCACTACCCTCTTTTACGATATTTCGAACTCTTACACGACGTATTTTCAAATGACGAGTACGTAATAAGCTTACGTCACAGTTTGAATAATATTAGCATGCTTTTTTTCTGTAACTTGACTCCCAACTACACGATTTACTTTTTTCTTGTTTAGCTTAGGCATTACTTTTCGAATATTTCATGTATTACTAAACGCTCAAAGAGCAAGCGAGAGAGAGAGAGAGAGAGAGGTTAAAAGACTCGAACAAGTTACTTGGCTCTATCGAAAATTTTCTTTAAAATACTACCATTCTCCCTAAACTTATGGCCAAACTTCTCCCATCTTTATACACCGCTTTCGAGCTCAAAGTTATACCACTTGGAAGACAATAGCAACAGCTCGATGAATGGACATGCATTGGCCCTCCCTATAGGAATCATTAATTGGAATCTCGCGAAAAGTCAAGGAAGCTTTGCCTTGGAAAGAGGGCAAAGACGGATCGACGAGAACCGGGCGCAAGCGGAAAAGTGGACCGATCTGAAAGGCCGTATAGTTTTAATGGTATACAGGGTCTCTATTTCCGAACCAGTGATCCGAAATTTAAACGATCGGTAAGCAGCTCGCTTTTACCCAGAAAAAGTGCAGTCAAAGCTGCTGAACGTTGGCAACTCGTTTCACGGACGTTTCTGACTATCCAACTGTGCATGGACAAGACCGAATCTTCGTATCGATTCACGTCCTTTTGCTATTCGTCCCTCTTTGTTGGGTTCGTGCATTCTTTTCTTTTCGCTACACAATTTGTCCACTGGCGGTGAAGAGCAACGAGAAATTGATTCGTGGAAAGGACGACTCACGCCCCGTTTTTTATTTCACTACATAAACCGCTGCTTGATTTTCGTTACATTAACGAATACTACTCTTTTTCTTCCTAACATGTACTGTATAAAATGGCAGCTATATTTGCTAATTACATACTTACTTACATACTTTACTCCTCAACGCTGATTTTCATGATTTTTGAATATGTTGTGGAACTCGATCTGTCGAACACACACACACACACACACACACTCCACATATGTATAAAGGGATAAACTTCTAAATAACGATCCTATCTGTACAGCCTTTGCTGGAAATAAGCAATACGCTCGAGATCGTACGGTTGGTTATTGCGAGACGAATATGCTATTCGGCTTGACTTTTGATCTCGAACGGGAGAAAAGAGAATAGCGGCAGATGACAAAGTGATCGGCCGAGTAGCGTATAACACGCGAGGATCGCTAATACCAGAAAAAGCACTACACGTATTCTATTCGTCCTCTGTTAAATCGCGTTCACGACTGTTCGTTCGACCACAAAAATTTATGGCTTCTCGCTCTCACGAACCCCTTGCTCCTTCTCGGATCTCTCGTTCTGTCGGCGAGTTCAAATAGAGAAGAGAGGATCGCGAGTTGTTTATTCAGAGGAAAAACTGTATTTTAGTGATTAATCTGTTAAAAACGAAAGTACAAAGCACGTAACTACGAAAGAAAATGAATCTTTCGCACGAATAATACAATCGCAGCCGCTGAAAAGTGTCACGTTTTGTAAAACGTAAGTGCTAGATGCTTTATATGGGTACATCCGCGTAGAAATTTTCACAATTTTCTATCCGAGCTGATCAAATTATCGATTTTCCGAGCAGCTGTAGCTTAGAATCTGGAACGTTGAATGCTTCGACGCTTATACAGGACGAAACGTATAGTACGGTCTATAGTTTTATGTTTCACTCGTGCAGCGTCGTTAAATCTTTGATTGGGTACAGATTGGACAGAACGATTCGTCACTGGGGAACGCAACGAACTTTATCGCGCAAGAGAGCAACGTATAAATGATGGAGCGAATGTTTCGTCGACGAATGAACCTTTCGACCGTAGGATAACCGGCGCGCCGCGGCGTACAATCGGTAATTCGTTGGAAGAAGCGCATCGAATGGTCGCGCGCACTGTCACCCTCTCCAATCACCTAATATTTCGATTGAATTTCTTTTCGCTGTTCAAACGTTCGAACCGTCAGCCAAAATTCTTCGACGCGCGACGATATTTATCGATTTACAAATTTCGCGTACAAATTTTAGAATTTTCTCCGTTAGTGGATTTAAATAGACAATTTTTTAGAAGTATGGAAATTCAATTATCGAGCCAGTATATATCATCGTTAGAATATTTAACACTGAAAGAATTGTTGATCGAACCGATACTCGTAGTGATATTTTTATTTATCGTAAAGCTTATTAGCTTTTGCGCGTGAAACATATACCAGTTGTTGCAACATTTTTCGGTAATCTCTGCTTTGCTTCGCGACAAAATTCATAAAAGATCGTACAACATACTCATAAAATTCAATCGTTCATCATAAAATTGTATAACGAGTGGATCAAGTTTCGCGTAGATTCAAGGGTTGGCCTATCGACGCTTTTCCATCAGTTTATTCGCGTCAATCGCCGATCGTACGTACCAAGGGCATAATAAAATAATAAAAAGAGCTAACAAAAGACAGGGGTGGAAAAAACGAAAGCAAGGGTGCAGACACCGTCGAGAACAATGTGGGTCACGATCCTAGATAAACCAGTGGGATTGAATTTGTTCGACCGACGACATATACAGTTTAATTAAAACAGGCTTGCCTGTGTTTCGGCGAAAAAAGAAGGTACAAGTTCGATCAGCCGGGTTTGAAATATTTCGGAACGAACGACGACCTGACACGATAAAAGAGTATCGAGACTGGTATTTTCGCGCGCGGAAAATCGCTGAAAAACGCGAAAGAACGCGCTAAAATTTTCTTGCTTTCTACGATTCCTCTTCTTTTTTATTTTTTTTTCCTTTTTCCTTTTTCCTTTTTTCTTTTGTTGCAAAGTTTCGCGAGAATGCTCTATGCTGTTGATGAAAAGTAATATCACGCGAGATCGATTACGTGGAACGCAGAACGTTAATTTCACAAATTTCAAATCATTTGGAATATGATGTACCATCGTTGGTATGACAATATTTTGTCGTTCATTTTATTTTAGCAATCAATAACGATGATACAATAGCATTAATAAGAAAACGTTGTTGCAATTTGATTGGAAACACGTGCGATACATCCCTAAGATATCGAATATAATAGATCATTTCCATTCGAATGTTAGTTACAATTAGAATATGTTTTGAAATAACATAGTTGAACAGATTATCGAGCTACGCGCGAAAACAGAATTATCCCTTAGATAAAAATATTGTTCGTAATAGTCATCCATCTTGATCATGCAACGCAACGTCAACGTTGCTATCTCATTTTACTAATGACCTTCTTTCACGTTTTCTGTGCAAGTCTTTCCTTCTTTGCTACGCTTTGGTCCCGCTGCTATTGCTTCCTATTTATCCCTATTTACCCGCGCGAAAAAAACAGCATATTCATCATCAAGCGTTTCCATTGACACCGTAAATAATTGCCAACGTAAGCTGCAACGCATCGTTTTAACGTGTTATCGTTCTAGATTTTATAAAAAGTAGCTCGTCGGGTTTTTGCAACTCACAGCGGACGAAATACACGACAATTAACGTTTTTACGATATGGTAACGATAAACGTAATGTAAATACGTTTAACGGGTAAAAGATATCTTTACAGATCTTTTTTTTTTCCCAAAAAGCATAAGCTTGGACGAATGAAAGTTGTTGGTCGTAATAAATACGTAAGTTTATAACGAAAAGGTGTTTTAAAATAGATAAGATTCTTTTGCGAAAAATCATCGGCCATATAATTTTATAGATAACATTTCGGGCGTAGTTGCGAGCATAGCCGGGGAAAAGAATCGCGGAGTTAGAGTAAGGTGGAAAGGAAAAGTTATCGAGCTGACGTTTCGCGAAAGGACGACGTGGATTTAAATATAATTTAATGGTTCGATCAATCGATGTAACAATTAATTGCAAACGTATATCCGAACAATAAAAAATTTTGCGAATTCGTAGGAAATTTGTACATTTATAACGATTGCCAGCATCAATTTAGGGAAAACGCTTGCTTGAAATATTTCACGGTATAAAATCGATTAAGATGGAATTAGCTAGGATAATGGAGAGACGTCGCACACGTTGGTAAATAAAAAAGAATTAGTCGGAAATTCCATATAGAGTTTTCATGCATATTCAACGAGACGATATCGAAGAAAAATTAATTGTTGAAATTTTCTCAAAGCAAAATAAATCGTTTCAGAGAAACGAACAAAGGAATTTAACGAAATATTCTTTCGCCAGAAAAAGGTTCGTACACGCGTAACAAAAATATTGGAAAGAAGGGCAGAGAAATTATTTAAATTCGTTTCGAAAGACGAAACAATCGAACATGAAAAAATAATCAAAGTAGCTGTTCGAACGTTCCACGATAGGAGAGGAAATCTTACGAATCTTGGGACCGATTCTCGCTTGAATATTTCATAACATTTAATTACAACCAGAGTAAACCAAACTTAAATTCGTTAAAAACTCGGCTAGCACTCGGACGTTCCACGAAATGGCGAAAACCGCAACTACCGGTCCGATACTCGGCAGCGTGCGGCAAAAGAATTCACGTGCACCGCTGAAACCGCCATAAAGCGCAGAAATTATTCAAGTCGAGTCCAAAAGGGATAAAACAACTCTGGAAAGTGGGGAGAGCGGTGTAGAAGCGCGGTCAGCGCGACGCGACGTAGCAAGGCTAATAAGCGGAAGAATTAAAAAAGAGAAGAGAGAGAGAAGAGAGAAGAGAGAGAGAGAGAGAGAAGAGGGAGAGAAGAGAGAGAAAGAAAGAAAGAAAAACTGGCGGTGCGCGTCGTCGAAGTTACGTGGTGAAATTGCGCGCTTCGGGCAGGAAATGCGGACGACCGCGTGTTTCTACGGCCGGAGGACAAGTCGAATTGTCCGGAAAGAGAAAATCCAGGCCGACGCGGCGGTAGCGCACAGCGAAATCCTTTCTGTCGTAATTAACTGCGACACCAGGACGGTCCGGCTATTACCGAAATACGCGACGTTACAAACGTAGGTATACGCGTAGAGAATCGCGAACGCGCATACGGATGCACAGAGAGAATACGTGATCGAAATTCCTGCCACTTGTTTATATGACGGTAATCAATGATCGGGCGAGTGATCAATTATTCCGAGCTACGTACCGAATTACGGGACGAATTACATTTCGGGAATTTGATCCGGGAACAGCCTCTGGAAAGCGAATTTTCATTTCGTTTCTTCCCACCGTTTAAGCGTTTGACAGAGCGGGAGAGGCGCAGAGGTCGGCTACAGGGATAACGATCACGTCCAGTGATAATGGAAAATTAAAAAGTGGAGATTGCCACGATTGGCCTGGTTTCGCCTGTTAAAACGGGTAATTGAAATTAACATCGTTGATTCGTTTGTTCGCTCGTTCGATCGTACGTTATAATTACTTGTAATACGACCGCTTCGTTGCGTGGCTAGCTCACGTACGTATAACCTGACGTGTCCATTTCTGTGCTGTTCGATAGAAAATATGTATATTAGCGCAAATAAGATCCTAGGCATGCTTCACGGTCCTGCAGTTTTTCATGAAATAATAAAAATTATGTTCCTCTAGACTAACTAGATGTTCGTTACTCGCAGCTCGATCGTCCTCTTCGAAATATTCTCCACTTGTACGTCACATGTATGTACATCGTCTAATTGATATTCCGCGGTAGTATGCAAATTATTCTTTGTACGCCATGATAATCATACTAAATCGGACGTCGTTCGTAGCAAACGTTCGTATCCGGAGTACTCGAAATTCAGAGGGTCGATCGAGCGAACAGAGGTTAATTAGATTCGATTTGCTGTTTCGTGACGTTCATCTGGTCGGATCGTTAATACGATCGAATATTTATTCATCGCCTCGTAATGGTATTAGGTTCTAATTTTTGTAGAAATTATCTTGCAAACGAACTTTCTTTTACGAACGAGAGACGAGAAAGAATATACGAATATACTTGAGATAGATAAGATTATAACGATCGACGAATGGAATGGACTGACCTGCTTCGAACGCGTTTTAGCCTAATCGTTTGCCGAATTCGCGGTGTATTAGTTTAATTCGTAGGTATCATTAGCGGGAGCACACGGATATCGTATTATGTGGATTTGTAATCAGTAAACCACACATAGCGTACCACTGTTTATTGGAATTAAACGAAACGGCTGTATAATTGATTTCACGCTAATGATTTGTCTAACGATTTCGCGGCTTAAAGCGTGTCGATCGTCACTCGTTACCGTGATACGCGAGTCGATGATTTCCTTCCTTCACAAATATTTCGTTAACGAGTAAAACATATTAATCGCGAACGACTATAAAGATTTAATTCGGTTAAAGTTCGGTTGCGTTCAACGGCTTAGTATTTGTAAACTTGATCGAAGTAGTTTACAGAAATTAGTAAACTGATTAATTAAACGGTACACCGCGTTAGCTGTAGCAGGGCCTTTGGTGATTATCAATGTCTAATTAATTAAAACACCATTCTGCGTTGAGTGGATTATCGCAATTTAATTAAATGGAGCAAGAACTCGAAGAACTGTGTGGAATGTTTAAATATCTTCCACCGTAATGTTACTTTCCTCGCAGATGGAATTTTATCTATAGATGGTTTTATCAGCGTTGAAATTCCTCTTAGTACCGGTATTCGGCATACGAAGATAGGTTTTTCGTTAATGTATAAAAAGAAACCTTATTTGCGAGACTGTTTCTACTTTCAACGTTGATATTTCTGCCAGTAACTTTATTTTTCATATCGACCTTTAAAATGAAGTGTACGGAAGTTGTAAAGGGACGTAGTTGCTGTCACGTGTACAGCTACCAAGTTCGTCCGACTGTGGACGATCCATTTTCCCTTACGCAGTATTCCCGTGCTATAGAAGTCAAACATACCTTCGATATCTTGTTGTAACTTTTGACGTATCCATTACTTTGAAAGTTTGTTTCCCTACAAATTACTCGTCTTACTCGCAACTACAAAATCTGTAACTTCGTGTAACATTTTGTTGATTTATAGTCAAAACCTATTTAACTTTCTTACTTTCCAGCCTCTTTCTCCCGTGTCTTGTTCGATCTCGTTGCAGTACAAAAATTAAGCGAATATTTTGGAAATATTATAACGTTAAATTTATTTAATAGATACGATTACGAAACTCTAACCCCTTGGCCATCCGCTACGCAAAACACGATCTTCAAAGTGTCGCACATTTGAAAAAAAAAAAAAAAAGAAAAAAGACAACGACATTCTTCTAGCGATTTCGCGGACGAAATGGAAGATGAAACGTTGACAACCGGAAATCCGTATCATAACGTTAAACGTATGTAATGGCTATGTTAGGAGATGCGGTTAATAGATGGCGGACTCGCAGATCGTATGTAACGCAGAAATGGCGTCTAATCGCAAGTTAGCATGGAGCAGGGCGTGCAATTAACATAAAAAATTTGTGCAACGTTTCGTATCAGGTGAAACGAGCGCGTTACTATAATTGTTAGGCCAATTAACATGCGCGGCGCGTTAACGTAATTTCGATGGCTTAACGGCTATTTAAATAATCTAAGGGTAACTGCTATTTGAATATTCCATAGAATATTGAAGCATGTTGCGAACGATAATGCTCGGTGGAAGATGAAAAAGCGATTACATATTTACCTTCTGTAGGAAGTTGTTGCAGTTGGTGCGGTGAAAATGTTTCGTAATCGGCGCGCACTTGTGATCCTATTTTATCCGCCACTGAGGTACATATGCTCTTCTGCAATTATGCACCGTAATTCTCTCTCTCTCTCTCTCTCTCTCTCTCTCTCTCTCTCTTTTACGTTGCGCGAAAACGTATTCAAGAGTAACAAAGTCAGTTTATCTTCTAGCGTCGATTTGTTAGAAAGATGGCGTTTTGAAAATATTTTCTTCTAAATGTTGACATTAAAAACGAGCTGCTACTAGAATTATATGTCGATAGAATGCCACGTGTTGCTAATGCTATGCTACGATTTTACAATATCACCGAATAGTTCTTAACATGGAAAACGCAGAATAGCGAGAGCGTAAGTAGTATAAGGAATGACGAGTCGGACACGATACAGGTGATACGGCCACGTACACGATAAAAATTAAAAGATTCATACAAAATGTATAATAATACGAATAACAGTGCGTTGATACTAAACCATAATATTTTATAATATCTAAATCTCCTCCTACTAGATTCTTCGTCACGAAAGACTCCCAAAGAATGGCAATTTCAAACTCATTGCGTTATCAAGCTGTAACAAAATTGCAGAAGAATCTCCAAATAATTGGTAAAATAATTGCAAAAACTTGAAGTTTGCTTACGATACACGACTCATTAGCGCAATCGTGGATCGCATTTGGTCACCTAGTTGGTGGTTCGGTAACGCGAATACCTTCGCGATCAATGTTTCGAGCACGTGCCCATAGCTCGATCGATGTTCGCGTTGGTTTGGTTTACTGTCCGTGAGCAAACGTACGTACCCGTTCCCCCTGTCACGTCGAATCATCTATGGTCATGGTACCGTCAGCATCCGGAATACATACGCGTATACACGTATAAGCGTACATGTACGCGTAACATCGAATCTTGTCCGTGATTTTTACCACTCTCGTTGCCCATACGCGAGAAGATTTCCCTTTCTCGTCGCGCGAATCCTTTGGTCTGGCATTCGAGATCACGTTTCACAACGTTCCAGGAAGAATTCAGCTTTTAAAATCGAATAGAGACGAACATGGTGGAGTTATCCGACCGGTTCGCATCGGCGTAGAGGCGAGAATGGTGAAATATGGCAAGTGGTCGCGTCGCAAATATTTCCTTCGCTTTTCTACGGGTTGAAAGTGTATCGAGAAATTGTGCAAATTTCATTCGTGCCACCGAATATTCGAAGCCTTTTAACGCAGCGGCTACTGCTGCAATTTTCTAACGAATCTGTGACGGATAATTTACGGCGACGAGTTAACGGAGTCTCGATTTCCTGAACGAGAGTGTTTGCGCGCGGTTTACGTGAAAATGAAAAATTGAAAGCAAAAGATGTTACGATATCTTTTGATTTTTAAAAGAATTCGATAGCTCGTGTCTCGAAGGAATGAGACAAATCTTCAAACTGGTTGGGAATAATCTTTTCGTAAAATTAATAAATTTTCATAAAAATCCATAGTCTGCTTATACATGCGATAATACGAGGTAGAATATAACGGGAATATTAAATTGCTGTCCTATTGGGTATTTCGATTAAATATCGAAGAACACATCGAGATCAAGATTACCATAAGCTAATAGCTATTTGCAACGGAGTAATACCTTAAGCCGAGCGGCTTTCCCCAGGTAATTTGTAGGCTTCTCCTTTTTTCAAATGTGACGAGCGAAAGCCGATTATTCGTGGTCCTTCTGTCGACGATCGTTCGCGGTGAAGAGTTGCTTAATCGGCTAACAATATTTGACGTATTAGTACCAGCAAGAAGAACCACCTGAACGATAATTCCCGTCGCTGACACAATTTCGAATATTCAGCGTTTACCTGTATTAAATATTATTAACGTTTAATTCAGGCAATTAATCTAAAAACAAATATCGATCGAAATGTAACGCGTATTTCGAATCGACACGCGGGTCCGACCAGGGCGTCGGAGTTGATAGAGTTTTGATGAAATTTCTTTTAATATCAGATTAATTTTCGGATGATCGGTAAGCGTTGTAAGCGTTGCTAGCGTTGCTAGCGTTGCAATCGTCGCATCTTCTATAAGAAACGAATAATCATAAATACGTGGTAAGAACTTTGACCAAACGTAACAATGGACGATAACGCAGGTTTGCGAAGGGAACGCTAAATAAGGAGAAACTCTGCGCGACACATTGACCGAATGGTTGTGGGATCTATTTGAAATTCCTAAAGGATATCTCTGGAACATCGCCCATGACGTAGGCATCTCGCCGAATATTATCGCTAGCCGCGCGTAAATCACGCAGGGAGGAAGCGTAGTATGCGAAACGGTGCCAACGCCGACGACCTGCTCGTCCATTATCGGTACCGCGGCAACGACGCCGACGATGATGCCAATCGTCGTTGGTGAAGCGAGGACGAGGCGTCGCGACGCGCAGTAATGTCGACGATAATCCATCCTGGCGACATCCTTATCTCCCACTCTCGATATTATTATTGTTTCTAGCGAAGAAAATCCGTTCTTGCTGTTCTTTCCTTTTATTGTTATTATTTTTTTTCTTTTTCTTTTTCTTTTTTCTGCAAACGATCGTCCTTTTACCGGCGATGGCCCTTAACGAGAGATTTTCGACGCACCGAAATGGTAAATCGGATTTTTCTGTAAAGAAGATGTTCCGCGAAGATCGCTCGACGATTATCGAAACAATAGCGTTGAAATACCAGTTGTGCTTGATAAGCTGAGATTTTCGTTTCGAATTTCGCGAATAATGTTCTCGGAATAGTGTTCTCGGAAGTCTTTTAATTAAATGTTGAAACTCACGAAATTGGATATATCTGTGTGAAAAATCACAGGGAATATAATCGTAAAGGATACCGAGTAAAAAAGAAGGAACGAAAGCAAAACTAGCGTTACGTTATCGTATTCGCGTTAAATTTTGCAAGGTAGAGAATTTCAGTGGTGGAAAAAATGGATCGACATTTTTCACTGTTACAATTGGGATATTAGTAATGTGCGTGTAACGAGCAACGGTAAGTACCAAGTGAATTACCAGCGACGACAATAGTCGACAAGAGGAAGATACACGACCCATTTGGCAACGACCCTGTTACGTCGTTCTTAATATACGACGATATCGCTGTAATTGCGTGAAAATAACGATCGTTACGAAGAACGATAAGGCGGGATCTGTGAAAAGGAGGAACAGCGATCGATGTTCGAATACGAAGCACAAAGTTTCGTAGGAAATTTACGCGAAACAAAAATAGACGAAATGGAAAATTTGTGTTGGGAAAAACGAGCGTAACAATTGTTATTCTTTAACAAGATTAATCCACGGGTTCTGACGTTAATTTGCTATTTGAATGTAAATACGTTTACCTATATACCCTATATTATAAATTCGATCCTCATCAAACGTCAGAACGGGTCATTGACATATCTGATAACGATGTTGCTGGCGTCGCAACGCATCGCGTCGGATTACCGGAATGCGTATCGATGCGGAAAGTCAGCGACGGGGGAAAAAACTAAAAAGATGGTACGAACTGGAATTCCGGCTAAAAAGGATCGACCTTTTTAAAGAGAATTTATAACGAAACCCGTATTTCTGTTTTTATTCTGGATTTCAGACATGGGTGTGTATTTATTTGCTTTTTTGTCCGCGCTCTTCCGATACCGGCGAACAAGTTATATTATTTAAAAAATATACAATACGGCCAACCGGTTCGCGAAGGTTCAACGACTGAAACGTTGCACGAAACGGACGTCGTCGATGGTTTTCTACCATTGGGAACGTTTTAAATATTTCAACGTACAAAGAGACTGGTCGCGGCGCGACGGTGCGGTAGTACGGACTCGGCGCGCCAGTTATTTTCACAGCAATTAGAACCCGTTTTAGGTTGAGAGAAAAAAGAGAACGAAGTGTACAGAGCTCTGTCTTCCTCTGTTGGCTGGTCGCTCATCGCTCGTCGCGTTAACGATTCGCTCAAATTCAACGAGTACACGCAAGAACGAAAAGTCGGCGTAAAAATGGGAACGGTGATTCTTTCGGGCGATTTTTCACTTTCCGGTGTCGCGTCTTCGTTCCGCTAGATTACCGTCATGACCGATACCAATGGTCACGCGATATCGTAAGAATTTCAGGTATGCGTTCGATTTCGATTAAACCGAGCTATAGAGTTCGGTTCTCCGATTAATTCTTCCGGCCAATTAAGTTTTGCTGTGCAGCTTTCCATTAAAATAGCGTGGCCGTAACCGAGTATGTAGAAGGTACTTTCCACTACGAAGCAAACACGTTACACGAGGATGATCGACGATAACTATTACGTTACAAATTGTCCGTGTCACGTGGAAAGAAATCGACGAAAGCTTGCCCGTTTGCGAAATACGCGAATAAAAATGTGATTGTTCGTATAACCAGGTACTGATTGGCAAATTCCCTGCTTGGGTGTTCTTTATTTGCTCGGCATTGTTAACCGAATACCGCGTTAATTAACACGGCCCTGTATCCAAGTTTTCGAGCATAAATTGGGAAATATTGTTTTCTAAAGAAGTATTTATATGAATTTCGTACCATTTTCTAGTATTTTCGTACGAGTACAACAATTTTTATATTATTTATGAAAGTGAAATTGAGTAAAACCTCGTAAAAATAGATTTCGGAAAAAATAAGAGCGTGCAAATAGTTTTCGCAGCCACGGTAAAATACGTTCTTGTTTCTCTTCTTGATAAATAATTAGACGCTACGGAGAGCATGCTTAGCTAGGCGTATCGATATCGATTCTTAAGTAAGAATCCTTAAGTAAACGGCCAATCATAGCGGCATTAGCGTGGAAACCATCTGTACACCGCTTCGATAGAAACGAAGGGAGGAGAACGTTAAACACAACGACAACGAAGGGCTAATTATAACGGGACACCGCGCTTATATTTTTGGCGTAGTTGGGCTGCCGACCGGGATACAGCGGTTACAACGGGCCACACCACCATAAACTCGAAACGTAATGGCGTTCCGGACGTTGGTTAAACGTTGCAGTACGACGCACCTGTGGGCCCACGGCCCACACATTTTACTCGCTCTTTTATTTATTTATCCGTAACGAGCGTGGCCGATTTCCAAGCCCGTCCGATGCGGGCTACCACCCGCTGCTGTTTTCCCGATCGCGCACGTTTTTGTTTCCTCTCTGCTATCTCGTCGATCCTTAGCGAGTCCGTTTCACAAAGCTAACCGAAAACTGATGGCGCGATTTTTGTATTTCGAAAATCTCTGTAAAATCCTAGCAGATTTTCTTTCCCTGTCTGCGTCCCTTGAACCATAGCGCCTTTGGATCATAGCGTTCCGACGAGATTTTAAGAATTTTTATTCATCGAACGATCGTAAGAGTAGTTATAAGAGAACGATCATAAGTAACCACGAAGATCGTATTCGAAGAATTAGCAAAACCAAGAACGTAAAGTGAACATTGGTTGGAGTTAGGGAAAGGGCGAAGAATAAATCGGACGAGGAGTAAATTCTTAATTATGTTTTCTTGGAAAAGATACGAACGAAGCTAAGAGCGTGAATTTTTAATTTAGGAAGGAGCGCGGTCGTTCGTTTCTCTCGAGTCGAAGGATTTTCGCTTAGAGATTTCACAAGAACGTTAATTTGCATCGCGTAAATTTGGGATTCGCTTTGTTTTCGCGTGCTTGTAGCTATGCTAGTTGGAATATATGTATTCAGTTGGACTTTGTGAAAATATTTAACTCGGTCGAATATTATAATTCGTTAAATCATATCGCGTGGGAAGAGTCATTGTTCCCAGTATTACGAATCGACGATTAAAACTATAAACGTCGATGGAAAAGAGCGGAACATTACGAACTGATTGCCTCATAATAAACGAAATCAACCGTATTCTCGACTTTCATTCGTTCGACATACGACGAACAAACGAAGTTTAAATTCCGCTCTGGGATATTGTATCGATACGCGAGAAATTGACGAAGAATCAGCAGTGCGGAACGAATTAATTTCAATTTTGAATGGAGTTGTGGCCTTTGTTTCTATCGACGTACACATCGACGATACGTTCCTAAAAACGGACGTTAAGCTTCTAGCTATATTTGCGAACAATTTGAAAACGAGCCTTATATGCACGCTGGACTACAGAAATACTGTCATATATTATTACGTACGTGTATAATATACAGCTTAATAGCGTAAAAGAGAAACTATGGATTTTCCGATGTCCAGCTTATTATAGAGACAAATCTGTATCCGTGGAAATGCTCTACGCGTACGTAAATTACCGAAAAGTGTCCCTTTATCGACTGAAAACGCGTGAATAAGGATCGACTTGTCATTAAAAATTATTCGCTTGCCTTTCGGTTTCCTCCAAATTCCTCGGCATTCGGGCAATAACTTGTCCTCGCAAAACATATCTTCGATTCGCAGACGGTTTAATTGGTCCGACGATTAATCGCAAGCTGTCGAATGCCCGAACTAGATTCGAAAAACTGCTAGAAATTCTATCATCGGACGAAAACTCGTGACACGTTCGATGATTTACGATTGGCCGATCGAACGAACATTTTTTTGTTCTCTTCTAGATAGGATAAGTAAAGAGAAAAGACGAGTGGTCTGTACGCGACAGTTTTCGCTCGTACGAACAAGCGAAATACAGAATACATTTGAATGTTAAATAAACGTTAATGAACGCAAAGTAGAATTCGCACGACTAATCAATAATAAATTATAATAATAATAATAAGGATGATGTAGATCATTTTTCTCGAAACTGAGACGATAAATGTTGTCGAAGCAAGTCGATACGCGGATAGATTATTTCGCGAAGAGAGAAAAATTATTGATTATTGTTATTTTGATCGAACTTTTGGCATGCCGTTTACGTTATATCGATATTTGATCGCGTACGGCTCGATCCACTAACTCACATTCGATCTTCAAACTTTATTCGTCACTTTCCATTAACGAACACAGAATCGCTGTATTGTATCCTCGAACGTAGCAACTTTTCCACTACATTAGCCGAATCCTCCCAAACAAAACACCGTACCGCGTTGCACTTTAGAGATGAACGAAATCCAAGAGAAATTCAAGGCAAGGAGTATTCCCTCCTCGTGGCTTCGAGCATTTCTGCAACCCGGTGCGAAACTCGACGAGACGGCCAAGAGCTTCGGTTTAATACTTGTAAAGTGTTTCTTCGCCCCTGCAACCGATCCTGACGATCTCGATTCTACAAATTGCTAGAGAAACAGAATCTGACCAGTCTCTACCCTCATAGACCATTAATGCTCGCTGCATTTCGCAATTCTGACGTTTCAGCCGGTTCGTTTAAAATTTGCCTGCTGCATTCACAGTGTGAATGCGATTACTCTGGAATCTTTTAACGAAACGTCGCGATGAAACGAACGGTTGCTCGTTGAATTAGAAATCTTCGTTTCTCTTTACGAACGGACGAGATTCGAGACGACAGTCTGTGAATTATTCGTGTATTTGTTCTGGAGCGCAGCTACGACTTTTACAGGAATAGAACTAAGGAACAGAACGGAAGGAACGATAGGAATAATTCCATGGTAAAGTTCTTTCTGCTCTTGGACTGTACGAACGTTACGTCGTATTTCGAACGCTCGATTAATTTTATCGACGAACACGTAATCTACAATACAAAAGTAAATAAATTCGATGCGAATCGACTTTGTAATTTGCTAATTAGAAATTTTATCGCTATCTACGTTTGACTGTAATTTAGGTATTTTTCACAAATGTTCGCTAAATTAATCAAAGAATACCAGGAGCAGCCAGTAGTTACCGTTCGATGAATCGTCTTTTAATTACCGACGTAGCTTAATAATTTTAACGTTTATGGGTACGGCGATCAAAACGCGCGACTACACGCACATATAAAATTAACGTCACGCGTTCGATCGTGTAATCAAATTTATACAACGCATATTGCAGCCCCTCTGAAGTATCAATCAGGCGATGAGAATAACTTCGTGTTGCGAGGAAATAGTCGAACCGATGCTCGAAATGGTTTAATAGCTTCGTTATACCATCCCTCGTCGGTGGTTACGCACAGAGAAATACAACAGATATAAAATTAGAAGCTTGACGACAACTTTGGAGTAAGAAAGAGTTTCGCCGTGTAAATTACAAAACTGTATTAATTTTGTATAGGAACGTTATGGACAAGCTGTTGCTACACGGTTCAGACTGTAATGTAATATAATTATTCGTACCGTCTCTGTTCATCTTTCGCTAATAGTTGCTTCGCGTTTGCATCTATCGATACGTTGCGAACAATTGTAATACATTTTTACGAGAGTACGGTTACATTATATTTGATTATTCTCGAACGACTGTCGCTTCGACAGAATATAATAAAGTTTTTGCATATTTCTGAACGTGGTTGCGCGCGTATCTTTATATAAATAAAGTTGGTCGCTTGGAGACAAAACATTGACTCGTACGATCAAGAACCGTGCGAATAAAACGCGAAAAAATCGTCCGCGGAGGTAACAACAACGGGGAGCAATGGCGTAAAGCGGAATTTATTCGTTCGTAAGATCTCGGGTGTGCATAAAATGAAGAAATGCACGCCATGGAGAAACGCGGCAGCGTAAAACGTTTATTAGTAAGAGGCGACCGGTTCGCGAATGAAACCAGGGAAATGACTCGTTAAAACGGATGAATCCGCGGAATACGGAAAATAATAATGCAGCAGGACCTCGGCAGCGAAGGAGGCTAGGTTGGTCGGTACGAAATTGCTTAACCATTATGAAGAGGGAACGACTTTCTCGTTCTTTGCCGGCCGAGTAGCGAGAAAGGCGCCTCATTTCCCATCGTCCCGTCGTCGTTTCGGGTTTTCGTGACGTTTCAAACCTCGGAACGAACGCGTTATACCTACCGTCTCTCCATCTATCCTCCCTCTCTGTTCCACTTTGCTCCGCTTCTCTTTCTGCGACTGCATCGTAGCTCAAAGAACGGTGCAGTTGAGAAATAACGAGAATGTAATTTTCCGGGACGCGTATTATTATCATCGGCAGGACATCGTTTCCCTTACCACTGTCTCTATTCTTGTCTCGCTCTTCTTCTTTCTTCCCTTCTCGCTACTCGCCACTCTCTTCTCCTTGTTCTTCGCCATTCTTCGTGTTTCGCATATTCGGCCGTTCGGGACGAGCATCCGTCTGTCCCTATTTTCCGTTCCTTTTGTCCAGTGCCAACGTTCCAACTGCCAGCTTGCTTCGTTACCGCAGATTCTTCCCTCTACACCGTTCAACTCGCGCGTCTCCATCCTCCGCACTTTTCTTTCTTTTTCTTCAAACTGGTTTCACGGGAAACAACGTCGTCGCCGCTGTTTCCGGACGACACGCCGCTTCTTACAATAGTGGACTTTTCGACCGAGTCTCGTTAGACGAGTTTTAAACGGACGAGGTCTCTCTCGACTCGTTCTGTTATGTACAATCGAAGAGGAGAAAACTTGGTGGATTCTGCGATTAGTAGAATAACTACGAATGCTTTCGTTGTTCTTTTGTGAATTTTCTATCTGTCTGATGCGAGTTTTGTTTTTAAAATGAAACGCGATAAATCTTTTGACGGAAAACACGATCTTGTCGCGGCTGACCAACTACGTCTAATTTCCCTATTTGATACCAGCTACGAATAAATTTTTTGCTTCGTTTTACATCTTCTCTGCGTGATTAATTTTAGAGATTCGACGATCGACGAGATTTTTTAATGAAATTTCAGCGAGACTCGTGCTATACTGTGGCGCAAACATGCTAGACGAATGGCGTAAGTAACGGATTCTCGGCAGAGATTAATATTCTAGCGTCTTAAGTGCTGAGAAACGAATAGCTTAACATCTATAAGCGTCATCCATCCGACAGGGGATAATGCTACTTAAATCAGTCGTAATTTGTCTGTACGCCATTGTTCGCAGGATGCTCGGCTGCATCTGGCGATCTACCCTAATTTCCCTGTATCGCCTACAAAATCGTACACCATCGTTACAGCCTGTATTCCGCAATCTTATCAATTCTCGAGGGAGGGTGAATTCTCCCTCGAACAAATGAATCGAAACAGTAATTCCTTCCGTAACACCGTCGCGGTCGTTTGATTCTGTCGCGGATAAAACGATAAATCGTGAGTCAGATTAGAATTAATCCCAACGTATCCTGGATCTGTAACTTTGAAACGAAAAATTGGAAAATTCGGAGATTTCATCGGACATAAGAATTTGATAAGATAGAAACATTCTATTGGATTTTCCACCGCGTTATTTATCGAAGTATACGATCATGACTACAAGCGACTTGCGCAATGGAAAATCGGCCCGGTTTGATCGGAGTAGACGGCGAATCGTTTCGACAGCTGGCTAACAGAGATCGACTGACTGGCTATTCGCTCACAGATTTACGTACACGTTTACGTACGTTTGTATGGATAGTTGTATCGTAATAAAAAAGATATTATCGACGGAGGAAGTAGAGTAAGAAGAGATGGCCGAAATAAGAAAAAGTTGGAGAGAGTTGTAGGGTAGTAAAGGGTAGCCAGGTCCGAAGAAACCGTAGAGCGAAACTCAGCGACAGAAAATACGAAAAAGGTCTTACGAGAGGTCGCAATCGTGGAAAAATAATAGAAAAGATAATAGATAATACGGGGGAAGATGAAAGCGAATGTATACGTATAAAATTGAGCAAGCTTCTCTGAAATTGCGAGAGATCTAAATAGGGCGTTGGATGTAGGCGCTTTTACGTTATAAAACTATACTAACTAAACTAACTCTCGATCGCAACTGATCTTTGTACATCCCGTGGAAGGGTGCACGGTAATCCGTGCCGCTTAATATCCTTCCTGACCGTAGACGGATCGCGTTATACGTGCGTATTACGCTGTATACGTATATCGGTAGACTCGTGGAAACAACGTCTGGCTGCGTCGCTCGTAATTTGTAAGACCGTACGCCGCCACAGAAACGAAAGCTTGCTACCGGATGACAGACACTGCCGACTTCGACAATACCAAATCACCCGGAAGTTTGTCGGCTGATCTGGTTGAGCAAACGTCTAGGCGTTCTTTCGCTCGAATCGAGATTGTTCTCTATTCTCTGCTGTTGCATCACGTTCGGTTCGTGATCGTCGGATACAGGTGATTTGACTGGCACATAAATTTACGATTGCCGTTGGTCAAATATAATGGAAAAAGCGAGGAGAGAAAAGTAAGTTGAAACGATCGATTTGTTTGTGCTTAAATATGCGCGATACCCATATCTTTTTCATACCTGCTGTTCTCTCCGGGTTCGTGCGATCCCTTAAGTGAAAGTTTCCGAAAAATTCCGAAAAAAGAAAATACCGGAAGAGATGGAAACGCGAAGCAGAAATGGGAAGAAGAAGAAGATTTTTATTCTTTAAACGTTTGTTCGCTATCGCGTAACGTATGTATATTCGAAGAACTTTCAACGGTTGATTCGTTCTTTTTATCGAGTTTCCGATACATCGTTTGCGAAGCATATTTTATTTTATACAAATACATATTGGCGATTTATATTATTTTATACGTCGCGTTAATTACGCGTAGCCTCGAACCATCGTAGATTGTACCGTTTTTAAACAAACGTTTCTCACATTTAATTCAGTTGTTTTGATCGAATTGAAAATCACGTATAAAACGGAAAAATTAAACGCTGAAATTGGTCCTCAATTTTTATGCAGAATTCATTCAAATACGAAATAACAAAGGTTTATCGTTCTCGGTAAACGTAAATGCAACAGTGAGTCCCGTCTCCGGTATTTTTTGTCCATAGATAATGGAGTAATACGCGATATACGGTAAATATAGATGGGAGAGGTCAATTTTTCTTGACAGATAAAACTTGGTAATTCCTATATTTGAATCTCTTTGAGAACGATAGACAGTTTTAAACTTTACCGTTGGAAAATTAAACACTGTACCATGGTCACCCGGTGTAGTGCGATATACTTTGACGAATGCTATTGCATATAACGCGATATATACAACTCTTTGAAGCGATCAGAGAAGATTCTGGTCTGACTAACGTGTCGGTAGATTAGTTTCTATAGTGTTGTATCGATATATTTTTCCGTATGTATCGAGTGAAAATTCTACGTTTGGACTTTGTGCCTGGCTTCGACCTCACCCATTGTCAATTACGAAACTTTACCGTATGATAAGGATCTTTACCGTTTTTAATTCTTCGCGTGCGAAAAGCGAAAATTTCCTTCACCGACGAAGAAAAGTCGACTAAAGGTCAATTCAGGCTAACGTCTTGAAAATTATCGTAATTACATTGTTCGGACTTCTACCCCGATCGCGTTACAATTTTCACCTAATCCGTACAATAGTAACAGAGTATCGTCACGTAGTTAAGGTTCAACGTATATTACGACTCTGTGGATAAAGAATAAGGGGAAAAGGGACAAGGAATAACGCGGTTGAAATATCCCCGGTGGGTAATATAGTAGTAATGGTTGGACGTATTCGAAACGTTCTGGCGTAGCCCGGGCAAACACAGATTATTAGCGATTCGCTGGCAGAACGAAGCGACGTTGTGGCAGCCGGTGAGTTCGAGGGAACGTTAGATAAATATTTATTCCTGGGAAGCGGGTACGAGAGAACGTTTAATAAGAAAATATCCCATACGAATACACGAACTGACGTCTAATTTACACGATGCGCTTTGATACGAATCATCCATATTAATTAAAGTAGGCGATGCCTAACCAGCGGAGCTGGTACACAAACTGACAGTTCGTTAGCCCGATTTCGGCTTCGCTTGCCTGCTTGAAACGCGTTCGACCCTCTTTCGTCGCTGCTCCTCTGTGTCTCCCGCCCCTTGTCGCCACGAGGTAACACGGCTGAGTTTGCCGGGGGATTTCGCCGATTTAATATTCGCTCACGTCGCCTTGATATTCAGTGGACAGATATTAGCATGTAGAGAGGGACGCCAGCCCAGCTAAGTTTCAAGACGGATTTGCTTCCGTCCGCGACGGGAACCGAGCTTGGAGTTCCCGGCGAAACCCGTAGAAACCCGGCCAATAAATCTCCCCGCGGGCTGGAATTTCCTACGTTTCACGGATTCCCTCTCGCAACTTTGAAATTCCGTGCCGACCGAAACACTCGCTGGTGTTTACGTGTTAATCGATGACGCTTCTCCGGTTGGTACCAATCTCCGCAACTCGCCGTCTTTCTTCCACCTAGCCTCGTGGAACGCGTTAACTTGGCGCACGATTCGACCGATGTTATACGTAATTTTATGCATTATATGGAAAATATAGTGCTCTCTATAATACTTGGCGGATAAAATAATTATATTTCGCGAAAAATATAAAGGCGCATAAAGATCCATGCCCTAATCGTCGGCGAAATTTTACGAGTTATCGATGTTAATAAAATATCCTTGCACGTAATATTTACAAGTATCGATAACGAAACAATGTTGCAAGTGATTATAACGAAAAGTGTAAATTTCCGCCGCTTACGGTTACGGCTATCTTACGATACAGATCTCGGAATAAGAGCTTTATGCCGTATTCGGATTATATAAGAAATATTTTCAGACAGCTTAAGGGAGCATGATTGACGTATCGCGCGATCAGGGTTGAATACGAGTGTGCGGGTTGGAATAGGAAAGATCGTGGACGTGTCTAGAATGGGAGTATCGGTTCGAAGAGGTATGTGCTTGGACGAGTTCGAAGAACTCGGAATGCAGGCAAGGCTTTGGGTGCAAGATGTTACGTGACAGGGTTGTGTGATATGCGTGTGTATGAATTTCGTTAGGTAAGAGTCACGGCAAGTATATTAAAGGAGCTGTTGTTCGGTACGATAAAATTCTTATAAAAGTAATATTACAGATATTATAGATTTTTCTACTTATTTTAACGAAGAAACGTATCGAACGAATATATTCCGTCAAACGGTGAATACGTTTTATCGTAAGCGATACTTCCGCGATGTCACATCGATTTGCGATTAGCATCGAAACGAAGTTCGGTTATATGCGTCGACGATTGTGTTTAGAAAGCTCGCTCTTCGTCGAACTGTATTTGCGTTTTAGCAGCATTTGCACAGCGTTCGTTTCGCAGTGTCATCACGCTCGCCGCTGCCACACTGGGAAAAAGAATGCGCTTAATCGACGCACGAAATCAAAGGATATTCTAGAAATTTTACCACTCCGTCGTACCGTTTCGACGTTTCTCTTACACCTTGGCTTTAAATATTCGAGAATCAAACATTCGCGTTGAATTTTCGCGACCACGATATTAAATTGAAATACGCTGAAAACGAATATCAAACGATGGTGATACATAATCGGTAACTGGATACGATTTATGCGCGTTCGCTTTTAAAGTTTCTGACGAGTCGATTAATCGTACATTTTATTGCGACCGATGCGGTCGGCCGGTTCTGCACGCTCCTATCGTACGTTTCGCACGGAATTGTCGATTCTGGACGTAAATTGGAAAAACGAGCGATATAACGATACCGTCGAACCAGTGCGTCGCAAATGTCGAGCGCCGCGTCGTCCTTTTACGACGGTGACCTTCTTCTCTTTTATCGTCTTATTCGTTGAGATAATTTCTCCGTAGTCGATCGTAAATTCCTTGCCGTCGCGATAGCAACGATCGAGCCGAAAATTAACGGCAGAGCGGATCAACGAAGCTTTTTAACTCGTAAAACGTGACGGTGACTGGCACGCTTGTCAAACCGAGAGCCCCCAATTTCGACCGGCAATTTGAATCCACGAAACAGCGATAGGCGTGCAATCGGAGACCGTGAAATATATCTGTCCGTATACCTGTCCATTTTTCCCTGGGGTTTTTTTTATTCCGTTTCACAAGCTTCGTTCCGCCGCACCGATGTCCCCGTGTAGCCGCTATGGTTTACGTCGTATTATTCGACATTGGTTTATTTCCTTTTTATTCGCGAATGACGCGACGCGCGGTCGTTTTGCGATCACAGGCGGAATCACTGCGCGCGAATTTCCTACGACGTGGCGCGGCGTCGAGCGTCATCCGGGGTTGTCGGCAGAATCCACCGATCGCAGATTTACGATTTTCACAAATACCAAAGCTGTGTCGCGGAGATTTCAAAGTCACCGAGCCTACAACCGATTATTCCCCGGTCGATCGTTCCTTCCTCTAAACGCTATAGCTGTCTATTTTCTCGTATTTCAGCGAGACTTGCACCGTGCGAATCATATACGATCGTCGCGACGTTCGCGACAAATATATTTGATATTTCTTCTTTGCCAGCAAGCTAACTAATTTCATTCTCGCCGTGTCTCTTTCTCTCCATTCGCTCGGATATTCGTGATTTTTAATGTAACGTTTTGCGACTACGATGTAATTTTGACCGTATTCGACTGTACTCTGTTTTACGAAACAAGGGAAGATCGTAGGAATTTTTAGTTCGATCTATTTGGTCCGTTCAAAGTTTGTTTAGGAGAAGTAGCTTTATAGCAACTATGTTTAGAATTCTAATCACGAACAACGTACTCTTTACACGATTACAATCGCCATAATTTACGCTTTGTTGCGGTTAAGTATCAAGTATACTCTGTGAAGGTAACTCGGCCAATTTAACATTTCATAACGACTCTGAGAGAGGAATTTTCTTTTTGCAGATATAACGTCAACGTGAATAGTAGCTCTCGTAGATCCGTTATCGATGATGAAATCGCGTCTAATTTATGAACCTACGGGAACAAACTTTAAGTCATTATCGTACCTACTTACTCTCAATTATGATTATCTTACATCAAATTACTCGCAGCTGTCATAAATTACGAATAATTAAAATTGAGAAAAATAAATTCATCTATCACCGTTTATCACGCTCGCAAATTAACTCTAATAACGTTTCACCGTCTTTCTGGAACTTGCGTTAATCAGATTTTTATTTCGTTGTCGTTGTTGTTGAATTGCAGGAACGCAGAATCGGCTGCGTATTTTTGTATAAATTGATATTTTTGAGAATATAATTTAAGGAACGGAACCGCGGTAGAAAAAGCGCTATACTTCGTGACTACGCTTTATATAGCTTTTCGTGTTACGCGCATTTTCTACAATTTTTCACTGCCGAATTTCCTATACATGCACAATCCGGAAATGATACAACTTTCGTTTAAACTGGTTGTTCGTGATCTAACGGCACCGCTAAAACCTTGAATCCTAAAACGATCCGAAATTGCCGTGTCTAAAATTCCAATACTATAAAATCTAATAACACGCTTCCCCGCCAATCCGAGTCCACTATTTCCGTGAAAATCGCGACATTCCCACAAATTTGAAAGCCTGATGCGAATAGAAACGAACAAGCGCGAGCACGTAGCGGACACGAAGGTTGCAGTATTACAGCAGACGACGTGGTGTCCTCGTACGCAGAATTTACGAATACGTAATTTCATAAAAATTAGGAATTTACGTGCGTGGCGAATATCGTAAAACGCGACAGCCTCGGATAAGTATGGAAACGTTGAGAACGCGGTCGTTCGACCAAGTTCTCTTATTCGATTGATAACCACGGCCGGCCGGTTATCTGGCAATTATAACAGCCACGTGGTAATTAATTTACGATCTCGCGTTACGCGAGATAACGGCCGTATTAATGGATTAGGATTTACATTATTGCACGCGGTCGAATTAATTACGTTTGACGTGAGCGCGAGCCACGCGTTCGCCGCTTGGAATGCAATTAAACGGCACGCTTGATTAGCCGTCGTCGAAGTCTCGATCGAAAGAGGAGACGGGATCGTTGCAAGTTTCGTTCGGTGGTTTTAACAATCGAGTGTCGCGATTCACCAACGGCACCGACCTACGCAGCTTTTGTACAAGCACGAAGGCGCGATCCTAGAAAATTTGCCGTTGATTGTGTTGGCGGTTCTATTGTACGTGTCGGAATGGCGCGATTCGAATCGTTGGAATTATTTACGGTCCGCCGGTGTACTCTGTATGTTGCTGAAATAGCGATGGACGCAGTAAAGAGTTTCTATCTTTCACGTTACCTCCAACAGTTTTTCAACTTCGAACAGCACAGTTTCTCTTTTCATCGACGTGCTTTACGATGTACATGTTTAATCGTAAAAATCTAAATCTAAATCTTTTACTCTTAACGTTCCTGTCAATTATAAACAAATAGCAAAACAAATAGAAATTCGCCGTCAATCGCTCGAGTATTCGTCGAAAATCCTCTCGTCCGGAATTGCTCATCGCGCGATGAAAAATCGATTCCGCTCGAATCCTCGTTGGACCATCCTCAAAATTCGTTTTCATTACGCGCGGACTAGGAACGCCTCTATCTCTCTTCAAAAGCAAAAAACATCAGGTGGAAGCGGAACGACGTTTCCCGTTCCACTTTCAAACTATTTCATATTCAGAGACTGCTCGTATGATGTTCGAGACATTAGCATGTAAAGCGTGTACGAAGGAAGGAAAAGCGGAGAAAGGTGGTTCGGTTGTGGAACGGAACGGTTGGTACGCTGCTCTAGCGACCATCCAGCTGTGCCGTAATAATTAGAATAAGTAATTAGAATCAGGGCATTAGAATCGGATAAGCCTGGATCATGCGTGTACGGTATTAATTCGATCAGAACCAATCTTACCCTATAAAAATAAATGAGAAACTATAGAATAACCACGGATATGATACAGGATATATAGATTTTGCACGGTTGTTGCTAATTAAAAGTAGCACCGGGTATGTATGGAAAAATATATCTCTCTCTATGATCGAGGATGAGTTTCGTAGAATACGATGTCCGTTCTCTGCGTGTTGGCGAAGGAAAATCGAAGAAAATCGGACATCGGAGAACTCTCAATTCTCCCAGTTACGCAATTTTTCGCGTTGAACAGCGCGTTCGTAGCGGCATATTTTTCTCGTTAAAGATTCGTAAGGATCGAAACGATATTCGATGATGGTCCGCAGAGTCGTGCATCAAAGTAAAAGTAAAGACTCTCGTTGGGGATCGATAAGCGGAGATCGCGAATCGAGGAAACGTGGCGAAAGGTCTCGCGGAACGCGGCATTTCCGAGCAGCTGATCCGACTTTAACGAAGCCGGCTGGCATCCGTGCTGCGACCGGAACGAAGTATTCCGGAATTTATGGTTTTCATTTCTTGGATCGGACGTGTTGCTTGCCCCCTACGTGACGAACATATTCAAAGAGCCGAAAAGCAACGTTACGTCGGTGATTTTAAAAGCAGAACGCTTTAGTCCAGCGCGTAATCTCCGACGACGATGCTTCCCTGCATGTAAGCGGCTCCTCGTAACACGTGATACCACGCGAACATTTCATATCTCGGACATCGCGTCCTAAACATGCATCTTCTTTCCGCTTGCTCTCGAACACGTTTACGCGTTCACATGCAAACAATAATACTGGCATTTCTTAGTTGCGATATTATTTATTTATTTCCCGGATAAATCCTTCGATATACAACGGTTAGCAAGGATGCTATTCTTGAGAATAACTGAGAATAATTGAGAATATTTCGGTTATAGCCGGTATAGAACAACCGTCGAACGGCATAGGAAAACTACACATATTTTGTAATATGTATGAACGTGACAGAAATTTAACAATAATTACAGATATGATAAAGAAGATAAGAGGGCCGCAAAGATAGTTCAAGATAGAACGACGTCAATTCGGAATTGTCTCGTACTCTGTGTTGTATTTAAAAACATACGATCTGTGACGTATTTTCCATTTTGTTTGTACCTTTTAAATTAGCTGATTTTCTATCGCCTTTAATAATAATATCAGGCGTGAGTGTATATTCTTGTTACATAAGAAATCGATGTAGCGAGAGGAATGGCAGCCTTTAAAATGGTTTGCTTAAAGTTCAGTTGCAAATTTTGTAAATCCGCGCATTCAACTGCTGTGCCGAGTCGGTGGAAATTATTCCTGTCCTTGCGAAAACGTGAACATCACCTAAAGGATGTGATCTTCAAATTTTGTTATTACGTTTATTCCCCTACGTCGCTCGAATTTACATACTGATTGAAGTTTCCAAGTATGTAAACTAGCCTAATCAACGTTGAATATCTTAAATTGCTAGAAAATTTATTCCAAAGTTATTCGTGTCTAACGTGTCACTTTTGACAATTTCAGACAATTTACCGTGCTCAACTGTGAACTCGTAATTATTATATTTTACAGGAAGAAACTAGTGACGCGTGTATATCCATTTCCTCTTGTTCGAATGATACTTAAATTCGTAATATTCTAAATATTATGTACTTTTCTACGTCTACTGTAACAGCAGATTGAGAAACAGTAGAAAATCAAATATGTCCTGGCACCTGGAATAAAATAGTCGGTCTGTGAAGTCAGTCTATAAAATTATTATATGCACGCAACTGTAATAACGTAAAAATAAAAGAGAAATATATTATTTTCGTTGAACCGATTCGAAATAAAACAAGAGTCTCGATTATAACTGATTGGCGGAGCGTCCTCCGAGGAAAGCCAATGCGGTAACGGTCGCGATACAAACATCCTGTCAATTATCCTTTAGCAGCACGGTACTCGCAACTACGACTCTCAAACATAATCGTAATTGGTCTGATAGTATTTCTTCTGCCTGGCGAGACTACGGAGGGAAGAAGATGGAATATCAACGAAACAGAGAGGTGTAACGAAGCGAACGTACCGGATTAGAATCGCAACGATGTCTCTGGGATGTCGTCCTTTCCCTTGGGCGACTCCACGGTTTCTCCTCTTTTCGACGCAAGAGAACTCAACAAAGTGAATCGGGTCGACGCCGTTCTCTCAGGATCGATCTCGACGTGACTGAATACGAAAGAAAGCCTCCGAGTTACCTCTAACGATAAAGACGATGACTACGACGACAAAATCCCCTCTTTCGAGACGAGATAATCACCGCGGGATCGCTTGATGCGATTGTTGAAATCAATGACCATTCCGAAAAACGTCGAAGGAAATGGGCCAACTTTCGCCTTGAAGACTCGAGGGACAACGAGATTAATCGACGATAGCCACCGCAAAGTTGCCGCCTAACGCGTTAAACGAACGAACTTGCAGCGAAGTTTGTCGATTTTTGCGAATTATGCAATTTGATTCGATGGAAAAATCGTGGCAATTTCTCTTACTCTCTCTCTCTCTCTCTCTCTCTCTCTCTCTCTCTCTCGTTATGGCAATTAAATTATGTTTTTGAAAGCAGCAAAGATTTGTCGTATCTACTTTGTTGACGAGGTAAGAAGAATGAAAGAAATCTAATGGAATTCGGCGACGGAATGCGATGGTTTGAGTACAAAATAAGCAAACTGAATTTAAGGGATAACGAGATCGAGAAGCAGAGTCAGGTTGAGTCTTAACGGTATCTTGCGACTTAAGTTTCTTTCCGTAACTAGCAAATTAAACTCTCTTGCAAACGTTTATTAGATTTAGTTTGTTAGATTTTCTCGAAAAATATTTACATCGAAAATATTGATTTCAAAGATTTCGGTTATCTAATATCGTTAAATATCAAGCCATCTATATTCGATGTACGACATATTGGGAACGTTGTGCCAATTGTCTGTCCTGAATGATACTGACTGAACTTGAAATGTAGCGAAAATAGAACTATACCGAATGTTATCTACTCTGACGGTGATTCTTTTCATTCTTCTTCTTCTTTTTTTTCTCTTTTTTCTTTTCTTTTTTTTTTTTCCTCTGACTCTAACTCGAAAAACTGAAATTGTCTTCCTGGATTCGTCATCATGCCGATCGAAAGTCTTCACGGTTGAAGAAAAAGAGGAGATTTGGTGACTCTTTGCCAGGAGTCCGTCCTTTCTGGATGGCTTGCTCGGTGAAGCGATTCCAGAATCACCGAAGGTGGTGGGAACTGCGGTTATCGTCGAAACTTTTTCGGGTTTCAACGATTCACGTCGGTGGAAACTCTTGGAATTATTTTAATTTATGGCACCGCGCGTGACAAGAAACGAAGCGACCTTTCGCGAGCGTCGACTGTCCTGTCGTTCAATCGCTCGGAGACTCTGAAACTGGACGCAACGCTCGTGACTGTAAACCTTGTTAGCGGCGATGGCTAGCAATTTAGGCTTGGCCTGTGATCTTCGTTTATTTCGTCTACGTTTTTCGGTTTTTATACGTAGCAACGCAACCTTTTCATTCTCCTTGTTCCACTGCGCACGCCCCCAAAAGCGAAAAAAAAACTTGGTAAGAGAGCAATAGTTTTAAGCAGAAGAGCGTTCCCCATGACCCGGCAGATGAAGTAATCCGCAGGAAACGCCACCGAGAGGATTTTCCAGCTTCGAATTTAACTCGGAGGAGTTCCATTCTCGTAGCTGCGTAACGTGGCTGTTGGCCGACTACGTCCCGTGGAAAGTTGCACGACGAACAAGGGACTGGCGAGAGGAAAGCTCCCCCGGGAGGACGCGCAGAAGCAATTGCTCTCACCGCGCGGAGGACTCGCGTTTCATTTCTGCTCCAACTGCTACCGTGACGAAGAGAAACTCGGACGAACCCCTAGGAAAAGGTTATTATCGTAGTTGCGAACCGTGGTGGATGCAAGAGGAAAAGTGGCGCGGAGACATACATCGGAAAGAAAGAGGAAAATAAAAGAGGAATCGAATAGAGAGAGAGAGAGAGAGAGAGAGAGAGGCCTGCAAAGTTCTTGGCATTGTGCAGAAACATGACGCAGCCTGGTTTGAATTAGATCCAGAGCTTTGCGTGCCACCACCAGGGAAATTAGCAGAATATTTGACAGAATATTAGAAGAATGTTTTATGGGAACGAATACATCGATGTTGAATTTGGTATAGAAAAGAGATCGGGGAGCGTTTAATACCGGCCGGAATTGATTTTCGATGAACGCTAATGATATAACGTAAAAGTAATTAATAATATTCATTGTATAGCGTGCACTATATCGTCGAACAACGGTACGTACTCTCTTCCTTGCAAATCGTACTAATCGCGCTCGAACGAAACTTGGCGATCTTATTAAGGATCATATGGATCTCCGAAGCCCGCTTAAACGTATCGGAATGACTTTTTGCTTTGGTGCTTCGACTATTATAAATTCGAATTCCAGTCCCAAGGCGATTCTTAATATTCCGTAATATTAAAATCATCAGAAAAAGTTAGCGTAACGACTGTTGAAAGAATAACCGACTCCGGACGATTCTATCGACAATAAGTTTTACCATTTTGAGCATGAGGAAAGTTGAGAAAAGAATTCGTTACGGGGCGAACAAAGAAAATGGTGATTTTCGTGCGATATTACAGGAAAGAAAAAAAGGAACAAGGGGTAAGTGGAAGAGCGTTTCGAGGAAATATATGGACTCGGTGCAGCTCGTAGACATTTTTTGAAATAACGCGCACCCGATGGAAACGCCGTACCGGCGCGGCGTAATATACACAGACAACTTAACCGATACGGTTGCACGAACGTCGCAACGGTGGATTGGGGCGGAGCTATGGAAGTGACTCGGAGATCCGGCCGGTAAGTTTCAGAAACATTGAAAATTGTGGCGACACGAAATTGCCGCCTGAAACTTTCGAAGATGGTCGTATATATTTCGAAGCCGACCGGCTGATTCCAACCAACTACTTACTTAAGCAATTGTCGGGAACGCGGTCGACTTTGTTGCCGCTGTCAGTTTTCCTTATTTCAACGTATCGCGTTCCGTAATTTAACCGTTTCCTATTTATTCCACGCAGCAAGCTTAAAGACAGAGTATCAGAATTCTGGCAGAAGCTTGTAAGAGCTATTTGAAGGAATTCGTCGTGGGATAAATTGAGGACAAAGATTCCGATTCCATGTAAATTTTACTTAATCTCGGCTAAAAATTTTCCAAGCGATCTATATTTGCAACGTGGTGCGAACGTGTAAAAGTAAATACAGACGAGTATGTAGTAAAACGTTTCCTTCTCAGCGGCTACTGTTTCGACGAGTAGAAAGACGTTTTCATCGTTAAATCGTTGTAATTTACACCTACCAAAGAAACGGAAATCCGTTGCCATATCGTGAGAAAATCGCTCGCACATCGCTTGAAAACAAGTCGGAACTTGGAAGTAAGTTGACGAGTTGCTTGCAAAAAACGAAACTGTGAAGCAGGCCGGCCAGATTCCAACCGATTGTCCTCTGGGTGCGAGCATTTAATCGGATCGCGGATAAAGCACGCGTCACGACTACGGAATGGTCGAACAAAAAGCAAGATTAATCGCGATCGGTTCACGCGATTTATCACCCTGCTGTATTTAGCTTCGTGCTGAATTTCCCTCGACAAAACGATCGAACGTTTCTAGAGCATCGTTTCTTATCAGGGTTCGCGGTATATCGCGTGGTTGTTGCGTTATTGAACCTTTCCCTGGTGGCTGGAGATCGTTTCCTGCTCGTGGGTTCGAACTTTCCAAGTAAATTCGTGAACGGAATCGCGCGGTGGATACGGGAGAAGCTTCAACGAGCAAAATGCACGAGGTCCGTTAAAGGTAACCGGAGAGACGGCTGGTTGAATGCTCGCGAGATTTCTCGAAGACACGCGTAGAAAGGTAATGGTGGGACTGGGTCGTCGGCGATCACAGCCCAACTTCCATCGGACTCTCTGGTTCGAGTTTATGCACTTTCACCGGGTGCGGTTTCCTCAGCAAACTTGATTCCAAGTTCGACGAATGGAAACTTTTCGAGGACTAACTACAGAATGATCGAAGAATCGCCGCGATTATACGCATTGTTTTCTTCGTTTTCGCCAAATTCGAAGGTTTGCCATCGCATTCGCGAAAGGAAACGATAGAAAGGTTAATCCGCGTTTCTAAGGTGCAATCCGCGGAGCAGGTGACTAGAATCGGTTGGGAATGTCGGTCAGCATGGCGGTCGTATCTCTTACAAGCTGATATTGCTCGTTTTCTTTCCTACCTCCGATATTACGTACGAAATTTGAATTTCTCTAAGATATTCGCGTTTACGTGCAACGCTTTTCTCGCCGATAGCAACGAAACTCTATCGCGTCTTCGTTACTTTCCGATAACTTTTTCATTAGGGGCATTTCATCTGGACAATTAAACGGCCAATCACGAATCGCGTAAGGTTTTACGGTTTCGATGACTTCGTATCGTGACAACGATATTACGATTATTCAGCGTGTCAAACCCGCGCGAGTTGCAAAGAGTGAATTTAAACGTCCTCCGACAAACTCGGCAGCAAAGTACACAGCCTAACGGAGTAATTTAATAAGCAGAACGCTGCGCTGGCAATTCGCTGCGAGTGTAACGAGTTGCCTCGCTTCTTGAAAGTTCAACCGTCCGAACAACTTAAATTCTGTTGCCGTAAATAAAGTCAACTCTTAATCTCGCGACGTCAACTTTGGTCGTTTCATAAAGCTCGCGCCGATAAACTACTGGATTCGCTTCATCCACTAAAACAGATACAGTCGCCACAATAACAAAGAATATCGAAATATCGTTATTGCACGAAAGATTATTTGAATCTTTACGTACAATATAAATAATAAATAAATAAATATATATATATATATATGTATTTCACTGGAATTGAAATCATCTAGGATACTAGGATTCTAGATCGTTCGGAGAGAATATTACTAAATCTCCAACCAGAAGAAAGATATTACCAACAAAATATTTGAACGCTCTAAACAACTAGCAATCTCGTGCTTCGTCCTTCAGTTCTGCAAATTTACTTTTATCTATTCCCGTCGAGCGGTGAAACCATTTCTTTCGTCGGACACCTCGATTCTCTTTCTCTCGACTCACGATCGATTTCGCAAGAAAAATAAAAAGACAGGCCGCAGCTTGCACAACTCTCTTTACCTCGAATCGATGGAAGATCTGGCACCGGATTGAGACGACGTCGGAGGCGAAACCACCCATAGGCAACGACGTACGATAAGCAGGGATCGTTTTTCTCCGGAACAGCTATCGGTATCTGTGTAGCTGTTCCAGGGCAGCGCGTGAGTGGAATCAATCGAAAGCTCGAGGGTGGAAGGGGATGCGGCAAAGCCACCTTCGAGTGCAAGTTCCATTAAGCTCGTAGAGATGCACGGTCTTTGCAGTTCACTCGGTTAACCCTAAGACGAGGCGCGTGTACGTGCCGTTACGTGCGAGACGATCGACCAAGTTGCCAGAAACTCCGGATGGAAGGGACAATGACTGGTAATCAAGGCTCGGATGGAATGCTCGATACTGCGAACCTGACCTGGCAATTCTATCGCTACCGATCGATTTGCTTCAGAAGAAGAACGGTAGGATGCGGCCGAAGAATTTTATGCTCCTCGTATCTTCTTCTTATGGTTTTTATAAAAGATCACCGTGTGATTCCCGCTTGTACGTGTCATTCCGCCTGTATACACTTTGACGGTTCGTTGGTACGCGCGTTCGGTGCAACTACAGCCTTCGGCTATCTTGAACCATCTTATAGACCATCAGCCATAGAAGATCGTTTAACACGGTGTAAAGAATTTAGCAGGAACTACACCTGGTACAATCGCAGAGTTTCGAAGGACATTGTCTCGCAAACGCTTCCAACGGAGACTCTCGAGTCTGGAAACAGCGGGATATCCGGCGTGCGTGCGACGCGCGCGTCTGCCTCGGAAACAGTCTTTTAAACCCGAATCACAGGGCATCGCTGTGAAAACAAAAGCATGCTTCTTCGTTGTAACTTGTAACGCTAGAAATCCGTCCGACGCTAACAGAGCGTAGCGAGATTGCTACGCTCGGTGTGATTCGCGTTTCAACCGTTTCGGTTTTGGTTTCGCTTTTGACGCGGACGCGCGCGTTCCACCCACATAAGAAATGCCGCATTAACGCGGAGAAAGATTCGAGAGGCAGCTCGTTTACCGCGAGTTGGTCCACGCGACGCGTCGTTGCGTCGGTTTCGAGTAAGGTCGAACGATTTAACGCGCGTCGCGCTGATTCTGTCTATGCGCCAGCCGAGAAAAGCCAAAGGAGATACGCGACGTTGCAAAAGCCTTTTCCTACCTCGATACTAGTGGACGCGAAAATAAGAAACGAGAAATACGAGACGATCAAGCGACACGCAATATCGTTAACATTGCGGCGTCCAAGATCGTTGAAACCTTCCGGCTCCAACCGGCTCCAACCGGCTCCAACGGAAGATAATCAAACGAGTTCGGTATAACGCTAATCGCCACTTTGCTAACCTAGACGAAATTACATCGTATAACAGTGAAGTACGCTGTAACGAGTGCCGCCGCTTGATAGAATTATAACGATCGCTAATATATCAAACTTTGTATTAAGAATGAAATAAAATTATAAAAAGCGCCGCGGGAACAAATTTTCCATTATGTTATATATGTTGTGCAAAAAATTTCCTGGGATTTCCTAGGGAAGATGGAGAAGAGTGTGATAGACCGTCCTCCTCGAAAATCGTTTAAGCCATCCGTGTTTTCAATATAGAATTCTTCTTCGGCGAAGAAAATGGAGAAAGAACGATCGAGCTTCGAGAGTATCGAATGAAAAGAAAGTGGCGACAAAATAAAAATATCGAGAGAATGTGGAATCGAAGTGGAAGTTTCGGAAAATGAGAAAAGTCCGTGGAACACGAGGTACAGAATACGGTAAAGTGAGGTTAGTGTAAGAATAAAAGTCATATAAAGCGGAAGATTTCAAGGAGATTAAAAGCTAAAAGATAAGGGAGCACCGAGAGAACGGTAAAGAGCGTTTTCATATTAAATTGACATGATCCGAGAAAGGAAAAAAGAAAGGAAGATACAGAAGCGAGAAAGAATTTAAGCGAGTCTATAACGTAAGAAAGAAACGGTTTAGAACATAGAATAAGGAAGAAACGGTTAGTCGTAACGCTGTAAGTACTGCGAGTTGTTCGAACTTCGATAAAATCGTGATATCTAGATAGAATGAGAAATAAGAAGAAAGGTATGAAAGAAAATTCCTTCCTATGATCGCAACGTTTAAAAAGCAAACTCTGTAATCCGAGCTGATCGAAAACATCGTAGAGGGTCGCCAACAAAAAGGAAGAATCAAGAAGAAGAGCGATAATTGCAAAAGAAGAAAGGAAAATGGGACGAGTGGGATGGAAGGGAATAAGAAGAAAATGAAAGACGAACGAGGAAGAAGGGGATGACGTTCGATGGAACGGACAAGTAAATCGTGAGAGGAAAGAGCTCGGAGAACCGGATAGAGAGAAGACGCGCGGCGTTGGTTGGCTGACACGTGACCGGAATATTCTGATCGGGTTGCTCGTGTTTCTGCTTGCAATATCGGCCGATGCTACACAGGTTCGATGTTCACACGTGTCACGAAACCAGGACGAAATCAAAGCGTGTTGCACGCCTGTGCCAATGGAAGCGCTAAACTAAACCGAACGAAGACCGCTCCGCGAATACTGCGGGACCGATAATGGAGACGTTCGATTCTTCTGCACCGACGGTGATTACCGGGATACCCTTTACAAGCGATTCCCTTCGAACGAACGTGTCGGGAAAATTGCAACCAGACACGCCCGTGTGTCTATCGATTCTCAACAGCACACTGTACACTTTTTACTCGTGCTCTTTTGCTTTTCTCCCCAATACCGATGCGATGCAATTACACGCTTTATCTTTCCTGCCCTGCGATCAAAGTTGCCGAACGCTGGACGAGAATTTAAAGAAGATTCGACAATTTTTTGGCTAATATTTTGGGTAATTGCCTTTTCCGTAATTGTAGCGAGTAACGATACGTTTCCTTGATAATTAATTAAACGAAATGAAATTTTACCAGCGGACTTTACGCAACGTAAATCCGTAAATAGAGCGTAAAACGCTTAACCAAGGAGCGCCGTGTAATCGAGCAAAAAGTATACGCGAAAAAAAAAGATCTTGGAAAAATATGTAATAAAGAGTAAAGAAACGGAGAGCCAGAGGATAAACTCCTAGATCGTGGAAGTACGTAAACCCGACCCTCGCACGCGATTTCAGCTGGTCCCAGAGAAATATGAAATTTTATCGGCTTGGAAAAATTTGCCGGGGAACAGAAGCGAGATCTAAGCTTCGATCAAAAACGAAGTAATCAGCGATCTTTGAAGTATATATTCCGCATGCTGGAGATAAATCAAATATTCGAGCGTGTATCTTTCGAACAGAAGGTAAAATTCATTTTCGAGAAGTGGAAAATGTAGTTCGTTTCCCGGAGAACGAAGAAGATAAATTAAATTTCAAAAATCCCTGCTAAAATTCTTGTTCCGCCCATGTTCCTCGCTTTTTCTTTCGCTTTATTTGCCAATAATAACTATACCTATACTGTAACTATATATAATACTTTCTAGCTCTTTTCTTTTTTTTTTTTTTTTTTTTTTATCACTTCTGCGTACGGTAGTATGGAATCCGTGATACTTTAACCGCATATTTTCTCGAGTATTACGATTTCGTACTCTCGAAAGCGCCTTTTCTAATTTATACTGTAATTTTAGAGGAGAAATATCGCCTACGACAAATGGAATTCTGTTCTATGAAATTCAGCGGTAAACATCGTTCGCGCGAGTTTGAATTTGAGCGAACTACCTCCGAATCGAGGCGAATCGAGTTTCCATGACCATTAAGTCGTTGCTAGACGCGAGAAGCAACGTTCGCACAAACGCTAAAAATACTTCTACAATTTACAACGCTAAAGATAATCTTGCGTTAACAAAAGGCACGCGTTAGTTCCTCACCTGCCGAATAATATTTCTACATACACATATGACGGTTAAATGCATATAACTTGTCCAATATCGCGAAAATAATATCCATAAAAACGTACGAGAGCGGAATTCGAAGAGTTTGTGTACTTTAGATTTTAAATTATTTCTATTTTTTTTAATATAAAGGGAAAAACATATCACGAAACGTACACAGCGGTGGATCCAATTTCTGCAATTTCTCGCGATTTGAAATAATTTTCGAGCGAACAATAGCCGGTGTCTTGCACGGCTTTCCGGTCCATCCTAACGGTTAATTTCACCGAAACGCCCGTGTAAACCACCGAAAAGCAGCGCGATATAAAATTTATCCCTGCGTTCCACGATTTCGTACAACTGGTATCGCTCGTTACGCCGGCTTTTCTCGATAAAGAATAACTGTAACACGCTACGTTTCGTCGGTAACAAGGCGCAACAATGTCTATCGCAAATACGTATTTATTGTACATCGATTTCGATTCGCGACATCATTTCTTACGAGTCGCGCCGAAAAAAAGGATTCGAACGTAGTGCGGTTAAATACGACATTTCAGATTCGTCAGTGTATATAAATTTTTTAACGGTACTCGTCGGTACTGTACCGTTGTAAGTACGTATTTTATTCAATCGCGATAAAGAGGAAGGTAGTTGCCGGTGAACCGTAAAGAAAGGGACAAAAGAAGTAACCGAAGTGTGCAATATAAACATGTTTAAGATTAGACTAGTTTCACTGCGCCATTCGAACTGACGACCAATTCCACGTATTTACGAGATCGCCATTTTCACGGATATAAGAATTCTAGTTTACGACGCGTTTTGCCATTTCATTTTGCTCGCCAAATCTTTTTGCTCGTCGCGCGCTCGACTTTAACCGATCCACGTAGCTTTGTTTCGTTTCCTCCGAAGCGATATGTCGTTCGTACACTTTCAGATTTTCCGGTTAATGTATCAATCAGCGTTAGAACGTCGTCGCTTAAATGACATATCTACGTACTTGATATTTAAACTTGAGGTCAACCATCGACGTAATTAATAAACTTTAGTTTTATTTTTCAACGTTCGAACAATTTCATCTTGCCAATACTTGTTTCGATCTTTACAAATCGCTGATAAATCTATACGTTCGTAGGATAAGAAAAATTCGTAAGTGAAGAAGAAAACACGAAGAAATATTCCGTTTTATGGAACTAGGTACGTAAAATACGCGTCATTTACTCTCATCTCTATGCTCGTTGTAACGCATCTATCGGATTACCAAAATCACGTGTCGCCAATTATCGTCGGAAATTGTATCCGAAGACGCTGGGAACTTGGGCCGTTTGACGTCGGAACCGCGAAGGAACGACAAAGGCAGTTCCGCTTAAACGCTACGATCATCCCCAGAAGTCGGGATAAGCGAGAGTATCAAGGCAATTGTCGATCACGTACGACGAATCAATTCGTTTCCGTATTCCCGTTTGCGTCTTATTTTCCGTCGCGGCCCGGAAATCGCAACGAGCAGAGCCCGCCGACATTTACACCGACGCGATATCGATTTCGCGTTTCATAAAGGCGCCCGTCTCGGCGATCGTACCGCGGCGGAAACTTAACAGAGACGGGTGAAAGAGCACGAACCAAGGTAGCCGAACCGAGGGAAAGGGATCGGCTGAAGTGTATAGAGTGACACGATGGCTGATGTAAAAAGAGGGAGGGGGAAGATGGAAGCGAGAAAGGGTGGCGCGTATGGAGCGGGGTAAATAGCAACGAGAGAGGCCAGCGAGCCTCGCAGCAAGCAAAGAAGAGACGTAGAGCAGGCTTATATCTATAGGCAGGATGATGTATCGACTTGTAACCACGCCGAGCGTTCGCGAGGGGGTAGTTATGTAATATTTATGGACATCGTTCCATGTATTATTCCGTTTGCAGTGTTGTCTTTTTTTGTATATTACGGAGAGCGAAGTGAGAGAAACGCTGGATAGATGTTTCAAACTGAATATTTTAATTGAATACTGGATTTTCCGCATATATATGGACACGTATCTTTGTAATATTTATGGATCTACTATTCCGCCTGCGGTGATTTTTCTTTCTATACGAAGAGTAGATGGAAAGAACGCGATAAGCGAGCTGCGGATTTTTACGCAAACTTATATTTTTAAGAATACCTACTAGTATCTCGGCAAGCGCTATACTTTGCATATTTTATTTATTTATTTATTTTTTTTTTTTTTTCGTATTTTGGAGCGCGCAAGTTTTCCAGAAATGGATGAAAATCTTAAAAATATTAAACACGACAACAAACTATCAACATCGTTTAGACGAACGGCGAAAAGTATCGAAATAATACAGAAGAAAATATGCAATAAACGCGTGCGAATAAATACGAAAAATACGTTGGAACGGAGAGAAGGCAAACAAATGCATAAACAAAGAATAGGGAAAATAGAAGCGTACAATTGTATACATCCCGTAGCAGGTAAAATACAGAACACGAAATACACGAAGCTACGTGGCGATATTCGCAGCAGCGAAACGCAGAAAAAGGGAAAATAAAGAATACAAAAGGATACCAGACACAATCCCGGATAAAAACACTTACCTATACGTTCTAACCGAAAAAGAATCNAAAAAAAAAAAAAAAAAAAAAAAAAAAAAAAAAAAAAAAAAAAAAAAAAAAAAAAAAAAAAAAAAAAAAAAAAAAAAAAAAAAAAAAAAAAAAAAAAAAAAAATAGGAAAATAGGAAAATAGGAACTGATGTACAAAAAGAGAAGAGAAGAATAACGAAAAAAGTTTCGATAAAAGAGAATTTGTTAAACACGGGGAACAAAGTCGCAAACGTAAGAAGAACGTAGTCCGACTATATCGTGTATCGTAAGTATCGAAGTAAGAAATATATGAATAGATATTAAGAAAACGGAAGACAAACTGTGCGTTACCCTTTGATTTTGTAATCGATCAATTGGAAATTAATAACGAAAAGAAATCCGATATAGCAAAGGTGTAAATACGATACGATTCATCGTTGTCAGAAACAAAGCGGCACACGTAAATAAACAAGGAATTCCTAATCGTCGTAACGTAATAGCCGAGATCGAAACGTATCGATTTTCCCTTAGCGAGATATAGCTTACGTATTGGCGTGTGCTGCGATGCAGCCACTATTTTGAAACTATATGTATGAACGAACGAAAATGGAAGGAACGAGAATGGAATGAAAGATGCAACGGCGAAGAATCGAAAGATGTGAAAATTATGGAAAAAAAGCGGAAACGTAAGAAGATGGACTGCGCGAAGGGTAGACGCGAAGCAGAGCTAATTAGAGTTCGTACGCTTCCAGCTCTCACAAGCTGCCGGATCGAGTATACTTACTCTGCGAAAGGGGCTAGTTTCACTGGGATCGTGTGACTCGCTTTCGCATCCTCTCGTGCTCCTCTACGCTCTGTCGCGTTTGTTCGCACCTTCGAGACTCCATCGTCTCGATTTCTTATACAGAAAAGCGGCCGAAGCTTCGACAAAGCTTTCCACGGATGCCTAACCAGTAACCGTACGGATCATTTACCGCTTGAAACCGAGACAATTTTTTCAGCTTTCCTTCCGATAAAAGAGCGTGCAAACACCGCTAAGAGGGTCGTTAAGCGTCGAGGCTTATCGTTCGACTCATCGAGCTTCTCTCGCGAGTATGGCTACGTTAGCGACCTATTGACCGTCGACCTATCGACGAATATTGCGGCCTCGACGTTCGTTCGAGATTACTTTTACGATTATGGAGGTTCCGCCGGCTAGGCCATTACAAATGATTAAGCTCGAAATTTGTGGCCAGGTCGCTCCATATTCCAGCATGACGGCTAATAGTTTATACGGCCAGCAAAATTTTCAGACTTTTACGGTTCGACGAGTGCGATTCAACGCGGATGGATTTCATTTTGCGGGATTTTGAGAAAAGTCGTTTGATAAATGTTAATTGGTGTCGATAGAAGGCGCGAAGATGTCGGTGTAATTCGAATAATGCGTGAACGGTAGAAAAGAATTAGTTGCGGGAATTGCGATAGGAGGCAACGATGCGGTACGAAATTTACGATATGCAGTGGCTCGTGAAAGTATTCGAACACCTGCGTATCGTAGAAAATGTACATACATGCATACCTGTGTCGCGCGTGTTACAAAATAAAACATTTTGAAATTTTATCGACATTGTAACGAAACGGCAAGTACGGCACTGAACATCGAGGTTTATCGATGCGACGAGTAATCGATCGTTCAAATACTTGTACGATCTGTACAAAGTACGTTGGCGATAAATATCTCGTAGCTTCCTCTTTCAAAACTTTACCAGCTAAGGAAATTTTGAAATATTTTCTATAACGCACGCAATACGTTCGCAAAGAGTTTCGACGGGTGTTGGAATATTTTTATCAGCTGCTGTACCTATTAATTCCAACGATCGGACTTTTTTCCGACACACTCTCTCTTTTTACGGTAATTGATTTGAACAGACGCAAGGAAATACCACCGACACGCGTGAATAAATCGATTTCGCCTGAAACCAATTCAAGTGGATTTGAAATATACCACCAGTGCGCGCGTAATAACGTTGAAATTTTCAAACTAACAAATATCGGTGCAAACGCTTGTTCCATTGTTTCGTTATCGTGGCATCGTTCTTTGTACGTCTCGAATAAAGCATGGAAATTTTCACGACTAATTTTCGATACAACCGTGCCGATCAAAAGTGTTTTAATTCGATCGGCCTGTTTCGGCAAACTCCGATGATCGATCAGAAATTAGAAATATCGGAACTAAAAGTTGGGCTGCGCGTTCGACGAACTAAAGTCGTGCCTCGTCGTACGATATCGTGATTTTAATTATCGAGGAAACGAACTGATTTTGTTCGTTTTACAAACGTTCTCGTTGGAAAAACGCTGCTATCCTTTTCGACGCGAAAATATACAAAATTCTAATAAAAATCGATATTTCGTTTTACACCTGTCGCATCTGCAAAGTAGAATATTTGTACAAGGTTTCGGTTCGTTTCGTCGAATACGAACGAGATGATACGTTCTTTTTTTCAAAATATAACGGCGACGAAAGGAAACGTTATAGAAGCTCTTGGATCTTTAATCGCCATTTCTTTTCTTAAGATTCTTTAAGTCAACTGCATTCGCGTCGCGTTCCTCTTCGATTATCTTTCACTCGGTCTCGGTTTCGCAATACTTTGTCGCGACCAGCGAACGAGACTTAATAAAACACAGGGTCCGTATGTTTCTCTTGCGAACTACGGCTTTTCTTTTCGCGGAAGATTTCGGGTTTTCAGGATCTCTGGATCTCTCGAACTTCCGTCCCTCTTATCGAACTTGTTTCACCTTTTTTATTTCACGGCAGTTCTTTTTATTGCCTCCTTAACTACAGTTTTTTAAGTACTTATCCCCTTTCGAACTTTACACGCGGATGTTAATCATTCGATAAGCTTGGGAGAAATTATACGAACCTTTCCCGTAAAATATGTATCTGTTTCTCGTATCTGCGAAGACAACGATATCGTATTCGAAATCTCTTTTCAACTTTTTCGTGCTGTTATTCTTCTTCTTCTTCTTTTCTTCCCGTTTAAGATTCTCGTTTCCATCGGAGCAGCGACGTTGGTCCAAGTTTCTAATATTGCTCTCGAATATCGTAACTTTTCCTCTTTACCGATGTGATTGGAAATATGCGTGTAAAACTGTACCAAAGTTGGCTTGAAACGTAGCCTCCTGTAAATCCGTATATCTTTGCACCTAACCGGCTGTTTACATTTTCGACCGTTTTTTACCTGCAGGATGACGATGAAATCGACAAAAGTGATATTTTTCGCTATCATCGTGCGAACTCGATGCATTGGAAGAGCTAAACGTTTGATAAAAATCTAAATATATTTCCAAAGGGATATAAGAAACGATATCTTTTTAAATTCCCGCCGTTTCACGACTTCCATAATTCAAACAATTATTCGCCCCATGACCCTCGTGAAATTTAAAGTCTCGCCCTTATAATATTATTTATGAACTCCGAGGACCCTCTTACGCTGATACACCCATCAGCGGTTCTGCTGGTTTCTTCGCTTCTGACTTTGCGGTTGAACGTCTTTGCGCCCGCTTACTCTCCCTCGAAACAACCCCGACGACCCGTAATTTTCACGAACAGGTGTCGACCGCGTTAAGCAGTCACAATGCCGGGGTTACGAACCATTAAATTGACGGTTTATTTTACCAAACAAAGGGGTCGGTTTCCCCCTGATTTCGAAGCTTCTGATTCTCAGTTATTTCTCCGGCTGGTATACGAGCACGATTCACAGCATCTCGCTCCTTAACGTTCGACACGATCTCGCTTATTTCCGCGATTTTCACCTTTCCTTTGCTTTTCTTCGCTGCGAGACAGCTACGATGATAATGGAAAATCACGACCCGTTTTCGTAAAGTTTTTGACTTTAGCGTGATATCGCGACTAAGAAGCGGAAGGAATATTTCGATGGAAAATAGTTACAACTGAAAACACGCCGTTAGATAAAATTTCTTATTTTTTCAGATACCACGATTTTATAGAAATAACGATCGAACGCATTCCGAAATCACGCCCGAAATATGATTTTCGTGCGAGCCCGTATTTTCTCTACCGGCTCTCTTTTTACGCGAGAGCTTTATCACAGCGAACTAGAACGAATCCTAGAAATTGAACGAGGGTAAACTATCCCTTTTGAACGCGTTCCATACTCGTACTCGTTCGTCGCGTTGCGTTCGACGAATACGATTTCGAAAATGTCACCAAGTACGTGACAATTTTTATGCAAATACGCGTTCGTTCGTTGACAAATATATAGCGACCTCGGTTTTTCGAACTAACGTTTTTTTTTTCCACCATTCGCGGTTTTATACCCGGCCCTCGGGCTACCTCAGTTTTACAAGGTTCGTTTTTATTTTACGACGAGTAAAACGAGAGAACCTTCTACAAGTTATTAGTATGCACGATAAAAACATCCGCGATGTCAAAGATTTATTACCATATTCGAAAATATGCTCGGTGGCAAATGGAAAGGAACGCCTGCTTCGATTACTTTTCAATGTACACGTGCTGATAAACGTACTAATAAAATGGCGAGGAAGGCAGGATTTCTAGGAAAATTTCTAAATCGCCTAATATTTAGAATAAGGTGGAAGACAGAAAATCGTAAGAATCGTAAAATCGTTTAAAGACATAAGAACGAAGATATTTATCAAACTATTACGATACAAGGTATTAACAGATCGATAAACATGAAACAACGAGGTTGAACGGAACGATTTTGACTCAGGTGTAACGTAAGTATCAACTGCCACGCTATGTCTGAAAAGGCAAAATACCTATTAATAACAAGTTCCGTACACGAAACAAAGAGCGCACGTTCCTCGCCACGTTCCGTACCATTGGAAAGAAATTTACGGCGTATAGTAAATTCCAAAGAGTACACTCGCCACGTACCAAGGAACTTGGAACTTGGACGTGTCTTAAGGATTCCATCGACATACGGGTAGAAAACGTTCCATTGTTAACCTAGAGGCTAAAATCCTTTGAAAGAAAGAAAACAGGAGAGAAGAAAGGATCTAAGGTCTTTTATAGTTCGTTCTGCTCAACACGCGCAAACCGTAGATCCAAGTTAATAAAATACTATATACATAGTACGTACATAGTATATCGAGCGATTAGTGAACAATCCTATAAAACGGTAGCGATCCTCGTCGTCTGCATACGGATACTAATTAATTAGCGTATAAACGAAATAAATAATAAACGCAGTGGTGTACAAATACTTTTCTCGTAACAGTATTATTTCGCTACATTCTGTTAGATAAAGGTCCTAGAGGAAAAGCGAATAATAATCGATAAGAAAATGCCAAAACGCGAATAAATATATCGTAGAATATATCGATGGTAAGTTGAAGCGAGAATAGGTGTAACGTGGGCTAACGGGATGATCGGTTCACGCCACACCATTTTCTATGGCGAGTTACGCGAACACGTCGATCGGTGAACAGGCGAATACTAATTGCAGCTTTTCAAGCATCGGCGTCATTATCGTGGTTCGGTCGTGGTTCGCGCGTTTCCGCGTCTCCTTTGGAACGCTTTGAGGTTCGTCGGATCAGCTATTTAAAATCCAGCTATGCGGTCTCGATAACCGGCCCTTGCCCAACGGGCGTAATTACAGCGGATCGTTCGACTTTATTATGCTCCTTTGAGGATCGTAACGAGCATCCCGCAGCTAACCGTACAACACTTCTAATCGAGATCTGTCTTCGTTTCAGACGTTTCTTCGATTCCGTGATGCGACCTCGTTCAACGCGTCGCGTCATATATCATCTCGTTCTCCTTTCCCCTTTCTCCTTTCTTCTTTCTCCTTCTTCCTTTCTTTCGTCGAAGCGCTCCTTATTTTTATGCGTACAACGAGCTGTAGTTTTCGTCGAACGTAGTAACAGATACCGATCAAAGCTCGTTTCCAGTCGTTGATTCGATCGACCGCTAAACGCGAATATATCGATTCCATATGCAAAGACCACAGGCAAAGATCGTCATAGGTCACCGTTGCTATTTCTTACGGAAAAGTAGTTTTAAGATTCGCTAAATTGAAAAACATTGTTTATATTTGCTTTTAAAATCCCTTTCAAAAAATGTATAACCGCGACAGATCGACGTCACAAAGGTAGATTGACGTTATACCATAACGTTTAATTTTTGCCAAACGTTATATCGTATTTACGCACTTTTTTCCCCGACAATGTTATCTAAGCGATTAACATCGTCGAACATTTTTCGATCCATGAAATTTATCTTATTTCGATCGTTCTGCAAAAATTGAGTAATTTAGAATTGGTGGTCGCCGACGGCCATTTACCCAGTCAACGTGTTTGATAATTATATCCCCGGCATTCGTAAAAGGTGGTCGACTAATCAGCTATTTCCGGAAAACTTAAACTTTTGCTCTTTAATCCTGAAGCGAGGTCAACACGAGAAGGTGAAGAAAAACGTGTTTATCAAGTTTTATATCTGTGATCTTCGCGTACTATGCGAATATATCTGTCGTCGCATAAATGTCGCTTTTCGACAAATCACTGCGAATTTACATTCGGCAATCATTTTTGTTTGTATATTCCCACTGCAGTCTATTATTTCCTTATTGATGATTACGATAAAATTAATTTCAGTATTTCAAAATGCTACAACAATTTGCCGTAGATAAATATGCCAAAGTATACAAATGTTTGACAGTGAGATACTTGGTTAACGTAACGAATCATTATCGTCGTAAATAAAGTTTTAGTAGCGGACGCACTTGTTTGAAATAAATCTGTCAATTTTACTCGCTTCTACGTACCTACGTAATCTGTACACGATGGAATTTTCGTGTACATAACGGTACATACAGTGTTATGCAAATTTATAAATCCGGTAATCTCCGAAAATTATAATAGATGCAAATTTCATTGTGCAACGGAGAATGTATGCTAAACAATGTGATAATAAATAAAGAAGTATGTTGAGAAAATAAAATTATTCATAAGAAAACGTGAACGAAAGAAAGAAAGAAAAAAGGGAGGCAGAAATTAAACAGCAGATAATTCTTTGTTTTAACGAATATCGTGCTACGCGAACACTTTAACGAAAAGAAAGAAGAATAAGAATAAAATTTAATAAAAACGAAGAGAAACAATTACGAAGCGATTTATGGAACGGAAGAACGGATGTCGCACGCGATTTAGCTACACAGAGAACGACCCGTGCTCGTGTAACAAAAGTACAAAGTTGCAGAATATTTCCGAAGAAAGGAGAAAGGAATAAAAATGAATGTAAAATGCGTTACGAATATATATAATAACGAGTTCTCCTATCAAAGAATTTTCTAGTAATCAAAAAGTATGACAATTTATGTTTGCCTGCGTCGAAATTTTTAATATTCGCATATTTTTCGTGTACCGTATTTGTAAAATTAATTCCGACGTTGATAAACAATTTCGACGAGATAAAAGGATTAAAAATAAATTTGGTATTCGGTAAAATATTACTAGAATTCGATATTTCAATATCAACAGTCCCATAGCGTTGTACGTGCAGCGCGACAAGGTAGAAAGAAATGAAAATTATGATTTCCAAGTGGCTTTGAACGACGTTTAATTAATGTTCAAAAAGTACACGCAAAAATGCACATACAGAAAACTCACAAAGGCAAGGTAATTAAGCGTAACATTTCGTGTCCATCGTAAGCACATCGCTGGAAGCGATTTTTAAATCTTTTACACAGTTGCTTTTAAACGGTGCAACGTAGTAACGAATACTCGCCGTCTTCGAGAATGTTGCGCGTACTCGGGATGAGTAGTTACTTATTTGCGAGGAAAATCCTGTTGAGTTCTAGCAACTCTCCGAACTAGCACATAGTTCCGAATTAGCCCGCGGATAATATTTCGCGAGGTGTCCGAGTAATTTCAGTTTGGATATTCGAAGCGTTATTTCTACATTGTTCGATTTGGACAATCGATAATAAGATATTCGCATTACGTGCAAGATATTTCTTCGATAATCCGATGTTCAAGATTTCCCGTATCGTCTAACCGTTCAACTTTATCGATCTCGATAAATTCGTGACAATCGTGTCTCGTTACACTGCCAATGAAATTTCGAAATCTTTCGTAGATACTTATATTCGCAAGAAAGGGTCACCGTAAATGTTATAAATGAAATTTATACCGTCGCTGACAACGATACCTATAACGCGATGCGCAACTTGATGCTGAAACAAACGCCGTATTCATTCCCATAAACAGTCACAAAGTGGAACGCAACAGTTGTTTCAAGATATTTGAATAACCTATCCCATCCATCCTATAAATCGTTATATAAGTCGCGCGTAGAGTCGAAACCGAGCATCGCGAATCTCACGTAAGTTTTATTTCTTGTTGCCCGAAATTCTGGTTTGTCAGTTTCGCGCGACTTGGTCAGTTTCTTCGCTGTTCCCCGTCAGGAAACAAGATGTAACAAAGATGGAACGAAAACCGGCCGGTTCTTTTTAACGAAGGTCCTCCTTCCTTCCGCCGTTGACTTCCGATCGATGCTCGAAGAAACTTGCAGCTTCCTGTTGCTTCAAGTTTTCCCGAAAAGGGAGAAGTTTAGCCTCGATACGGAAGGAAGGAAGCTTGCTCCCTTCTGGCTCGTTCGAACGAACCGACGCGATCGAAGGACGTGTAATTTACTGCCATGCTTACCGTACTCGCCAGAACATTAACTACGAAAGAGAGACGTGCGGTTTAGTCGTAATAATTTCAATTACTTGGACAGCCAGGCGAAAGAACGACGCTCGATTAATATCGGTGAAAAGCGAAACGTCGAAAGACGCGAATTTTCTTCTTTCTATTTTCTTTCGTCGAAAAATTATCAACCAAGAAGACGCATTTTAAAATTTCTCTCTCGTGTTTCGAACAAGTTGAAAACCGTGTTAATTCGTTCAATTCGTTCGATTTCGACAAAGGACGATTGCTTTGCGAAAGATAGTTTCTTCCTCTTCGTCTTCTTCAGCTTTCCTCTTTTTTTCTATTTATTCTTACGGAAAAATTGCTCGTCACGAAGCGTTCACTTAATATAGGTAGATGCGCATCCCTGCAGTTTTATGCCATGCAGTTCGCATGCATATACGGCGCTCCGTATGAAATGCATCTCTGGAAAATGAGAAATTCCTAGTGGCGGAAAAGGGGTAGAGGGGAAAAGGGAAAGGGTATGGGAATAAACTGAATTTTCTAGTAAACGATTTCATTGATTCCTAATAATTCAAGGAAAATCAAATGGCGAAACGTACGCGTTTAAAATGGCAAGTGCGTGGTCTCTCGTTCGATGTTCCAAATTGTTTCAAATTCGATTCAAATTCGATCAAAACGAAAATCAACGAGACGACGCACACAGGAGATGACGCTGTCGGGAACGTTAGAAAATTCATCGCAGTAATTTCAATAATTACCAGTGGGAAACTATTCGAGTAAAAGTTACTCGAACGTTGGAGAACGAAACGCTCATGACGGAGGGAAAAGACATGGGCGGAGAAGAGAGGCGGTTTAATTTCGTAAAGATACGTCAGCCGTTTGCGGTTTCTTGTTTCGGGATGAATACCGAGGGAACGCGAACTCCGTTGACGATATTTAAATGCTAAGCAGCCCCGCGAACTACCGTTTCACCGACTTCTGACCTCTCCACTAGGACAGCATAACCTCGGAATACGTTTAAAACCACCTGCTCTCTTCTTCTTGCTCCGCCGTTCCTTGTCTCCTCGTTACTCTAAGTCTTATCTGTTAAACATCGACCTTTGAAATTCCAATTTGAACGAAACGGCTGAAAAAAGAGTTCGCGCCGGTTCTCCTGACTGTAAACTGTGTCCTCGCTGGTGGTTATAGAAAGACTGTGGAAAGAGGAGAATCTGACGCTTGGAACTTGGCTCCTCCCCATGCGACACTATGCGACGCTTAATTTGTAGTCTACGCATGTGTAAATGATTCTAGACCAAATATTACGATAAAAATAAAGGAGTAATCTGTACGAAAATCGAGGACTCTTAAAAATTGCATATTGTGGATATTTGCCTGTAAACTTGCGGATAATTTAAATAAGTCTCTTGACCCAAACGCAGATGAAGCGAAGTTCCATGTTTTCACGTGCAACGGTACTCGAAACCTTAATTAATTAATTAAATCTTCTAATTAAAATAACTTCTTAACCACGGTGCGTCTTAACTTCTCAGAATGAATTATGTACGATATTAAACGCCAGTTTCAGAATATGCGACTAATAAACTAAATTCGTCGTTAGTTTCATCGAATTCACATAGTTTTAGAAAACAAATTATTTGGAATCAACTCTAGTAATCACGTATGAATATCGTATATTCTTATCTGAACGATGATCGAACCACATGGTGCGTAGTAAGTCGCGGCATATTATTACGTGTTATTCCATTTCGAAATATCGAAGTAAAAATATGTATACGGAATCTTAAGGAAAAGTTATCTTTTTCGGAAAATAATTTTTTACGCGTTGGTCTTCAAAAATAGTTTCTATCCTTTAACCAAGTACCGCGTTTTTGACGTCCAATTTTCTGCATCAACGAAAGCATCCAAACAAGCCGTAAAAGTCATGATCGATATTTTACAGCGCGGTCCCTCTTTCTCGGCAAAAATCGATCGATAATCTTTACGTCCGAAGAGAAGCATAGTCTTGGAGTAAATATTATAAAAAATATGATTTTTTCGTTTACAGTAAATTCTTCTAATTCCTCGGATGATGTTTTTGAAATAAACGTCCTTTCAATTTCAGTAAAAGTCTGACCCGTAGAAAAGTATCTGGTGGAAGGAAGAAAATCTGCTTCGTTGCTAAGATATCGAGAATCAAAGTAAATGTAACTTTTCATGCGAAATTTAATTACACATCGCGGAAGCATTACGCGCAAGTAACTGTACCGTGAAAAAAGAACGATAATTCATTTATAACAATGGTAATTCAAGAACGTCCACGTCGAAGGAAATTACGCGGAAATCCGAAGAAGGAGATGGTTTGATAAAAATCTGTTTAAACAAAAAAACATGCGAAAGATAAAAGTCGAATTTTTCAAAGCACGACGAATACATCTTTTTCGAAGCAAAAACGTGTAAAATTTCATGCATTTCGATCGAGTAAACTTTACGGGGTGATAAGAAAAACATAAGACGTTATGTTTTTCAGAGCAGTATTCACCCAAATTCGAGCCTATGGAAATGCCAACAATGTCGTTGAAAGGGTAGCTGAAAGGCAGAGAAATAGCGGTATTCATTTTATCCTGGCTATTACTTTCCGAAATGTCTTCTCGCGCGAAAGGGAGGCAGGATCGCAGGAAAAGATTAAGGGGTCCTTTGCTATATCGAAACGATGAGCTAGAGAAAAATGTCCCGCGAGTAACGAGCTATAAATAAAAGACGATCGATATCGTGCTTGCTAATCTGTAAAACTTGACAAGTTATAAATTGCTTGAAATAAATTACGAATAAACAGAAGTTATATTCCTCCTGTTCCTCCTGCTCCTCCTGCTTTCCAGTTGCTGCTATTTACATTTGCATTTCCTTCTATTTACGTCTGGCAGTTCTTATCGCCTATACATGCACGTATCCTGTTTTATATAAAATTATAATTATGAATATTCAATTCTAGTCAGAATATTTCCGGAAATTCTGCCGTTGGCATTAAAGATGCAACGAAATGCTAAACGTTGCGAAACGTATCTCTCTGCTTCTTGCTTCGATATTACGCATCGTTTATTTATTAACCAAGTTGAATATCGCTATGAGAAGGACAGGCAGAATTTATTCACGTTAGGTACGATTAACGTTCCAAAATTACGTTACTGCAATTACCAATGCAATCGCGTTCAACGAACAATCGCCGTTCGTACTCTAATTTTCCATTTGAGTTCTTCGACGCAGAAAATAACTCGAACGTTTTGTTCGCTGCAGCGCATATCTTTTAATTATTTAACGCGCCATCCACCGTAATGGCCATCGTGCTACGTTACGCTTGCACAAGAAGCATCGGTACCGCTTGCAGGAACGTCGATTAGAAGAAAATTGAATAGAACGAAATTGGAACAAAAGCGACAAACACCGACGAAACGCGAGTGTACGGTCCAATAACTAGCGCGCAAACCAAAATCACCGCTGTCTCTGCATTCTTTTCGTTTATAAATCAACCACGATGATCGATAAAGCTCGTAAAGAAAACGCTATAGAGCCGCGTGTCTGGTGGACGCATTGCGACCAATTAATTTCGATTATCCTTTCAACGATGGCTTTATGCGACTCGAACAACGCGCCAAGCTAATCGTACTCTTCGATTTCCGGCCTTGCCAGGCGTATATCATTCGCTAGGTAGAAATTAAACGCGACTTTGTTGCCGCCGAGTGGAAAAGAGATATAACAGCGGGTGGAATCTTTAGCGTTTCCATTTTAAAGGAACTTTTCACTCGGTCGGCGATTCGACGCGTAAATTGGTTCTTTTTAAGCGGCGACTGGCCCGCTGGCAGCGTGCTGTCTCCTAATATGTTTTAATGCGCGGCGATATAGCAGAGGCCACGGCAAAACGAGCAACCGGTCGGTTTCAGGTCATAATCTCGCCCGAGCCGCAACAGTTCCGTCTAGGAGAAAAAAAAAACGTAACGTTTATCGCGTTCCGTTTTGCGATTCACTGATATCGACGCGAGAAAACCGACCGGGCCATCATAGATAAATTGCTCGCATTTTTTTCCAAGTGGTATTTCGTGCTTTTGAGAAAGAGAGTTGAATAGGTAAAACTGGAAGGGAAGTATCGCGATGTAGGTACCTACGCATATACGTACAGCCACGTATCTGATTTTCTATGGGGCCCCTTTATCAGATTTCATTCGTATTTCCAATTCTAGCTTATTACCTTCAAAACTGTATTGTTATTTGATTACGTATGCTGAATTATTATTATCGCTATATCCTGGATACGTATATGTAGTTATGTTTCTACGGGACGAGTTTAACGAGCTAATTTTTCTCTGCATCTCTAGTTCTGGCTTATTTTCCCTGACGATGTTGACCGCATATACATATATGTATGTATGTGAATTTCATAATAGATTTTGCATCATTTCTAAGCGGGCCGTATATTCTACAAATCGAAAAGCTCTGAAGTTTCTAGGAAGGTGTTTGATTGAAGCAGTACCTCGTGGCTAATTCTCGGAATGGTTTGCATTAAGAACCAGCAAAAGTAAATGTAAATAAGGGGGGGGGGAGGGGATCAAACGAAATAATCGACAAGACCTTTTTCGCGTTTATTCCGGTAGCTGTATTAATTCGAAACCCGTTTCGCGTGTAAATCATGGTATTAGCGAAAGTGATTGGATCGTAAAAGCAAGTGGTTTACGAATTCGCATTCAACGAGACTCTTTATTAATTCGAGACGCATTTTCGATAATTTCGCAACGCTCGTTTACGGTAATAGGATTAATTGCATTTTCATATCTCCAGACTATACTTGAAATCCATGGAAATATACGTTGAACTCATATATATATATATATTAGATAAAAAAACTTAAATACAATAGAAACATTCGTTTGTATAATGAATAAGTTCTACGATGAAAATTCGATGAAATACATTGAAATTTCCTCCGCTATATATTAAATTTGATATTCGGATTAAGGAATAAAACGACTTCCTGCATATTCTATGAACTGTAAAAGTAGAAATAAAGAGACACGTCGCGCTTAACAATATCAAATTTAAGAGAAAGACGTGAAAAACGGCGATACGGTCGAGATAGCACCGGTAGGCGAATTAGAATCGAGGATTTACGAGAATCGGAGGAGCAATCGAGCCGCGTATAATGGACGGAATGGCTCGAATTCAAGATGTTCGTATCCGGAACGCGATAACCTAAATTTAACAGAGAAGTAGAGATCAGCAACGTTTATGTATCCGTCGAGTGTCGTAAGACCTCTCTGTATGTCAGAATCGAATCGAATCTAAAATCGCGTTGCCGCTACTGCTGCGTGAACTCGAAGCGATTCCGTGGAATTGGCCGAGATTAAAAGTCTATTCGGAGTTTCAATCGATGGAAAATAGCCCGAAGCGATGCTTTAGTGGCCTCTCGTACGTCCTATGTTAGTATCGCTAATTTCGTTTTCCCTGCACGGTGCAAATTACGCCTTCCTAATATTCGCATGAAATTGCTGTTTCATCGCTATGGTTTTCCTATTATCATCGATACGTTTAGTTTTATCTCTTTTTTTTTTAATCTCCGTATCTCGAGTTCGTCGTTAGTCGAAGAAGTATCTAATGCTTTAATCACTTTAAATCTTAGGAGATCTACAGAGATTATTGTACGCTCTATACTACAATTATCTTAGTTACGGTTCGTTTCAACACGGAGGTATTATATTATTTTGTTGTATTTTTGGCAACAATTTATTAAATCTATCGGAGTAGAATTTACTCGTCGCAGTACCGTTATAACGAACTGCTTTGGAAAATCGAATTTTCCGCATAATTCGGTAAATCGTTAATAATCTTGTTAACATTTACGGAAATTTGTGCCCCAGCTTTCGAGGATAATTACCTTCGTATTACGTATACATTTTATACTTGATTGAAACAGCCCCAAATTAGGTATAGCAGAGGTGTACTGCGTGGCATTTTTATGTTAATGCGTTAAAAATTATCTTAACGTACTTCTCATTTCGCAAAATATCGCTCGTTTCTACTTTTTTTTTTTTTTCAAAATTATTTCAAAAATATTTAAGCAGCTTCGTGCATTTGCTAGTATATTTCAGATCTTGATCGATAAAAAAAACTGCCTCTTTACAGGTTAGCCTTCTTTTACCAATTAGTGTCACGAGGTACTTTATCACTCGTCGAACAAATATCGTAGAACATTTATCCGTAAAATTCAATAGAGAAAGCAATTTAACTTTTACCATACACCTACATAGTAATAGGTTTATGAAACTAAATGTTATTAAAATTATGATAGGACTACGATGAGATTGGAAATGCAACAGAATTTGAGACGTAAAAAATATTGGAAAAAGTTATCGAAATGTGAATCATCGCACAGAGATTAGACAGGGGCAACCTAATTATAGAGAACGATAGAGTAGACGTTTTATGAAAGGCTATTAATCATCGAGGAATTCTTTTGACTCGGCTGCCTTTAGCCGAACACAAAAATCTGTTAGAAAGCGTAAAACTCTCTTCATCAAGTATTACCTACCACTGACATAATGGTGTTACTTTGAGTTGCGTGTTCTCATCCACTCTCGCGCATACCTTGCAGATTAAATCGATCGATGGTTAAAATAACGAATAGCCTATATCGTCGATTAAACGTTCTTGGCAAAGTATGTATCGCGAAGAGATCAAGAGATCAACCTCCCATATTTGGAGATGTTAAAACCGCCAAATGAAATATGTTTCCTCTCTTCTCTGCAAAACGTTCTGTATTATCAATTACGTGCGCGATTAATTTTGAAGCGAAGCGACAAATAGATTTTTTGAATTAATAACAAGTTAGAAATTTTCTTGACAAAAGGCGATGCTTCAATTTTCTTGCTCGCGCGTATCCATATCGCTAACAAATAGCTCCGTAACATAACTCTAGTAAAATATTGACGTTGATATTGATAAGTTACGCAATAGCGTTTTTTTTTATCCTTTACATTATCCTTTTCACCGAAAGGCACTCGTTTCAGTGGGATTGCCGAATCGCTCGAATCTCGCAGAGAAATCTTGGTAGGCGGAAAAACAACTCGAGAAGGAAAAATCGTGGCGGAACAATCTCTTCCTCTAATCTACCTTTAAATCGCGTACTTATGTTCGAGAAGGATACTACTTGGTACCTAAAGCACACGTACAAAAAGTAGAAAAAGAAAAAGTTGTATTTAATTAAAATAGAAATTAAGAAACAGGTCGATAATTTTTGTTCCTGTCGGTTACAAGTTTCTTTTCCATAATTCTGGTATCGACCATCGTTTGCAGCAAGAAACTATATTTTCCAGTACGACTTTCTCTCGCTACTCGTCTTTCATACGCACAAGGTTTGATGCCAGGTAACTAAAATTCTTGATCACGTTCTAGGACAAAGACGACAGATCTTTCTACATATACGTATGTTTATATATTCTGTATACCGTAAAGTTGAAAAGTTTCTCTTCGATCTTTCGAAATTAAAATCCTATATATTTCATTCCGAATTAGTAGCCGGAACTTGTCTATAAATCGATAGAAGATAACGTCGCGATTCATAAATCATGGCCTCTCTTGAACACACTTGAGATCGTGTAATCGACGAAAGCAAGCATGTATCGTTATCGAACTGGACGGCTGGATACAAATTTATCTCAAACGCAATCTACTCGATTTCGAATCGAAAATACTTTATTTTTCATCGTGCCATCGCTTAAAGCTGTCGTAAATTATCTCCTGCTATAGATAAATGATCTATCTTGTATAAGCTAGCTAGCTTATATCGTACTTGGGAGAAACATTAATCTCGCGAGAACGTAAATGTCAATATCTAAAATTATCCTATCATTCTGTTCGTTTTGGTAATTTTATCGTATGATATATGCAATACGTGAGAACAAATTGATCTTTATTTATACGATTATTAAAATTCTTGTATCTCTTTTTATCGCTTGCATCGTTCGATGCATCTTGTACGGTCGGTAATTTACGTTGTACGTCTCGTAATTCGTCGAAAGTGGATACATACGTGACTCTATTCGTAGCGTTATCGATTTAAAGTCGTTTTATCGTGGCCCGAATTCGTCTCTGACATAAAATATCACGAGATTTTCATTAGGCAGAAAGTTGTTATTATTATTCTTTTCTTTAAGTAGGAAAATTGAATATCGCACGCGTATATACGAAGCAATTATTACAACGATTCTCCGATCGAACCCTTCCTCCTTAAACCGTTGTCCTCCATCGAACCAAACGGAAAAGAAACGATAGGAATCGAAAGAATAAGCGCATCAACACGCGAATAGAACGAACTTGATCATCGTTATGCAAGACTCGTTAAGAACAATTCGCTACTGTGAGCGAATCCCACCGTAAACCAGTCCCCATCGTTTCCACCGCAATAGAAGTAACCTTGTAGCATCGGTATTAAACTTATCCAAGTTCATCCCTAGCCGTAAGGCCTCTGCCTCGCCCAGTTAGGGTTAAAAAGTTTCATGCAGCTTAATCTTTTCGAGCCGTGAGCGTTCCTTCTCTTGCTCTATGAGCTTCTGTTTTGCCTCCGTTCTTCCTCCTTCTTCGCTTCATTTTTCTTCGCCTCTCCACAGTTCCTGCAATCTTCCGACCTTCTTTCCTCTTTTTTCACTGGCAGCTACTTACTTCTTGGCCAACTTTCTTCCCTTCGCCATTTTCCTGGTGCTTAACCGCACTGACGTTGGCGATTTAACCGATCCCGTCGAAGAACCGGTTACCGTACGATGAATAGGCCAACGTTTAATTAAGGTTACGACGAAATTGCAGCATCAATTTCAAGCCAAAATTTTCTTCTTCTGCTTTTATTCGTCTCGTAGTCGTAGTTAAGTAGATAGCTGCCGAATGATCTTACGCGGCAATAGGATTATGACCGCTTGGAGCGATCGGGTTTGGTAGATGAAGTAATCCTGCTTGGTAACGCTATGCACCTATACCGTTATATTCGAAAGATTATCGTGCGCGTCGCTCGTTTGTCCAATCGGTTAACTTCGCGAAACAAAAAAATAGAGAAAATCGATGAAATTATATAAGGCAAGCGTCGATCAAGGTGGAAATGGAACAATTCGACAATTTCTGAAAGTAAAGTTAACCGCTTTGACCCGTAAACGGGTCGCGTGGGAAACGAAAATACGATATAAACGCTACACCGATTTAGTCCATAGATCGAAAAATAGAGAGAAATAATTTTAATTTATCGTTTCCTTGTAAGACGAAATAAAACTTTTGTGAAAAACTAATATTTGCGATAAACGGATTTACGGAAGTACATCGTCCGTCGTCTCTTGAGAATTGAACATTAATTTTATCTATGCAACGAAGTTGAGAAATTCTTGGCAATTTCTCCAAGTTTTGAAAGACTTGCCTGCACGATATGTGCCTCGTGTGCGCGAGTACGTAGACGATTAAAAGCAAACGAAATCGTCGAACGGAATAATTGATTAATCAGAGACCTAAATAGCAAGGAAGATTAACAAATAAGGAAACATCCGTTGATTAAAAGTGGTTTCACGTAGGTTAATTTCGTTCGTAAGTGCAAAGTTTTACCATAAAGTAAAGTACGTTATTAACTAACGAGCTCGTGCTATATTTCGTACCATCTTCGGTAACTTAACTTCTCTCGACCGTAATCTTTTGAATATCAAAGTTAGATCACCGACCAACTAATATTCCTGCCTTCAGAAACTACTTCGTTCGAGAGATTAAATAAAAGAGCTTACTAAAAGGGCCGCTTAATAAATGACAATACAAATTCCGAAGAGAAAGACAAAAATTTCTTCGTTCCTTCTTTTCCGAAAAATTTGTAGTATCGACGCGCTGGAAACATCGTTAATTCGAAGTTAAATGGTAAATTTCAATTTTCTAATACATCGTTTCAAATTTTCGTGTAACAACTTTTTTTTTACATTACAACCTTTCTTTTTTATTTACGAAAATGCATTTTTCCTCGGCGTTCGATTTTATCTCCACGTGTGTCGGACAGAGTTTCTTTATCGCGTAAAGCAACATAAGCTAGACGCGGTGAATATTCGCTGGATGTTTATTTTAAAGGTACGTGTCAATCTGTCAGGTTCGTTTAAACTTGCTTACCGAGTTTATACTCTCCCTTCCTAGATAATTGTGTAATTATTTCACAAAGTTGATAACACGTCGATGCATGCAGTTTCGGTCGGTGCGCCAAACTGTTGAATTAACTGGACATGCTCTGTATGGCTGTTAATCGTTAGTAAAATATGGGACAACATGGTAAAAAGAAAGAAAGCAGAATAATTAAGGGAATGGTTTGTTAACGATAATGGACAAGCTGGAACGTAATGGTAGGAGGAGATCGAATTGTTTTGTTTGTACGAAGTTTGGAATCGGTAGAAATCAGTCGTAAGTGAATTAAATTGGTATATTGGGAATTGGGTTTGGTTTGGTTAAAATTTACTCAAGGCAAGGAGAACAAAGAGAAAAGTTGTTCGCTTGCTCTGGTATAACTTTTTAGTCGAATCCGTATAGTCAAGCTAAACGGATCACTCGCATCAAATTTCATACGTATCGGGCATAAATTCTATTTATATAGAATTTTCAGCGAAACGTGGACAACGTTTCGCGGCATTATTCGACAGCAAAAGGAAAGAGGAACGAACAATTAACGCATTCGTTCGAATATTTTGCTGCTGGTGAAAACGGTGCTTTTCAACTCTGACTTTCTATAACGTTCTCCGCTAAAAGACAGTCGCGAATAATGGCCATACAACTTTCAAACAAAAACACAACTTAGTTAAATACGTTATACGATTAATCGTTGCGACATTTGTGCCGTACCAAAGACGAAACGATTGAAAAAGTTGCGCGATAACGTAAATACATAACCTGGCCGATAAAAAAACGAATGAAAAACTAGCGAGTTAATAAAAACGATGATAAAACATCTCGAAATAGTACGTTGAACGTCCAATAGGAAGAAGAAAAAGGAAGAAAACGGGGACGAACGGTACGGTGGAAAGTAAAACTGACCGAAACGAAACAAACCGGAATATTAGAAAATTTGTCGAACAAAAGTCGGGTATGCGATCATCGAACGAGACGAGATCGATGCGAATTTTCCGACTGAAGAGAACTCGTAGTTAATTGAACGATGAAATCCGGCTAAATAATTAGCGGTTCACGCACGTGTATAGAAGTTAAACGATGTTAAAGCGGACAAATTGGATCGGAGATTAGCGATCGAAACGCGAAAACGATGAACGTGGAAATCGTGCTTTCGAAAATGAAACGCGAGCGAGGGAGGAAATGGAGCGTGGCAAGGAAATCGAACGGAGTTGATTTCGAAGTCGCGTCGAAACGAAATTTACAATATCGATACGGTTCTCGTTAACCGGCCGTCGTTCGAGTAATTTTGATTTCTCGCAACGATTCTAGCTAGCCGCTTTTACCGCTCTTCCATCGCTAAACGAGACTTTAATAAAGGCAGACTTTTACTCGTGTGCGGTGAATACTCTCGTTTCGCGCGCGATCCGTATTAGTTTCGATCGACGATTCGACAGGTTATAACGTTTCTGAAAGGCGAATATGGCGGGCTGATTTTTAGATAGTTGAAAACCAACGGAAACTTGAAAAGTCAACCGATTGCGGTGGAAAAGTTTGTAAGGAGAATGGGAAAAAAGAAAAGTTCTAGTAATAACCAAATAAAACATTTATCGATACGATTTAAATTCACCTTCGAATTGCGATGAATCGAACTTGAGAAAGTAAATCGTTTGTATCTTGACGACCGAATATTGATCATAAAATGAGATCGAAAGATCGATAAAAAATTGCAGTTGATCAGTTTGATTTCTGAATGTACATCTGGAATCTCGAATCGCGCTGTTCTATCGTATTCATTATCAGCCTCGAACGCACGAGGAGAAACACTTTCAATGCTGTTGATCCGTTCTGTCAGCGAAACGCGGAGAATTTGTTTCCTTTATAGCCACGTATAGTCAGCGATTGCAGCGTCTTAAACGAGAACTCGTGTACCTTTATCCCTGTGATATTCATGCTTATGGCAACGCATCGCTTATACGTTATCCAGCCCTCGCGTTTAAACGGCAACGTTCCCCCGACTTTCACAGACCTTCCAGGTTAATTTATCAAAGAGTCGATATACGGTTCCTGTTCATCTTCCAACCGATTTTAAGATGGTTTGCAGCCCGTGGTGTTAGAAATGTTGAATTAGAATTCCGAACGCGCGCCTCTCCCTCGAGGAAAGTCCTACGAAACCATGAAAAACTGCCGAACTTGATGGGACGGAAGTAGCTGCTGGAAAAAGGACAAAATTAACGATATAGGTGGCTAGATAAGCGCGCGCGCGCGCGTGCGTGCATGTGTAGAATAATATACGAAGCATGGTTCGAGTGTGTGAGCGTTCTTGGCAGGGATCAGGGCTAGAAGTCGTCGAGTAGTTGAGAAAGAGGGAGAAAGAAAGACGGGTTAATTCTACGGACAAATAAATTTCGACGGTACGTTGGTTCCGGACTTCGCATCGTCTCCGCGTGAAACGAAAATATCTTTCCCGGGAATTAATAGAGCCTCGCCTCGCGGTAGTAATATTGTCGCGAGAACGTTTTAAATCGAACGTATCTCCGACCATGAGTCGAACCTTCCAATCTATGAAATATTCGAGATAACAGTCGGTAATAGAACAGTTTCGCGCTTACGGTCAGTCCGAACTCTAAATTTTCATTAACGTCAAAAAAGATATTTAAATACGGTTATGTTGATTCAGCGTTCGTACAAGATATAAAATTATGTAAATTTCTAACGGAATTTTAATTCCCACGATCGTATGGGTAAGCAGTAAACGTTTATATTACTTAATCGTCGTATTACGTAGAAATCATAGGATCGAATGTTTGAACGAAAAACTGTGCTTTGTAAATATTAACTTAAAACAAAAGGATTAACGGATATATTTATACGTTTAAATACTTTTATTATCATCGCTGCACCACGTTCAAACCTCCGGAAAGAATTTTCTTCTACGTATCTGCTTGGCGATGCAACATTATATAGCGTACATTTTCAAATTCCGAGTAAAAGTAAAACTTTAGCTTATACGTTTTATATTACGTATAAAAAATGTAACGCTGTATTAAATGTTAGATATCGCGGGAGCTCGACCGAATTTTCATCCGACTTTTTCCGACTAAGCCTGGAAATATGGAGCAATAGCGGGTAATAACCCGACTACTTGGGGCGACCCGAAAGCATCGGGCTATCAGCTCTGTAGGGAGAGGTAGCACAGCTGAAATTTATCTAGCTTCGCTAACACGTAGATACGTATTATTCGTCTGTTCGTAAGTATTAGGACACTTCTTGATTCTATATAAAATGTGACGATCGATTTTCTATTCGTGCGAGATAACAGTTGCAAGAGAAACTATATTTTGGATAACAAACAAGAATCACAAGCATTGGTTCTCGCAATTTTCGAACCTGAATTTCAAAATTCAAAAGGTCTCGTGCCGCGCTCGGAAAAGTTTTGCTAAAATCTCGATCGAATTAATAAAAAGAACAAACGCGACTTTCAAAATTCGTTAAAGCGATGGTCGAAGAGCGCAAAAGAGAAGAAATTGTATTGTATAATCTTTTTCTTACAAAGTATATGTAATGCCTAGGAACGTGAGTGAACGCACGTGGGTGAATTTCACACCGGCGCATTAAAGAATAATATAGTTACTTTGACGCAATTTCCCGTTGTCAAATAAAATCTAACAAACTGCGGTTGATTGCGTTCGATTTTCGACGACATCTTCTTCACGACGTCGTACGAGCGAAGTCTGGCTGAAAACTCGGCTGAAAATTCGATTAGGATATCCGAATCGAACGTCAAAGTTAAATGTCTCCATGCTCGGAGGTAGAAAGCGTCTCTATCGCGTGGCCGATAAAAGAAATCCGTGTTCGCTAGGTGACGTGAAAGGAACAACGCTGAAAGCCTAGGCTCCCAGCGACGGCGTGCAAATAAAATCGCACGCGAGCCTTCCGAGTCAACGCTGTAAATACGTGTTAACTGAACCGCAACTTTTATTCAAATATCGTAGTACATAGCGATAGCCAGGCAAGAAGCTCGTTCGTGACTGGAATCTTTCGTTTCGAACCGATGGAACCTTGGCGAACCTTGTCGCGAAGAATCGAAGGCCCGGGAGATGAGAGAAACGACGCGAAAAACGAAAGTACACGTACAGTTGCTCGCAGCCGAAGGCTACGTAACACCACGTTCACCATTTACGATTGATTTCGCTAGCAGTGGTTGTGCGGTCTGTGGATTTTTTGTTCCATTCTCGTGGACATTGGCCACTCAAGCGATTGCCGATCGCGAGAAGAGATATTTTTTACATTTTCTCCTGGATTCTTTCTAGAACCACGAATGAAAACGTAATTTGGGGAATCGCTGTCGTACGTTAGCGATAAAAAAAAAAACGTTTCGTTGGAAGATAGATGGATATGTGTTTAAAATTAAAATCGTAGGAAGGATAAATTCGAGATGATGCTTATTTATACACGTGGATCACGTCTATACGTAACGGGTAAATTAATTTAGACGAACTCCGAACTAAATTTGATCGAGAACATCGACCGTACATGTGTACCGTTGTTTGGATAGATCAAAGGTAACTACGCGTTAAACGCGTTAAAGTTCTTAAAACAACTGTTCGCCGGGTATCCCGAAAGTTCGTCGCGTTCTCTTTGGTTTACGAGATTACGATGGAAAACGACGAACTAGAACAGAGGGCGCCACGTCGATTCTTTGTTTCTTTCAACGAATTCCCCGTCCAACGGTGCTTAATTATACTTTAATTAAAATCCGCGCACGCTGCCCGTGGGAAAGTTTCGGAAGTTAATCCCCGCGGAGTCCGCGATACTTTCATATTAGCGGACCAACCGGCCGTTCCGCGCCCGCTAAAATAAAACCAGTTAATTACGTTATGGCCATGGCATCGAGGCTCTCCTCTCCTATACTCTTCTCTCTCGTTTCAACCATTCGAACATCGTCCGCTCGCCATTTCGCTTTGGAAAACCCTGAAATATTATCGATCCGATGAAAGACTACCTGCGCCAAAATTAAACACGGCAAAGCAATCTTCTCCAAAAATTACACAACTCGTGCAACGATCGTGCATACGTATGGTGATTTTTGCTGCGAAACATTTGCGAAAGTTATCAACGTATTTTTCTATTATCGCGTTACGAATACTAGCAACGATACGAAAAGCAACCAAGTATTTCCCGAGTTTCCATGGAATTTGATTTTAACAGACAGGATGATCGAACTACGCGTTTCACCGAATCTGCTCGCAAAGTTAATCGATCTGTGCGAACAGAAAGGCTTCGAATGCGGCTTGGAGATAAGTCGAAGCCCCGTTGACGCATGGTTGCAGTTGAAACTATCGTGATATCCGGTCGTGTGTTTCAGATGACAGGAATGTCGAGGCAGTGGTACGCGAACCGCAGCAGCGGGGACAGATAAGGAAGGGAGGAGCCACGCATCGAGCAATCATGTGTAGTGTCATGTGGCTCTTTCGGCTTCTAACCACTTGCTGCCTCGTTTACCTATCGGCGTCCGACTCTCATACAGGTACGTGGCTATGAATTTTTCATCCCGACATCGTTTTTCCCATCCCATCGGTCGAATTATAAAACTAGGCGAACCAGGCAGATGGTCGTCTAAAGTTCGATCTTTCGTTGATTTCGGTAATTGGCCTTGAGTTTATCGTTAGTGTCTGTCGTTCAACGATCAAAAACCGCACAACGATATTAAAAATTCGTCCGACGATACGAGAATCGAAATATATCTTGTCTATTATATTTCCTAATAATATTCGTGCATATACAATTCCTTGAATTTCACGAAAATTTATTATCGTATTTTATTATTACCGTAACAAACTTCGTTAAAGACAGCCCGGTAACGAGCTGATATTAATATACGCTTTATGATCGTCGTTTATGTTCGTGCATATTACGTTCATTAGACATTGTGTGTGTACGTTTGAAACGTGACGAGCTAGTTAATCAATCGGAAACCTATATCGGCTGATAATAATCTGCGAGTATCAAGGCGCGTAAAGGAAACAAGTACGTGCACGAATAAAAATCGATTACTCTTCCAAAGTTGACTGCCGGCCGAATTAAAAATAATGGAAATTAATAAATTAATAAAAGTCTAATTTCGAGCCTAATAAAATAGTTCGTCGTTAAATAGACGAACACTGTGCTTCGAATATTTCATATTCTTATATTTATTTTACGCCTTTAAATTTTCGATAAATGGCACGAACAGCCGCGGTCTGCTTATCATCTGTCGTCGACGATCTCTTCGTCACGCGTTATTCCCATAATTTTTAATATATTTGTTTGACGCGTGACGCCATTATACGTTACATAAAATCATCGAAATAGATGACAGAGGGTTTCGATAGAAGTGTAATCATTGGACAATCGAAGAGATCAAACATCCTCCACCGGGTTCACGTTCCCTTTGACATTCAAACGAAGCGCGAGCACACTCGCGTTCTCTCATTAATCAGAACCGTACGACACGAACGATCCATAGAGCATCGTAACAATCACGACAGGGGCTGTTCAAGAGCCCAGAACCTGCGATGCGCTAGAATCACCTATAATCGCGTCATCCGTGCGCTGGATTTCGACGAGCCACGTCGATCTATCACCGGATTTATTAATTTTCCATCTATCACACTCCTATTATTATGGCATATTCTTGACATAAAACGGATACGGTAAGATCAAGGTAATAAGATACACCGCTACGGAGAGCAACCTGTACGAGCCAAGAACCTGCTGAGAATTTAATTTTATGGAAACTTGATACCCGAGCAAATAATCCAACGTTTTTATTTCATTGTAGCATATACGAAATGATATACAAAAGATCGGACACTGCGATTCATAGATCTCGTTTTCCGCTGCTGTCAAATTACTTGCAAAAGTACGCAGCTCTACCTAGAGCTGTTAGATCTACAATACTCCAACCATCGTTCGATCTCGCGTTACTTGTCGCTATAAATTCAAGCAGTTGTCCACGCTCGGGAAACAAAGAACTAAAAAAAAAAAAAAAGAAACAGCATTTTCACGCACTGATTTCCACTTTGACTAGACGTCGAGTCGCTGTCCACCTTGTCACGCAGAAAACGAGCGCGTTTACAGGAATAGTAGGCGAACTAAATCGACGGTGGCCAACTGATTGCGTCGCGTTGAGTCACGCTTTTGATTAACTAATGAATTGCGTGAGAAAGACACGGGACAGTGGCGCGTGCGTAAAACGAACGAGATCGAGGCGGATAGAATCAACGCGGCGATCTATGCCACGCGAGGGAAGACTCCATTAAACGAGCCGCGGAATTAGTTTCCATGAAATTCAGATTGCGCACGGTTATAAATCCTAAACGTCGCGACTATGTAAATTCATCGTCGTCTTCCTCTTCGTCTTCGGCGGGGTAAATGCGACCGTTTTCCTTCTTATTACCAGCGTAATTACGATGCGAGCAGCCGTGACGTCCTTCCGCGCCACAAATTGATTTGCACTCGGTAATCTAAAATTTAACATACCTACCTTCCGGCGCGACGCGACGTACCGTACGATCCAGCCACCACAGAGACAGAGATAGTTTTAATGTTTGATCGGGAAACCGTTCTTCGCTCGTTTCGCAAATACGCCAGGGTTCGTCTAACACGACTCGAATTACCTTTAATTGCTTTCGAATTTATCTTCTCTTTGATTAGATGTCGCGTACAGGAATGTTTACGCAAGAGCTACGAGCTATGTAAGTCGAAGAAACTCCTTTTGGCTCGTTTTTTTGGGGCAGGTAGGATATTCGAGATCGAATACCGAGTAACGTGCATTACGCGCTGTTGAATAACGAAAACAGAGCAAATTACGGTGGACGTAAGACACGCGCGAACTTTTCTCGTCAGCTACGTTAATTCGAAATTTGTGATTCGAATTAAACTAGTTGGGAAACATGCGCGAATAGCATATCAAATTACACATTTTGCTTAGAAATATAGGAAAATAGGCCAACTATCGGTTTATCTCCGCGTTAAGTTCAGTCTGACTTTCGGCAGAACGAAACTTATTGGAAATACATATTACATAAAATCTAGTCCGAGTACGTTTCTCCGTACTTTTAAAACAGATTTCAAGCACGCGATAGACAGAATCAAGGCTACGTCTTATAAATGTGAAAGATATTGAATTTCCTGGGTTAAATTTATGTTTCTCAGGTTAACCGAATCGAACTGTATTTGTAATTCGTCTCGTCGAGGATAGGCTCCAAAAATTATCGAATAACTTCATTAATAATTCTAGATAACTAGTAACGACTAGTGATTCGGAAGCATAAGTCTAACGATCTTCTACGTATATTCAGAAATATATCGATAAACCCTTTCCGCGATGATATTCATAATGTACAGTAAAATTCTAAACTTTCCATAATTAAACCTGAAAACTGTTTGTAATTGAACCTCATAACGTCAAAGACCAGTAGACACGGCTACCTATCCACCTACGTACACGCGCAATAATATTCGCAACCAAAGTGCCTGCGTGATGCGGTTTATTCGAGTAATTAATTTCAATCACCTAACAATATGTTACCGCTAAGCAACTAGAGAATTTCCACTTGTAGATTAGGTGGCCACCGTAAATCATCTCGCTGGATCCATCCATCATCGGCCGTGTCTTCTTCGTACGCGTGTCTATCTATCCTATTTCTCGCTTTTTTCATTTTTCATTTCGATAATAAGAAATTTTTCATTTTATGCCTGTACCACGCGTTCGTATTCCTTGAAATTTGCATTTAATTGGAACGACACGTGCGTTTTCATAAACTTTTTCTCGTCGAAACTCGTGTCTTAAAGAAAATAACGATAAGAAGAAACGGCGGGAAGAAGAAAAAGTTCCGTGAATTCTCTAATTCTAAAGAAGACGCGCGGCTATTCCACGAATAACGAAAACTTACGCGCCGTATAGCCGGAAAGCGGCAAATCGCGTCAGCTGTCTGTCCATCGGCATGCAGGCACGAATTTCTGCTTGTAAAATTCCTTTTCTGCTCGCTTTCTTCGTTTTCTACGACTTCTACGCCGTAAAACCATCCTCTTTTTCAACTCGTTCTTTTATCTTTCTTCTTTTCGTTCGCTCCATCATTTCCGTACACCGAAGCCAGCCAAGTTTATATTGCGTTATAATATAACTATGACGCGTTATCGTACTATCGCTTTTGCAATTTTATCTAACGATCGTCCTACGTTGCAAACTGCGAGTTCTCCTTTTTAATTGCAAACGCCGTTTTTATTTTAGATACAAAAAGATCGAACGATTTTCGGAAAATTTGGCAGGCGAGTGGCAGTGGTCATCGAGTTATCTGCGTGGTTGTAGTTTACGGTCTATGGATTATCGTCGCTCGTAATACGAAAGTACGTTAACTAGCTCTCGTTTCTGCTTTCACGTACCCGGATACGATACCACTGGTATTCGCCGACAGACATTAAAGGATTTCACGATAATCTTCCCTGATGTGGGTCTTTAAAACGTCATCGAGCCGTGTCATTATTACCGGCGACGTAATTGCTTTTGCTACGTAATAACGTGCATGTATCTTTGAAGGATCGTTTCAACGAATCGACAGCAAACGAGCTTACACGATGTTCTGCTGGAAACTTGTTTATTCGTTACATCGACTCATCGCATTCTTTTTCGAGATTCTTCGATAGCAACTTTGATAGTTTGTTAAGGCTGCATCGATGATTTATCAACCTTTCTACAAACCTTTCTACATGTTTCCATTTCCATTCGTTTTTCGAATCTACGCAACGTGAAAAATTAAACAGATAAGACGAATCTCTATCCGATCCTACCGCGACCCGTGAAATTTTAGATTTTAACGTTGCTATCGTTTTGGTAAAATTGCAACTAAAATTCATAAATACCAATAGCAATTTTTTCATATTAATTCTTCATAATTTAGGTTTATACGTTCCGTTCGTTTCTTTAATCGCGTTCGTCGAGATATAAACTTGCACGAAAAGTTTGTCTGTCGCACGAAAAAAATATAGAAACGTGGCGTAGGAAAGCCAAGACGGGAGAAACCACGTCCGTGAAGAAAGCACGTGGGTCCCGACGTGGCGAGAAGGTCACGTTTCTTTCTCCAAAAGCTAAGCTTATTTCCTCCAGCCGATTTCACGTCGTCAAATCGGAAACGCAGTCGAATTCCGAATTTGCAGTCGGAAGTCTCTCTCTCTCTCTCTCTCGTTCCTAACCCATTCTTCGAAAAAACGTTCACGAAGCGGACAAAAGAGAAGAGAGATTACACGTGTCTCCTTCCCGTCGTATTCGCGTTTCGCGGAAAAGATTCTAACGCGTTTTGACGGTCACGTTTCCAATTCTGTTAAGGCTGACAAGCATCTACCCGTATACCTGACTTTCGTCCGAGACGGAAACGCGGTTTGAATTCGACGACCGCGGAAAACCTATCCATTCCGTTTGCTGCAGCGGAGATGATTCAAGCTATGTATCGCGGCCCTTTTACCTCTGCGACTTACACCGCAAGAAATTGATGGCTATTGCAAATCTAAAGATCAATTTTGTTACTCGATCGTTTAATCGTCCTAAGTATGCGACTCTATCTTTCTACATTTACGAAAGAGACAAAGAAGGGGGATAAAAGGACAGCTTATGGAGCTAAAATCGGAACGATGGATGCGGTACGTTACACGTGCTAGTACTCCTTCAACGATATTACCACAAAATTAATCGGACATGTACGTGCAAACGAGACATAAACGATTAACAAATAGACTATTATACCGGATCGCAGTCGAAAGATTTCATTGATAGTTACGTGGTGGATAGATATAAATTGGAAAAAAATTTTCTCAGATCTTTTATATATTCAAAATGTGAGAAAATTAGGCGAAACCTGAAAAATCCAAGTGATCATTTCGAGGTTGATTAAAGAATATCGACGAAATCATTCGTGGGAAAGTCTGTACGCTATTTTGTTTCGTGAACGCGCGTTTATTCGTAGCGATTCAAATTTATTTAGGGGCGAAACGGTGATCAAGGGCGGTTACCTCGAATCTCGTCGATTCTCGTAACGTTCACCGCGCAAATCTTTGTTTCTGTGGAAGAAGAACGACAACGCGAGATTACAGGTGAAAGGATGATGGGAGTCGCGTCGATAAGTCCTGATCGAAGCTAAGCTGCGTTAAATTACAACGTTAATGTTAACGAATGTCCGCGGCAATCGAGCGTAAAGACGTGGATAAAAGCATTGTTATCGATATTTTGGAAAGCTCGCTATAAAAGAGGGAGAAAAGAGAAAGTTCCATTTGATCTTTTTTCGTTTCGTTAATTTGATAAATTATAGCGAACAGATATTTCAAAAGTTTAACTGGAAAATGTACATTCTCGATATCTCGTAGTCGCTGGCACTTTATTCCTTTGACGCGATCCAAAAAGAAATCTAACGATAAATATTTCACATGCTTAAAACGAGGACTTTCAGCCAGCATCCGCAATGCGGTCATACAAGCGGCATCGAGGAGCCGCGTGTTTTAACTTGCACGCTGCGCGACGAAATAAAATTTCAAAAATCCAAAGCTTTTTGCTAAGCGAACGGTGAATAACTTCGAACTCGGTGAATCTTCGTGAATTTGGAGAATGTCGAATTTCGTGGCGCACAGACTACGCGACTCTATTCGAAGCATTCGAAGTGTCATTAAAGAGAAAATTTCCTTCGAAAGAGCCGATTTTCACACTTCCCTGCGCGACGATATCGAATCCCTTTAAAGCGTTTAAATGGAAATAAAGTGGCTGTTTTTTCCTTTAACGTCTATCAAGCGACGCCAATTTCAAATATACGATAACCGGGAAATGTTCTGTTACTTTCTAAAAATTCTTGATGATAATACGTACAGTTATTTCACGTTCTTCTTGTCTCTTAAATTTTAAATTAATTATCGAAAAATTCGTTTCATAAGCGTGAAAAAGAAAGTGCTCGTACTCATAGTTCGTTTAATCTAAAATTTCAGTTCTTTTCTTTTCTCTTTCTTCTCGTTACCCGCATATATATATATATACCTGAACTCGCGGAGGAAAAAATGTAATGCCCGAGGAAATTCGCAAATGAAAAATTATTACCTGCGAGCTACAAGTTAGCGACAAGCTACGAGTTGGCGAAAGAACGCGTAAAGTTTAATATAGATGAACCGAAAAAATGACTACGTGAAATTCGTTTCGCATTTCGACGAGCGTACGTGATTTTTCATTTACTACACGCAGCGTGGCGAAAAAAGTCTTATTAAGTATCGATGGAAAATTCGAATTTTTTTAAAAATAGAGTCTGCAGGAATTGAGTTCGTCGGCGTTTTAGAGGAAACAAGCGCGTGTTTTCAAGTTATACGACCGATTTCCAGAGATTCGGTTCGTTCTAACGCGGGTGGCAATATCGTACGAGACCTTTGGATACGAGACTAGCCAACTTGAATGTCTGAAACTAAATATACACAGCATCTAGCGAGTAATCTCAGATACAGACGACAAGTTGGACACGAGAAGTGGTGGCGAATTTGAACTCGTAAGACTTGACGCAGGTGACACTGAACCTGTGTGAGACTCGATTCGAGAAGAGAATCGTGAATTCTTGGCATGGAATGGCGTACGAATAGCTTCAGACTCGTAGAACATAGTGCAAACACTCCCGAGTCCATAGAAGCGAGTACAAGACATTTTAGATCGCGCGAAGTTAAACAGAAGCAACTTGGCGTTCGTACTATGAAATAAGATTATCTGCAGACACGCGGCATTTGCTATCGGAAACACCGAATTTGTGGCAGTTGCGATTATGGATTTCGATGCAATTATCATAAACTTGCTGCAACTCGACAACTACGCTGGATGTATCGAAATAGATACGAATCCTTCGAGAAGGAAATGCGCATATGAAATTCGCGTGTTTGTGGGAGAAAGTGTAAGCATGTCCCAATTCGTGGAACAACGTGTATATGTAAAAGATGAATGGTAAATACACGTTCGTTCGAACACGGGTTCTACGTACCTTAGTTTTCGAGTTACAAATGATCAAGCGAATCGTGCAAGTGGTCATCTTCGTGCCTCGGCACACGCTACTGCACGCCTCGACACCGAGTTCCGTACTCGCTCGAAAATACCAGGTGTTCTTCCAACGATCTCACATCCATTTTCTATCTTTTCTCGCAGGTCGTACATTCTTCTCGTACATTCTCCAGTCGAATACACGATAGATCTTTTTTGTTCCAAAGACGAGAGTCTAACGGATTTTAGGAAAGTACCGTCAAGGAGGAACGTTCTTGATGTAAAAAGAGAACGAAACGAAAACTTTGAACGTCTTCTTCGATCGCCTATAATTCGAAGACCAACGTACGTAACGTAACGACGACAAGAGATACATGTAAGATCGGCTCACAGATTTCGAGTACTCTGGAGGCTACGAAGACCTCGAAAGCTTCGGAAACCCTTTTGACTCTGGAGACCTTGGAAACCCCTAATACCTTGGAGATCCTACGATTCTCCAAGACCACGAAGAACTTAGAGACCTTCCGGGAACTCTAGGGACCCTAGAGACTCTGAAGACCTCGTGGATCTTGGAACCAGCGATACACCTATAAGCTCTCTGGAGAGTTCAGAATCCGTTCCTCCGTGTCCCTGCATCGTTCTAGGTGTTGAACCATCGAAGATTCGAATCATCGAAATCCCTCGGCGCACGGAACCCTGCTGCTTTCGCATTTCCATAAACATAAAAAAGTCCGGCAAGTATCGATATCCTTGGAATCTTCGGAAAAATATGAAACGAGTTCCGAAAGTTTTAAAAGCACTTATATTCGCCTGTTGACTCATCCATATCCCTAGAACTCTCTAAAAACCCTGGTATCTGCGGGATCGATCTCTATAACGATCTTTAGTATCCCCGTGTCTTTAGCAACTCGTGATCCCGCGGTACCTTGCGGATATCTTACTCTCATTATAATTTCAAAAAGCTTCGAAGTCGCGAAATTTAGGAATAAAACGAATATAGTAAATCCTTGCTCTTGCACACTTGGGTCGATATCATTAGCGAAGTTTTACCCGTCACATGTTTCGAGCTAGCGGTGCTAATGAATTCTCTTGAGGTAACACGAACGAGATAAGTAATAAAACAAGTAAAATTTTTCTTATTCGACGTGGAATTATAAAATCGTACGTATTGTAAAACACTTTCGTAAGTATTAGGACACTTTTGGGAATTTAAGTAAACCTAGAAAATCATTATTTTAACGTTATTTAAACGTTTAAGAATCATTATCTGATTTTGAAACGTTATCTTATAAAGAATTTATATTCAACGCGTCGATGCATCTGTGATAACAGAATCGCATAGTTTTGGAATTGGGTTTGATCGGAGTAGCTTCGATAATTATCGGTAGAAAATTATCGGGAAAAGTTGCTCGTCTACCGAACGAAAGACGCATGGCGGAGAATAGTAAAATTAACAGAAACGCGTTTCCCGTTTCCTGGAAGGTGCTGGAAATATTCATTGCCGCTCGTATCGTTTGCCATTCCGACTCTTCGGTTATGACAGACAGAATCGATACTTGCAGACTATAGCAGAATGGTTGTCGGATTTGAAGGGAGCTGGCGTGCAACAAACGTAGGCGCGAAATGCCTAATTCGAAACACGATGACTTGACAGATAATTCGACGATGGAATTACTTCGACTCGTCGTGATTAGCGTTAACGATCGCCAAATGGATTACTCTGATAAGGATAACTACGACGAGGCATATTTCTGTCCGAGATTTAATATAGCGTGACGTTCGATTTAATCCGGTGTACTTAAAAACTAACGAACAGAATGTATTTCGAGCGGTAAAACCGTTCCAACCGAATATATCGTTTCGTATCCGATACGGAATTCTATTGCTAATACCTTTTCGATGGATAAACGACAAGTAGGAATAAGAAGCATCGAAAGAAAAAGACAGTTTTATTGCTTGCCGGCTGTTTGTAGCGTTTTTCATCCACGTACATACATTACTGACTGTTATTTCACAGCCTGACAGTACGAGTTGAGAATAAACCTGACAAGGAAAGATCGCACATCCATCGTAAAAAAGCAGGTATTAGTTTGCAAGCTACTGCCGCAGCGTATTATTTTCATCGTGAAGAATTTTAGGCACGGAGAGCGGAGTGGTTAAGAAAACGAAGATTGGCGTTATCGCTAGACTGCGAATTTTTATGCATTTTTATATTTTTGCGAACACGACTAAAGATAAACATCTACCAAACATTGTACTAAATATTATACTAAATATTCCACTTTCGATATTTTATATTATACATTTTTGTATATTATATGCATTGTGCGCATTTCTGCAGTTTGAAGTTTCTCTTAAACGCATAGAAATGCACAGTCTACTCATCAGAGTCATCAAGAATATAACGTGATATGTTCGTTTAATAATTTTGATATCGAGCATGAAAGAAACCTACTCAAAAGTAATCTTTATCGAGCAGATGTTTCAGAACGATCCAAACATTCTCGTAAAACGGACACGTGTACCCTGCTGTGGAATACGTCGATAGAATACGTCGATAGAATACGTTGACGTACGCGCGACGAAAAAACTCGCGTTGTATACCGCGCGAAATGTCGTCGCGATGCCTACGCGATCGTTGTCGAACAACGTTCGACCTCGCTGAGCTTCTGACCGCGCGTATATCGGTAGAGAAGACCCGTCGGGAAAGACCGACAACGGTCGATCATCGTCCGATAGCGGAGAACACGCTGCCTCGTAATGATAAATCAGTCGCTCGATAACACGACGCTGATAACGTGTACGCGTTTTATACAGCGCACCACGATCGATCGCCACGGTGCGTAATGGAACGCGCGCGCATTATCGTGCCGGACGCGCATCGCGCCGCCGGTACGCTGTTACGCTGTTACGCTGTTACGCTGTTACGCTGTTACGCTGTTACGCTGTTATCTGTCGCGGCGCGTTGCTCCTTTTGTTGGCGAATCAGCCACGCAATTTATGACACCCGGCTTTCCCTCTTTCTACATTCGTCTTGATGTCGATCGAATCACGCATTTGGCATTGATCGAGTTTCAACTTTGAGCCGCAACACGTTAATCTGTACCTTTAGATTCAAATTTTATTCGTACTGTTCTTTAGTTTTTTAAAACTTTCAAGAATAATCTTAGATTAACAAAAATTTATATGTTCGATGTTATGATAAACTTGTAACGCATGTGCAATTAAATTAAACGTCTTGTTTATATAAATTTAGTTAAATCAAGTTAGTCCTTGATAATCATTAGCAAATGAGATACAATCATCGCGATCATACGTATCGATAAAGTTTCAAAGCAATTGGAAAATGTGTACAGATTCTCCTTATATATTTATTATACACATACACAAATCTACATTCGCGGTACCAATATTTTCACTGTGATCCAACTTTGTAAAACAATGTAAAGTGACCGCGAAATGCGCGACGTTTGCTAGATTGATCTCGGCGAATTCGTGCGTTCTATTTAAGTTTCACGGGTTCGTTGCACATCGTCGTTTACGGATTCGTTTCCGACGATTCTGATCGTCTCTTGAGCGCGTATCGTACCGTGAATATCATGGGATTCAAAGTTTCCGCGAGAAGAGGACTTTTGGCAGCTTTCCGCTGCGTTGCGCTGGTGTAAACTCTGGTTATCGCCGGGAAGATCGTCGGGAAAATCGTCGAAGATTGAAAAATGGAGAATCGCAATTTTATTGCGAAACAGCGTTTAATGTAACGCTCTACGCCTGATGAAAGCTGTCGTTGAAATCGTTTGGGAAGAAAAAGAAAATTTCAAAGATGCGTTTCGATAATATAGAAAATTATAAATTTTATTATATTTTGTCAATAAGCAAAGTACGATGAATTCAGCGGAATTCGATGAAATTAAACCTCATCGCGCAATGTTTATACTACTGCATAGTCTCAGTTTAGGTATTCGATAGTTCTAGCTTTAAGTCGCGCAACTGGGAGCAAGTAGAACTGAAACTCGTGAAACTCTTCGACATATTAGGGATTCAACGAGTCGCGACTAGTCGAGGCAATTCGGCGAAACTAAGTCTGGTTTCGGGACGCGGTATCGCGGCTTGACATCCAATAACGCTCCAACGCCGGTTCGTAACAGGAGATTGTTCCATCCTGTATTGTATACACCGATAGAGGCAGCGCGTGAACGTATATCGAGGGGAGAGAACAGCGTCGAATCAGTGGACAGAGCCGATACGCGTTTAAGTGGTGGCGCGATTCGTGATTCCAGCAGAAGCTACAACCACGTGTAACGCGTGGCGGACCGCGGGTCTGGTCTATGCATAAAACATGAGCGTACCACTGGCCTGTGTCTCGAATCGGAATTATTTACCCTGGTTAGCCGGACTCGCTGGAATTACGGCGTAGCCGTGTTCCATCGTCGAATCGAGGAAACGTGCGCCCTCTCTACGAAGACGAGCTCGCGTTCGCGTTCGCGTTTCCGTTTCCGCCACGCAAGTTTCTCGATTCGTCGAGATCTGGCCATGTATTTATTCGCGTTTTTACGGCAACGCAAACGGTAGCGTTGGCTGTGAAATTTTCGATTTCGGCAAAAGGAAGAATTTTTCACTGGCGTGCAAAATTAAAGGAACGCTCGATTTTCGCCGGAAGGTTGCTGGTATTCGAAATGTTTTGCATTAAAGATCGTTGTACGTTTCTTTGTTCCGAAGTTATAACGGTTTAAGCGTTGACAATTTTTTCGGCGAAAGTTGAGCGGCCCTTTGCCTTTGTATGCTAGTTGTATCGCAATAATAACGTGAAGTACTAGGCAAACGTTCAAGCGTTTAAACAATCTTGCTTTCTTTGTAGAATTATGCATGTTACAACGTATCCTAAGTAACAATAATTACGAAACATTAGAAACAGAGGTAGTAGGAAAGTTTAGGTTTCCGAGTGAAACGAGTCAGTGTTGGTCGGACAGCGCCTCGCTGCTAAGTAATACAAGCGCATAACTTGCGAAACTGTCTGTTGCACTTGCATAAAACCCTCAAGTATTTTATTCAAATATATTCTAATTATTCTTAACCGCATCCGTGGACACGTAGAAGCCAAGCACACTGTCTAAATCGAATACTTTCAACGTACTGTTAACAAACAGAGAACTCGTACGTCGAA